>CM047428.1:25522037-26122037 GCA_026168455.1 Theocolax elegans
AACATTGTCGCGGCACACGGCCTGGATGGCCATTGTTAAAATAGTAAAATAAATGTTTCATTCTTATTATTTTAATTGAGTGAGTGTAATTATTATTTCTCCCCGCTCCCGCCGACATCCTTTAATTTTTCATATCGGGCCGAGGCAAGGAGGATTGCCCGAATCCTCCATACCGATCGTCCCAGCGAACTCGCGTTCCTGGCGACAGCCGCAGTTCGGAAAATAAATTAATTGTGTGCGCGGTATTGGGCAACGCGGCCCAACGGTTTTTATTAATTATATAAATTAATTAATTTTACCCGGGCACGCGAATACCACGTCACATATATATAAAACATAATAAAAGGACGCCCAATAGTGAATGTCGTACGCGGGACACCGGACGCCGGACGCCGGACACTTTGAGGAAAAATTTTAATTATAATAACATAAGATAAGATTGATTGTAAAAACGGAGAACCGGAGAACCGGAGAAAAACGTGGATCCTCTTTAATTATATATAAGATTTTCTCGAAATTTATCTATAATTTTCAATAAATTATCAATGTTTTTTGATATTTCTTAATATTTTTCATTTTTTCACTTCTAACTCCTGACAGAGGACAATTAATCAATTTGAGCTTTTTTTTAAACCGTATCTCCTTGATTTCAGATTTCTTATGGTTTATAATATACGTTTATCTTCATTTTATCATAAATATGCTACTTATGCTGAACATTTTTTTAGTTTGCTATAATTTCCTATAAATTGCATCAAACGAAGCATGGAACGAAATAACTCCGGTTTTGTCACATTTTCGTAGAATAAAACAAATACTAAAATTTAGATAAGACTCGTTTTCCGCATCTCACACACTCTCCTTGGCAGTGTATACTTGAGCTATTGTATAATTATTGTTGATGTAATATCATTTTCTTTTATCAGTATTTGTTGTATGTAAGTCTTTAATATCTTTCTCCGGTTCATCATTTTCGTCATTTGATAAATTGCTACCATCTTGTAAATCTGGTCAGAAATATAGTCAAGTGACGCCTTAACCGCCAATTTTTCAGTCATTCTTGAAGTGTCAAATTTTGTACACCATTCTAAAATTAATTATATTTATGTAAAAAATGAAAATAAAATATTGAAATTATTATTATTGTTACTAAAAATGATTCCTATCTAACATTTTTATTTTGAAGGCGTACTTTTTTGAAATTCAGGTACCCAACTGGTATGACTTCATCATTTAAATGCACTACACGTTCATACTCATCTTTAAAATAAATTAATTATTTTACAATTATTTTACAAAAAGTAAAAAATTATTTTCTTTTATGCTATAATAAAAACTTACATTACAATACTTTTGATGTACAAAGGACAATTTAAACAAATGTTTTATACTCTCCTTCTCCTTCTCCAAAAATGTTTAAGCCATACTTTTCTTTCTAAAAAAATAATATATGTATGTATAAAATAATATACCTGTTAATAGACAATCACATTGTAATCTATCTTAAGATTTTTTAATAATATATTTTAATATAACAATTTCAAATTATAAATTTTATTTGTACCGTAAAATACAATTTCTATCTAAAAATTCTGAATATATATCTTATGTAGATAAATGCACTTACCACATTTATAATTTTTCACTGTTTCCACTTAAAAATCTTTATGAAGTTGTGGTCTGAATTTTTGTTCTATACCGTAATTATAAACTCAAAACAGATTCATAAGCTATTGTCCTAAACTCTTCGTACATAGTGCAATTGAAATTCTCCTTTAAGAAAAAGGGCCAAAATTGGAAAAGTGTGTTCACCTCTTGTAACTTCTCTATATCAAGTTGTTTACGCTCTGAAATAAAAAGAGATTCCATGAATTCTAAAGTGAATGACTTTATGGAAATTTTATAAATAATGAATATAACAATATGATTAATATCAACATGATTTCTTTAGCTAAGAATAGAAAACATATTATAATAATCATCATCACATCAAGAATTTATAACTTAGTTACAAAAAGTAAATTCAAGGTTTTTTAATATCTTACCTTTTAAACAACGTGAATGATATTTATGATACACTTGTTGAGTAAAACTCGTTTACTTTCAATAACGAATGACTAGGATGTTGGAACGTTGGCAATGATTGCGGAGCACCACCGTAACTATACTAGCTAAGAAACCTTCGTTTGAACTTGTATCAGCACTACTTCTGTAAATATAAAATAAAAAGAAAAACCTATTATTATTGTAATAGAAAATAAAGCTAAATATTCAAAACCATAAAAAATATCACATTAAGTAATAAAAGTTGTTAGAAGATAACCCATTAAACATCAGTTAATGGATTGAAAATCTTAATGATGTTCGTAAAACACTTTAATTAATATTGCATAATTACATAATTTAACAATTGTTATATGTGTTAAATAAAAATTATACTGTGCTTAAATTATAAATTTTATAAGCTAATTTCAAATTTAATATCTATGTAATTTATATATTTACCCTGAATATATTGTCGGTCTTAATAATTATAAGTGCCATTCTTTTAAATTATTGTATTTATTATTACATAATCAGAACTTTAATAGTAAAATAATAAATACATCATTAAATGCAAACTTAATGTAATTTAAAATAAATTAAAAAATGTAATAATAAAATGTCACAAACCGTTAATGTATACCAGAACAACCTTGAGAAAGATTAAACATCGCCAAACTATCCCAATACAAAACAAGAGGCTCGTGGTTATTGTTGAATTGAACCATTATTGTTCGACTCACTACCATTGTTACTCTTGTATTAAAATTGCCTAGTAGGTGAATTACTCATATAATTCATAATTATCTTATATAAATTATTTTTAAATTTAATTATAATGTATTCTACAATTTAAAATATAAATAAAATGTAAAAAAAGAAATATTACTTAGTTATTGACAACTTAATATTTTCAAAAATAAATAAAATATAAATCTTATACAATAAATAAATTAACTAGATAATAAATAAAAATAATTCACCATCCAAAAATAGTTACTATTCTATTATTTTCAAACACTGCCAACATTGGACAAATACTGGACAAGAGCTTCTGCTATTTTGTAATGCTCACTTAACTTTATATTAGAATAACTCATATCATACAGTAAAACTACATGAAAATCATATAAAAACTATGTGTATACGTAATATATATATATATATACATAATGCATATTGTAACGGGGTGGGTACTGGGGATATGTAAGGCCCACGGTTAGGCCCAATCTGTCCCAACTTACCAACCTTAAGTGTGCAGTCCCACGATGCGGCCGGGAATCCCTTTGATTCCCGTGCAATGCCGTTAACAACGTCAAACACTCCGTTTGACTTATATACCGTGTGTTGGGCCCTATGCCCAAAATTGCCAACTAGGATAAACACCGGAGAGGGCGGTATTCGTAGGATAGGACGTTAACCGGTAAAATACTATCAACAATCGATATTATTGTTAATCGGCGAGAAAGATTGTCTCGCCGAGTCAATTTATTAAATTAACAATTAAATATTAATAAATTATGGACAAATAAACTTTAACAATTTGCGGGGAGTCGTACCGATGACTACCCCCGAGGTCAGCGCGAAAAGAATCGGTTAAAATCTATTTAACAGTCGATTACGAGCAACCGATCCGGATATGATCGGCTGCTTAACCTGATGGCATACGTCACACCGTGTGACGTATGAATCACTGACGTAGAGAGCTTTTACGTAGAAGCTTACTACGTCACGCGCGCCTTCTCTCGTGAAGTGGTTCCCGCGAACCACCGACCTTTCTATCCGCGCGGGTATTGTCACGAGAGGGGGGAAAGGAGGAACGCTTCCTCACCTGGACCGTACCAGGTAAATCGGGACACGAAATTTAGATAGACACGCGGGTCTAAATGTGGTGCACCACTTACCGCGTATCTGAATATCTCGCTTCGGCAGGGAAAAGGCTGTGCTATTGAGAGAGAGCTCGTCCTCGTATATGTCTCTCTCTCTCTCTCCAACGGTCGAGAAGGTGGGCTTCGCCGAGCCTCCTTTTCTCACCGTCCGTGAGATGTGCTGCTGCACCCGTCGACGTGGAGGTTAGTGGGGAGAAGCTTCTCACACCCACACACAACGCACAACAGTCCTTTCGCTCGTTTATCCCGTAAAAATCACTCGGCAATTGTCAACACACCTTGTTGTTGCCGATCGCGCGCGAACTCTCTAACGATCCTCTACCGCGCACGATTCTCGCGCGCGTTCCCTGCGCGCGCCGCGCTGTATCTCCTCTTTCGCGTTGCTTACCTGATCGGTAACTCGCTTACCGTTACACCCCCCTTCCAGATTCCACATACTCTGTATGTGGACTCTGTTCCTCAAGGAACGGGAAAGAGGGTTAACAAGTTGCTCTTGATCAGGTTTATCAGGACGCGAGGAAACTGATCCAGACGCTTGATCTCCTTGCAGCGGCAGAGCGGACACCTAGGTTCGTCAGAACCTCCCGTTCCGCTCGATGAAGGCAGGGGCTACAGGTTAATCTGTATTCAAAGGCAGCCTCTTTGAAGACCGCCTCAGCCTTCGGCCGCTGCTGGCGCTTTACGTCCGCTTTGGTCGTGAGCCTGGAGGACGCCCTCGTCCTCGTCTCGGAGGAACCGGTTCAGAATCTGCATTGGCAGACCTCTTTATGGGTGATCGGCGCTTTACGGTCGCGGTTGCTTTCCGAGGACGACCACGCTGTCGTCTGGTAACGCTGGACCTATCTAAAGACGTACGCGACGTCTTGCGCGGATTACACCGAGTTCCCTCGCCAGGGGACTCGCTCGCATTATTCTCCCTCGCAGGGGAGTATTCGCTCGCTACAGGTGGGTCGCACTTCACCTGTTGATCCCTCGGCGGTTGAGATTGCTCACGTTGATCTTCATCGTTTGGTTCAGCATCATCTTCGGGGACGTATCTCTTCAGATGCTCTATATGAGCTACTTCTTGGCCCCCTTGATCATTTTGTATAACGTAGGTATTCATATCTTTCCTACTGATGATCAGATATGGCCCTGTGTATTTCGGAGCAAGCTTAGCCGAGATACCTTGTGCGCTGGACGAGAGGATCCGGTTGCGTTTCCACACCAGATCTCCTACCTCGAATTCCGCTGGCCTTCGTCGTGAGTTGAAGATTTCGGCTTGCCGGGCCTTGCTGGCAGCCGACTGACGACTTGCGTTCTCGTGCAGTCTTGGCAACTGTTTGATTTTGTCGTTCCAATCCTGCAGGCGACGGAACTCAAACTGTTGCTGGGCAAGCCGGTCTTGCTCTCGACGAGCTGTACTAGGCGCCTCGGGTTGGCGACCATAGTTCAGCATAGCCGGGCTCCATCCAGTAGAACTTTGCACTGCTGTGTTTAGTGCAAAGACTAACTCTGGCAGCTTGTCGTCCCAGTCGCTGTGCTTATCCTGGATATACGACGCCACCATTGTCTTAAGGGTCCGATTGGCCCTCTCGACAGGATTGGCCTGTGCGTGATAAGGGGGTGTCGTCGAATGATACACTCCCTTAGATTCAAGGTATTCGTCTACGAGTTTATTTTTAAACTCGGTCCCGTTGTCCGAATGAAATACTTCCGGGGTGCCGAACCGGTTAATCACTCGTTCGTGAAGCTCGCGGACTATCGTCTTCGCGTTAGCTTTTCTTATCGGGATTGCTTCAATCCAGCGCGTGAATAAATCCTGGAATACTAGGATGTATTCGTATCCTCGGCTAGAGCGTGGAAGCGGGCCAGTGATATCTCCTGCTACCACCTGCCATGGTCTGTCCGATTGACGGTGACCCATTAACCCTGAGGGAGCACGTTGCTCGACCTTACATTGCTGGCACACTTGACATCGCCTGACGTAATCCGCAACTTCTGCGTAAAACCGTGGCCAATAATAGTTTTGGGCCACGCGGGCGAATGTCTTTTCCCTTCCGAGATGGCCAGCTGAGGGGTCATCGTGACACTCTCTCAGAATAGAGTGTCGATTCTCTACGGGTACGACCAGCTTCCATGCTTGCTCGTCATCCATCACTTCCTCTAACTCCTTGTCGGGGCGATAGATGTATAGATTTCCTCCAACTATTTTCCAGTCGGGGAAATCACGGGGTCTGTCGGAAACGTTCTTGATCCAGTCTAGGTACCAAGGATCTTCAGTAGTTTGAGCCCACGACATTGCTGCTACTGTAGGCTCGTCGTCTTCATACATGCGAGATAGGGCATCGGGAACGTGATGCAGAGCTCCTTTTCTGTGCTCGACGACAAAGTCATGAGCTTGAAGCTCTAAAGCCCATCTCGCTAGTCGGCTGGTTGGATTTCTCATATTACACAACCAGCGAAGACTACTGTGATCCGTTATCACTTTGAAGTGGTACCCTTCGATGTAAGGTCTGAACTTATTAATAGCCCAGACCACGGCCAAGCATTCCCTCTCCGTAACGCTATAATTCTTCTCGGGTGCTGTGAGAATGCGACTAGCAAACTCAATGACTCTTTCCTCTCCGTCTATCTCTTGTACGAGCACGGCTCCTATGCCGGTATCGCTCGCGTCCGTGTGCAGGCTAAACAGTCCATCTGCACTGGGACGTTGAAGAACTGGAGCAGTCATGATCAGGGCCTTCAGTTGCTGAAATGCTTGTTCCTGTTCATCTAACCACTCGTACCCTTGGTTCTTCTTTGTTAGACGGGTAAGTGGCTCGGCAATCGTGGCGTAATCCGGCATAAAACGCCGATACCACGACGCCATGCCGAGGAATCGTCGAAGCTGTTTGAGGTTCTTGGGAGCCGGATAAATCCTTATAGGCTCTGTCTTGGCTGGGTCGGGACGAATACCATCCCTGTTGACCAGCACGCCAAGATATCTCACCTCATCTTGACAAAAGACACACTTGTCCTTATTCACTGTCAAGTTAGCTTCGGCCAGTCTTTTCAGCACCATCTCGAGATACTTCTTGTGCCCTTCAAATGTCTCGGTGACTATAATAATATCATCGAGGTAAGAAAAGGCATTGGGCTCGAGATCAGGACCAACCACTTGGTCAATCATGCGTTGGAAGGTCGCGCCGGCGTATGCCAATCCGTACGGCATCCGCTTAAACTGATACAGTCCCATCCCCGGGACTGTGAAAGCCGTATAAGGACGCGATTCCTTCTGGAGAGGTATTTGATGATACGCTGAGTTCATGTCCAGAGTACTAATGTACCGACATCTCTTCAACTTGCGTAAGATATCCTGCATGAACGGGAGGGGATAAGCGTCTGGTTTCGTTAGCGCATTGACTTTCCTAAAGTCAATGCAAAACCGACGTGATCCGTTCTCCTTGCGTACCATCACTACGGGGCTTGACCAACCGCTGTCCGAGGGCTCTATGATCTCTAAATCTAGCATCTCTCGGACCTGGCGGTGCATCTCCTCCTGGATCTTCTCCGACACCGGGTAATACTTCTGCTTTATCGGGCGAGCTGATCCCACGTCAATCGAGTGCTCGATGAGTTGGGTTCGCCCGATTTTGGGAGAAGTATTAGACAGCACTTTGCTTACAAGCTCTCGCAGCTCTTCCCTTTCTGCCTCGGTTGCGTCCGCTATCCCAGCGGACGAGAGGGTGGCCATACCCCCTATTCCAGCAACTTCGAGGTGGATCTGCTGCTTGCTGTCTTTGAGGAACAGGCGGTCGCTATCCGGATCCAATATGGCTCTGAATGCTCGTACGAAATTTACTCCTACGTAGCATTCGGCGTCAAGATTTGGTATGATCGCTACCCTTATTTCACGTGTCTCCTTCCCGACAGTGAAAGGTAAGATCACGTGACCGTTTAGCGGTTGGTAACTACCATCCGCCATCTTGACGCGTCCGGCGTTCGCCACAATGAGCTCCTTGCCCAATGCCGCGGCGATTTGCAGACCGCTGGGTCCCATCACGGTCGTGGAAGCTCCGGGATCGTATAAGGCTCTTATACGGAAGCCCCCAATTTCCACGAGAAGCCACCAACGACTCTCATCCTCTGGTTTATAGGATGAGGTTGGTCTGCTTGCTTCTTGGGACCGTTCCTCCTTTTGAGGCCCATTTCCGCTCCTCTCTGGACCATACTCTCGGTTGGAGCGGGTCTGTCCCGAACTCACCTGGGACAGCGGGGACTCAAGCTCTTGGGTCGCGGTTTTCGTCCCTGTTAACCGCTCCCTTTGGCGTTTCCCGAGCACACCGGACAGTACCTGAGGGAATATCCAATTTTCCCACAGCCCTTGCAGGTAAGAGGCTTAGTCGGATCGAAAGTCGAGCCCATTCGGTTTTTCGGCTGTTCCTTTCCTTTTTCCCTCGTTGGACTAGCGCTCTTCTTCTCCTGCCGGTGTCCGAAGCTCTTGCTCGGGCCATTAGGTTTGCCAGACCTCCTACTCTTCGGAGATCGGTTGGCCGGCGAGCCTTTCTTAGGAGAGCCAGACCTTGGGCTTCTCCTACGTGACTGTCGGGTCGTCGACGCCAATTGGGAGACGATGGGCCGCAGCGCATCCTCCAGCATCTTTGCGATGCGGTCGACGACGTCTGCCTCGCTTGGTTTGGCCGGGCTTACCTCAGCGGCCGCTACCTTAGCCTTCGGCGAACCTTTTTTCCGCTTCGGCTTATACGCCATTTCGGGAAGCAGAGACCCTTCCTCCGTAGGTGGTGGACGATATACTTTTTCACCTTCTATCGTCTGCTCCGCTTCCGTGGCGAGGTCCAGCATTTGCTCAATTGAGCTCACTTCCGCTCTCTTGAACAGCCGTTGAAGCTGTGGCAGCATGTTCCGATACAAATGATCGAGCTGCTGCGCTTCAGTCGGCGTAGGGACTATCTTTCGCATTATTGCGATAGAGCACGTCATATAGTCCCTAACCGGTTCATCGGGTCCTTGAGTCCGTGCGTTGGACTCGGCGATGATCCTCTGCTGGAAACGTTGGCTCATTCCGTACCAACGTTTAGCCGAAGTCACGAAATCTTGCCAGGAGTGCCACTTGTGTTTTTCGTTCTGGTACCACGTGGCGGCAGTGTCTGTCAGAAGTTCCGACAGTGACGGCAATAACTCGTCCTCTGACAGGTTAGCCAGGATCCTGCAATCCTCGATCCTGGTTAGGAAGGCGTCAATGCTCTGGCTCTTGTCGCCAGAGAACTTGACCTGCCACTTCCTTACAATGCCGCCGACGTCCCGAGGTGTCCCATTTAATCTCGATGACGTCGAGAAGCTTGGTGCTGAGAATGTCCGATCCC
This sequence comes from Theocolax elegans, assembly GCA_026168455.1. Taxonomy (NCBI): domain Eukaryota; kingdom Metazoa; phylum Arthropoda; class Insecta; order Hymenoptera; family Cerocephalidae; genus Theocolax; species Theocolax elegans. The sequence goes on from CM047428.1 coordinate 25,531,315, forward strand.
TGTTTGGCGAGCTGCGCGCTTGAGGAATCCTCTGGGATTCGCGCGCATTCCCCCCCTTCCAAGCTCCATCAGGCTTAGACTGAGGGGCGCTTGCGCGTTGTTGCTCGCCATTTACTTGCGCCTCACCTATCTCGCTCACATCAGGACCATAACACGTATATGTGTCCTGAAATTGCACATGGTGAGATTGGTTGGCACCGTCCAATCTCGTGCTGTGAGCGGTTTGAGTGCGCTCAGACATCAGCTTATCTACCTTTACAGTGAGGTCATTCACTTTTTTGATCAGCTGCACCAAGGTCTGGGAGAACGATCGAGGGATTTTAAAAATGTTTCCCTCTTCTGAGACCAATGACAGCCATTCTTCCTCTCGTTCGGGTTGAGGTTCTGTGTTGGTCGCGGCTGACGTCGTTTCATCTAGCTCGACGTCATCGAAATCCTGCACCGTCCTGTGCAGGTTATCTTTAACCGCAGCGTTCTCCCGCAGTACCAGATACACTTCCTGATCTGGGCTAGGTTCATCAGACTCCTCGTCTTGATGTTCACCTAGCATCTGCAGCCACCTATTTCTCCGTTGGAGACGGCTGCGAACTGCTGTGGCTTCGTCTTCCTCCTGGTTAAACTCCTGGGCCGAATAATTTCCTAATAGCCACTGGTGGAGTCGCTCGGCTTTCCTATGAACCGAGCCTGCCGATTTTAGGTTCAAGGCGTCCAGGTGTAGTTCGATTTGCTCCCTGGTGAGCGTCTCGATCCATGCATCGATTTGACTATCGACGTCTTTCTGCTGAGCGGCCATCTTCAGTTGTAGCGTCGTTTATACGTTTAACAGTAAGTAGCCACGCTGGCTTGACGCACTATGTGTGTGCAAGGTTATATGCTGTCGAATATTTAACTTTGGCGTTACTTGCCAAATGTCCAATCCGCGTAACTGGGTTTTGCTTCTACCTAAGCTAACCGCTAAAGCACAAAACCGGATGCCAAAAGTAAGTCCTGTCTTACTTTGATCAGGAAGCACTACCGAGTTTAAACTATTTTTAACAAATTTGCTAATAAATTTACGATAAACTACTGCCTGGCTCTTACCTTGCGCTACTTAACGGTACTATATAAATTATATAAATATTAATAAATAAATCAATAAATAAATAAATTAAATAATTTAAGTTACCGCGCGCTTGACCTCTTACAAAAATATAACCTACAATACAATTTGTAAAGGTCTGAGCCAGGTTATAAGCTTCCTGTTTTGTGCCAGCAAAAACCAGTTAAACCTTGCATACACTTACAAACAATTTATTTAGACCGATTAATTGCCACCAGGTTATGTCGCGCTGTGTCGCGTTCTTTTCGTTCCTCTAGGTGGCGCTAGTTACTTGGTTTGGTCCAAACTACCCAATTTCCAAGTAACGTTGGTCGGTCTATATGATTCCGTTCGAAAACCCACCAAATTTCCTATTTGTGCGACCTTTTTCTAGTGGCGCCACCTATGTTCGACCAGGAACCAATTTCCTGTGTCTACTACTCAGTAGTCGAGACGAGAAAAATAAAAAAAAATTTTATTTGTTATAAAAAAATTTTTATTTGTTTATAACAATTCTATTTGTTAATAAACAAATCCCGCCTCGAGGGGGAACGAAAGAGTACCGAAATATGCTTCAGAATTTCGAAACGCGACTGCTGACCTCGTTATTGTTCGCGAGTTATCCAATTGTTAATTAACAATGTTATTAACAATTGAACAACTATATCGTGCTTGTTGATTTTTCCGATGTCCTGTATCCAAAATCCACACGTATTGGGCGCCAGTTGTAACGGGGTGGGTACTGGGGATATGTAAGGCCCACGGTTAGGCCCAATCTGTCCCAACTTACCAACCTTAAGTGTGCAGTCCCACGATGCGGCCGGGAATCCCTTTGATTCCCGTGCAATGCCGTTAACAACGTCAAACACTCCGTTTGACTTATATACCGTGTGTTGGGCCCTATGCCCAAAATTGCCAGCTAGGATAAACACCGGAGAGGGCGGTATTCGTAGGATAGGACGTTAACCGGTAAAATACTATCAACAATCGATATTATTGTTAATCGGCGAGAAAGATTGTCTCGCCGAGTCAATTTATTAAATTAACAATTAAATATTAATAAATTATGGACAAATAAACTTTAACAATTTGCGGGGAGTCGTACCGATGACTACCCCCGAGGTCAGCGCGAAAAGAATCGGTTAAAATCTATTTAACAGTCGATTACGAGCAACCGATCCGGATATGATCGGCTGCTTAACCTGATGGCATACGTCACACCGTGTGACGTATGAATCACTGACGTAGAGAGCTTTTACGTAGAAGCTTACTACGTCACGCGCGCCTTCTCTCGTGAAGTGGTTCCCGCGAACCACCGACCTTTCTATCCGCGCGGGTATTGTCACGAGAGGGGGGAAAGGAGGAACGCTTCCTCACCTGGACCGTACCAGGTAAATCGGGACACGAAATTTAGATAGACACGCGGGTCTAAATGTGGTGCACCACTTACCGCGTATCTGAATATCTCGCTTCGGCAGGGAAAAGGCTGTGCTATTGAGAGAGAGCTCGTCCTCGTATATGTCTCTCTCTCTCTCTCCAACGGTCGAGAAGGTGGGCTTCGCCGAGCCTCCTTTTCTCACCGTCCGTGAGATGTGCTGCTGCACCCGTCGACGTGGAGGTTAGTGGGGAGAAGCTTCTCACACCCACACACAACGCACAACAGTCCTTTCGCTCGTTTATCCCGTAAAAATCACTCGGCAATTGTCAACACACCTTGTTGTTGCCGATCGCGCGCGAACTCTCTAACGATCCTCTACCGCGCACGATTCTCGCGCGCGTTCCCTGCGCGCGCCGCGCTGTATCTCCTCTTTCGCGTTGCTTACCTGATCGGTAACTCGCTTACCGTTACAATATACATAATTTTATATACACAATAAAATAAATAAACTAACTAGTTACAATCCCTTATATTTATTGTCCGTTTAAATAGTGCCATCAGCGCCATCATATACACATAAGTATAATGTATATCGCATTTTATGTAACCCGCGTCCCGTATCCCAATTTGAATTTCAAATTATTTTTTATTTTTTTACAAAAATATTTATTTATAATAATTTTCTTTTTTTATTTATTTTTTAATACAAAAAATCGAATAAAAAAAAGAATTATAATAAAAAATTTTATTTATTAAAAAAAACTAATATTTTTATAACAAAATTTGATATAAAAAATATAAAACAGTAAAAAATATTTACTACACACAAAAATAAAATTTTTAAAATAATCTAAACCCTGTAAAGCATGTTTTCAATATGTCCAAATTATTCTAAAATTTTAAATTAAAATTTAATTAAAATTTTTAAATAAAATTAAACAAATACTTTGTTCTTAAACTTGAAAAATTTGGACTTGAACGTTAATCAAACATAACGAATTTATTGTGTGCGCGAATTCTAAGAATATATTGATTTTATATTACTTAAATATATTTGTCTTTTCAAATATTATAATTACTTTTTTCTTAATTTTTCTTAATTTATTTAATTAATAAAAAAAATAAATTATTAACGTTTACATGTTATTAATAACATTGTAATTTAAATAGAAGTTAATAATTCACTCTTCATGTACATATTTCAATTTATGACTTTGTTCACTGAGTTTTTCACTTGACAATTTCATCAATTTAAACATAAAGTACATATAGGTACCATACACTACTCTAAATATACTACCAAAGAAGGCACCCTGTAACACATCTTTGGAACCTAAATTAAATGTATATAATGCTCCAGTAACCATTCCACCAGCTGCATAATAAAAAAAACAAAGCTTCATACAAATGAATTTCTTCAAAAATTAACAAATTTAAACAATATACATGAATGCTGCTCTATATCGAATAAATAAATTAATTATATTGTTTCATATAGACTAATTTAAATTGCACAATATTTTATCACATTTACCTTTACTGTCCAAAATATACTATTGTTTTACCAAATATTCTTTAGAAGGAATATTAATGTAAAAAAAACTAAACTATACGGTTTTATATAAACATATGTAAATTATGTACATATGTATTTTTTTTAACACTCCGTGCGCGAAAGACGGTTTCTCGTGCTTGTTTTGCGTGTGCGAAACATGAGATTTTTTAACCGTGTGCGAAACATGACCGCCAATTGTTTTGCGAACTTCAGGTCGACGTTTGAATTGTAGGTCTTAAGGTTATCTGGACAGAGATTTTCCGAATCAACAAAGTATCGATAATATTAACTAAAACTTTAAATTGTTGAAAAGAAATGAGCTCAGAAAGTGATTCGGAAGAAGCTTATGACGATTCAGTACCGACAGATATGGCTGATCAAGCAAATAATATTTTTAATAATTATAGTTCTTTACACAGATATATCGTATATAGTTGCATATAATATCTTATATACATATTCTTTTTATTATACATAGTTCTACATTTACTTTTTTTTCGTTTACTCGTCTAATTGTCATCCTCGCTACGCTCGGGTGACAAATCGACTCGTCTCGCTCCGCTCGGTTAATAACCTGGAAACTTATTAACGTGTTTCGCTCACGGAGTGTTAAAAAATAGTATACGATACACGTACACGGAACAGGTGATCCACACACTCTTTCTTCTTGTCTTATTTGTCGCCCGAGCGGAGCAAGTCAAACTCGACTCGTGCGTGAATCACCTGTTTCGCGCACTTGTATCGTAATCTACTATTAACGTTACCTCTTCTTTCAAAAATGTGTTTCCTATTACTTCTTTCTTGCCAAATATTTTTTTTTTAATTTTTGAGATATTTGAGGAACAACACTTTTCTCTTCAATACGTTGATATTCAGAATATTAGAGTAATATCTAAAATTTAACATCTATAAATACATTTTAAATTTATTATTAGATCATATATGTATGAGGCAAAATAATAATTCTGCATACTATAATTACAATTCTAATTATTATTATTATTATTTTATATAATAATAAAAACCACCAACGGTGCGAGGGCGAAGCGCGAGCTATATTCGGTCGTGCCTTATAAATTTTTATTCTCAGGCGCAGCCTGAGAACAGAAACTTGCGCGCGATGCGCGCGGGGGGTTGGCGCGCGGCAGCGCGCAGGGGGGCTCGGCCCCCCTAGTTTATTTGTAAATTCATTTTTGTGTCATATTTACATTACTTTTTTTATTAGGTTTATTTTTAGCCATCGAAAAATCACGTCGACACTTCACTTGATAATTTCTAACAAAATTCACTGTTTCTTGAAAAATTCTCGTAAACTATTGTGAACGCAATGACGGCACCGGCGTGCTATAACAAAAGCGAGTATATTCTTCCCCCTCTCTACCGATGCAAGGATCGTACACGTACGATTTTTTTTTAAAATCAAATCACGCTTAGATGGCGCTGTTGTAATTTTAAAGAATTGACTATCTCATTAGTAAAACGATAAATTTACACTTTTGAGAACGTTGAAATTGCGATTTTTCCTCTTTGTAAAGTATATTTTTTGGACCTTCATTTCAAAGAGTAAATAGTGGATTCTATACCTTCCGTAAAGTTGAAAATGCTAAATTTACACTTTTAAAAAAGTATAAATTTAGCATTTTCAGTTTTACGGGAAGTGTAGAATCCACTATTTACTCTTTGAAAATGAAGGTCCGAAAAAATTAGTACTTTACAAAAGAGGAAAAATCGCAATTTCACGTTTCAAAAGTGAAATTTAGTCGTTTTATAAACTTTACCTAAAGTATAAAATCCTTATTTGCATCTTTTTAAGACAACGTCTGAAAAATTATACTTTTCAAAGAGTAAAAATCGCAATTTATACTTTTCTTATAGTGGAATTTTCGCTTTTTACACTTTAGAAAAATAGAAATATAGCATTTTACACTAATCAAAGTGTAATTTTCGTTATTTACTCTCTTCAAAAGAGGAATTCTATAATGTATTGTTATTGTAACTGCAGCAGTACTTCTTTTTGTTATTTCATCGATATTTTGTCAATAAAATTAAATAATTGAATTGTACCGACATTCATCCTTTGCCAAAAAAAAAATGAGCAGAAGTAAGTCTTATTTTATTATAATATTATTATACAATATAAGTTGTTGATAAATGATCTATTTTATTAAAAAGTAATTAAAATTATTTTATTACAGACAATAACAGCGATAAAAGTAGATGTTGGTGTGCAAGTTGGAAAAACGATTGAAGATGGCATTAAGATGCAGGAAGTAAGGTTATTTTTTTATATCTTTTTTTTTATTTTTTATCATTATTAATACAATATAAACTTTTTTCACGTAGGAATATAAAAAATGTCAGAGAGAGAATTTGGTTATTAATACTGAGTGGAAAAATGAGATTCTCAAGCGACAACATGTAGAGCACTTACTTAAAGAGGTAATATATACTTCTATCTAGCACTATACTTATATCCTTTTATCTTTAGAATATGTATGTACAAAGAAATAATAATTTATATATGTGCAGGCATCTTATCGCAAAAAACATTGCCTAGGATGTGCCATTGAAAAAGAAAAAAAAGAAGAAGAAAAGTATTTTAGAGATAGAGAATATGATAGAGAGAGAGAGACAGGGTAAAAGCATTAGGAGACAAGGATATACAATATGATAGAGAAACATCAGATAGGGCAAGAGAATATAGAGAGAGGGACAGAGAATACGATAGAGAGAGAGAGATAGGGCAAAAGAATACAGAGAGAGGGACAGAGAATACGATAGAGAGAGAGAGAGATAGGGCAAAAGAATATAGAGAGAGGGACAGAGAATACGATAGAGAGAGATATGGGGCAAAAGAATACAGAGAGAGGGATAGAGACCATGATAGAGAGAGTTTAGACAAGGCAAGAGATTATACAAAGAAAGATAGAGACTATGAAAGAGACAAAAATAATTATTATTCAAACGCTCAAAAAAAACAGTATTGCTGACCACGTTTTTATAGTAATAATAAATATTAATGTTTATTTTATTTTATTTTATTTTATTTTATATTATATTTATATGTTAAACTTGCGCGCGATGCGCGCGGGGGGTTGGCGCGCGGCAGCGCGCAGGGGGGCTCGGCCCCCCTAGTTTATTTGTAAATTCATTTTTGTGTCATATTTACATTACTTTTTTTATTAGGTTTATTTTTAGCCATCGAAAAATCACGTCGACACTTCACTTGATAATTTCTAACAAAATTCACTGTTTCTTGAAAAATTCTCGTAAACTATTGTGAACGCAATGACGGCACCGGCGTGCTATAACAAAAGCGAGTATATTCTTCCCCCTCTCTACCGATGCAAGGATCGTACACGTACGATTTTTTTTTAAAATCAAATCACGCTTAGATGGCGCTGTTGTAATTTTAAAGAATTGAATATCTCATTAGTACACTCTAACCCTAAAGTGTAAAAACTGAACCTAAAAAGTATAAAATGTCAATTACCATTTTCGAAAAGATTAAATTTATAGAATTCCTCTTTTGAAGAGAGTAAATAACGAAAATTACACTTTGATTAGTGTAAAATGCTATATTTCTATTTTTCTAAAGTGTAAAAGCGAAAATTCCACTATAAGAAAAGTATAAATTGCGATTTTTACTCCTTTGAAAAGTATAATTTTTCAGACGTTGTCTTAAAAAGAGCAAATAATGGATTTTATACTTTAGGTAAAGTTTTTAAAACGATAATTTACACTTTTGAAACGTTGAAATTGCGATTTTTCCTCTTTTGTAAAGTATAATTTTTTGGACCTTCATTTTCAAAGAGTAAATAGTGGATTCTATACCTTCCGTAAAGTTGAAAATGCTAAATTTACACTTTTAAAAAGTATAAATTTAGCATTTTCAGTTTTACGGGAAGTGTAGAATCCACTATTTACTCTTTGAAAATGAAGGTCCGAAAAATTATACTTTACAAAAGAGGAAAAATCGCAATTTCAACGTTTCAAAAGTGTAAATTTATCGTTTTAAACTTTACCTAAAGTATAAAATCCATTATTTGCTCTTTTTAAGACAACGTCTGAAAAATTATACTTTTCAAAGGAGTAAAAATCGCAATTTATACTTTTCTTATAGTGGAATTTTCGCTTTTTACACTTTAGAAAAATAGAAATATAGCATTTTACACTAATCAAAGTGTAATTTTCGTTATTTACTCTCTTCAAAAGAGGAATTCTATAAATTTAATCTTTTCGAAAATGGTAAATTGACATTTTATACTTTTTAGGTTCAGTTTTTACACTTTAGGGTTTAGAGTGTATACAATGTATATTATTCGTTATTGTAACTGCAAGCACAGTACGTTCTTTTTGATTATTTCATCATCGATATTTGCTCAATAAAATAAAATTAATTGAATGTACCGACATTATCATTCCTTTGCCAAAAAAAAATGAGCAGAAGTAAGAGTCTTATTTTATTTATGAATAGTTATTATACAATATAAGTTGTTGATAAATGATCTATTTTATTAAAAAGTAAATTAAAATTATTTATTACCGACACTAACAGCGAATAAACGTAGATGTTGGTTGGTGTGCAAGTTGGCAAAAAACGATTGAAGATGGCATTAAGATGCGGAAGTAAGGTTATTTTTTTTATAATCTTTTTTTTATTTTTATCTATATTAATACAATATAAACTTTTTTCTACGTAGGAATATAAAAAATGTCAGAGAGAGAATTTTTGGTTATTAATACTGAGTGGAAAAAATGAGATTCTCAAGCGACAACATGTAGAGCACTTACTTTAAAGAGGTAATATATACTTCTATCTAGCACTATACTTATATCCTTTATCTTTAGAATATGTATGTACAAAGAAATAATAATTTATTAATGTGCAGGCATCTTATCGCAAAAAACATTGCCTAGGATGTGCCATTGAAAAAGAAAAAAAGAAGAAGAAAAGTATTTAGAGATAGAGAATATGATAGAGAGAGAGACAGAGCGGCAAAAGCATTAGGAGACAAGGATATACAATATGATAGAGAGAACATCAGATAGGGCAAGAGAAGATAAGAGAGAGGGACAGCAGAATACGATAGAGAGAGAGATAGGGCAAAAGAATACAAGAGAGGGACAGAGAATACGATAGAGAGAGAGAGAGAGAGAGATAGGGCAAAAGAATATAGAGAGAGGGACAAGAAATACGATAGAAGAGATATGGGGGCAAAAGGAATACAGAGAGAGGGATAGAGACCATGATAGAGAGAGTTTAGACAAGGCAAGAGATTATACAAAGAAAGATAGAGACTATGAAAGAGACAAAAATAATTATTATTCAAACGCTCAAAAAAAACAGTATTGCTGACCACGTTTTTATAGTAATAATAAATATTAATGTTTATTTTATTTTATTTTATTTTATTTTATATTATATTATATGTTTATATTATAATTTTGTATGCAAAAATTGAAAAAACACTTATTTGTATCATTTTTTATAAATTAATAATATGAAAATTAATATTGAAGTAATAATAACACATTGTAAAAATACTTTTGTTATACAATTCTTTACTATTCTTTCAATGTCAAAATGAAAATAAAGCATCTCTGCCACGTTCAAGTTTTTTTAATGATTTTAAATTTTGCGCGGTTGTTCTGCCATTTTGGAACAATGCGCATGCGTGGAACGTATTTTACACGCGTTTCAATCGCGCCATTATTTTACCCGAAACCCGAAACTCGGTTCTCAGATCGCAATCATGTATAGTAAACAATTATATTAGGAACGATAATCTCTGAAAAAATTGATTTGGTAAACGAGTCTGAGAAATACATTAACAAAATGGGAAAAAATTGCTATGGAAACAAGAAGAAAAAGTACTGTGTTCGACAGCTATCCAAAAAAAACAGGAAAAAGTAAATATTGAATTCAATGTTGAATTCATTTTCATTTTTTAAATTGATTATAATTATATACTTATTCTTATTGTATTTCAATACTATATTATGTATTTTAAATTTTCTTATTAATACCTTACAAAGAGTTTATCATTTTATTATTATTAGTAAAATCTGTTGCTTAGGCTTATAAATTGTACGTTGAAAAGTGGTTCGATTTGATGGTCGGGCGACATATACCTTTCTTTTTATAAGCAATATCTTTCTAATAGTCTGTAACATGTAATTGGCCTGTACTACTATCAAAAGTTATAGTATATTAAAAAACTACCAAAAATTTTCAAAAATTAACATGTTAATTTCCATTTAAATTTTCGATAATTTTTTGTGATTGATATATACATATATATGGGTGGTTCTCTGTGACATCGAAGATGAAAAAAATAAATATTGCTATATGATAGAGAAACATCAGATAGGGCAAGAGAATATAGAGAGAGGGACAGAGAATACGATAGAGAGAGAGAGATAGGGCAAAAGAATACAGAGAGAGGGACAGAGAATACGATAGAGAGAGAGAGATAGGGCAAAAGAATATAGAGAGAGGGACAGAGAATACGATAGAGAGAGATATGGGGCAAAAGAATACAGAGAGAGGGACAGAGAATACGATAGAGAGAGAGAGAGATAGGGCAAAAGAATACAGAGAGAGGGACAGAGAATACGATAGAGAGAGAGAGACAGGGTAAAAGCATTAGGAGACAAGGATATACAATATGATAGAGAAACATCAGATAGGGCAAGAGAATATAGAGAGAGGGACAGAGAATACGATAGAGAGAGAGAGATAGGGCAAAAGAATATAGAGAGAGGGACAGAGAATACGATAGAGAGAGATATGGGGCAAAAGAATACAGAGAGAGGGACAGAGAATACGATAGAGAGAGAGAGATAGGGCAAAAGAATATAGAGAGAGGGACAGAGAATACGATAGAGAGAGAGAGATAGGGCAAAAGAATATAGAGAGAGGGACAGAGAATACGATAGAGAGAGATATGGGGCAAAAGAATACAGAGAGAGGGACAGAGAATACGATAGAGAGAGATATGGGGCAAAAGAATACAGAGAGAGGGACAGAGAATACGATAGAGAGAGATATGGGGCAAAAGAATACAGAGAGAGGGACAGAGAATACGATAGAGAGAGAGAGATAGGGCAAAAGAATATAGAGAGAGGGACAGAGAATACGATAGAGAGAGATATGGGGCAAAAGAATACAGAGAGAGGGATAGAGACCATGATAGAGAGAGTTTAGACAAGGCAAGAGATTATACAAAGAAAGATAGAGACTATGAAAGAGACAAAAATAATTATTATTCAAACGCTCAAAAAAAACAGTATTGCTGACCACGTTTTTATAGTAATAATAAATATTAATGTTTATTTTATTTTATTTTTATTTTATTTTATATTATATTTATATGTTTATATTATAATTTTGTATGCAAAAATTGAAAAAACACTTATTTGTATCATTTTTTATAAATTAATAATATGAAAATTAATATTGAAGTAATAATAACACATTGTAAAAATACTTTTGTTATACAATTCTTTACTATTCTTTCAATGTCAAAATGAAAATAAAGCATCTCTGCCACGTTCAAGTTTTTTTAATGATTTTAAATTTTGCGCGGTTGTTCTGCCATTTTGGAACAATGCGCATGCGTGGAACGTATTTTACACGCGTTTCAATCGCGCCATTATTTTACCCGAAACCCGAAACTCGGTTCTCAGATCGCACTCATGTATAGTAAACAATTATATTAGGAACGATAATCTCTGAAAAAATTGATTTGGTAAACGAGTCTGAGAAATACATTAACAAAATGGGAAAAAATTGCTATGGAAACAAGAAGAAAAAGTACTGTGTTTGACAGCTATCCAAAAAAAACGTATGGAGGAAAAAGTAAATATTGAATTCAATGTTGAATTCATTTTCATTTTTTAAATTGATTATAATTATATACTTATTCTTATTGTATTTCAATACTATATTATGTATTTTAAATTTTCTTATTAATACCTTACAAAGAGTTTATCATTTTATTATTATTAGTAAAATCTGTTGCTTAGGCTTATAAATTGTACGTTGAAAAGTGGTTCGATTTGATGGTCGGGCGACATATACCTTTCTTTTTATAAGCAATATCTTTCTAATAGTCTGTAACATGTAATTGGCCTGTACTACTATCAAAAGTTATAGTATATTAAAAAACTACCAAAAATTTTCAAAAATTAACATGTTAATTTCCATTTAAATTTTCGATAATTTTTTGTGATTGATATATATATATATATATACACGAATGAATCGGCCTATACGGAGGTAACGTGATTAATTTATATGTAGAATAATCAGATGCACGGGCGAATTAGGATCAATATTTAAATATATATCAGATATATTTTTCATGTTTAGAATTGTATTATGCAAGATCTAAAATTATGCTGCTTCAAATTGTTTTTGTACGTACATACTTTTTACATAAATTTTATACGACTTTTGAGGTTGGTAGTGGATAAACCTCAATGTATATAAAAGCATAAAAAACATTTATGTAAACCGGAGGCCTATGATATGAGAATGACCAATTCAACAACAATTAATTTCTGTTTGCGCATCCGAAATCTTTGGCGTTTCTAGATCCTTCGTGGAAAAAGCGAAATTCGGCTCGGTCGACACACATATGTAAATTAAATTTTTTTGATATATAATTTACTTACACGTAATGCTTATTTCTGATATGCAGAGAAAGGCGATTTTCTGCATGAAATTTAAAACGTTATGTTGACTTTCTTCTTTGAATCGTTGTAATATAATCATTATATATTATGTTCACATTTATATTATTACATTAATTATTATAAATTATAACAATTGTTTTAATGTAAAATCAACACTTTTCCCTTTGCTTACAATATAAGTTGTACTATCGTCACGTCATACAGTGACTAGCCAACCCAAAATGTTTTCGTAGAGATTGAAAAAATTTAAAGTTTACAACACTTAAAACATTAGTTAACAAATATAATGTAAAATATTTATCTAAAGAGTCTTTCATCCAATATAGGACCTTAATTATGTAAACAAATTATAAAATTCAAATTTTTAACATATGCATGGTCCTACTTGATATAATAACCGTAACTTGCTATTATGCGTAGCTGCTAATCAAGTCGATCTTATTTTGGCTTCATTTTAAGGTAAATAAAAAATAGATAACTCTACACTAAATAATAACTGTTGTTGTCCAAAAATAGTATTATTCACAATTTCATAATGTTACACTCAAGATGATAAATTTAATTCTATCAAAAAGTCGATATACACACTAAATATTTTATTCTTAGAAAAATTCTTATTTTGAATCCCAAATTAAAATGAGGCATTTTTATAATAATATTTGTATTTTAGCAGCTTACAGGGGATTAGATGGATACTGAAACAAGTGGAGATACTTTTCTACCACTCCAAGGTAAGTGCACAAATTTTTTTGCAATGATCATGCTAATAGATTCATCGTTATAAGGCAACAAATATACATTTCTATTAATATTTCGGGCACTTTTCCGGATATTTTGACCATAAGTGATCTTAATGATTTAGACCCACTCTGGAAATTTTTAGGCAGTTTCTGACTATAAAAAGACATCTTTTAGACAGTATTAGGTTACCAGAGTCCGGAGCAGAATTGCTGATTTTCACTATTTAAGGTTAAATGGCTTACAAGAGTGTGACAACATACATTTATGTCTTTCAAAGTATTTTTAATGAAAAGTTTGGAAAATTTTACAAAAAAGTCACCTATATGCACGAGTAATTCGGCCTATCCGGAGGTAACGTGATTAATTTATATGTTAGAATAATCAGATGCACGGGCGAATTAGGATCAATATTTAAATAATATATCAGATATATTTTTCATGTTTAGAATGTGTATTATGCAAGATCTAAAATTATGCTGCTTCAAATTGTTTTTGTACGTACATACTTGTTACATAAATTTTATACGACTTTTGAGGTTGGTAGTGGATAAACCTCAATGTATATAAAAGCATAAAAAACATTTATGTAAACCGGAGGCCTATGATATGAGAATGACCAATTCAACAACAATTAATTTCTGTTTGCGCATCCGAAATCTTTGGCGTTTCTAGATCCTTCGTGGAAAAAGCGAAATTCGGCTCGGTCGACACACATATGTAAATTAAATTTTTTTGATATATAATTTACTTACACGTAATGCTTATTTCTGATATGCAGAGAAAGGCGATTTTCTGCATGAAAATTTAAAACGTTTATGTTGACTTTCTTCTTTGAATCGTTGTAATATAATCATTATATATTATGTTCACATTTATATTATTACATTAATTATTATAAATTATAACAATTGTTTTAATGTAAAATCAACACTTTTCCCTTTGCTTACAATATAAGTTGTACTATCGTCACGTCATACAGTGACTAGCCAACCCAAAATGTTTTCGTAGAGATTGAAAAAATTTAAAGTTTACAACACTTAAAACATTAGTTAACAAATATAATGTAAAATATTTATCTAAAGAGTCTTTCATCCAATATAGGACCTTAATTATGTAAACAAATTATAAAATTCAAATTTTTAACATATGCATGGTCCTACTTGATATAATAACCGTAACTTGCTATTATGCGTAGCTGCTAATCAAGTCGATCTTATTTTGGCTTCATTTTAAGGTAAATAAAAAATAGATAACTCTACACTAAATAATAACTGTTGTTGTCCAAAAATAGTATTATTCACAATTTCATAATGTTACACTCAAGATGATAAATTTAATTCTATCAAAAAGTCGATATACACACTAAATATTTTATTCTTAGAAAAATTCTTATTTTGAATCCCAAATTAAAATGAGGCATTTTTATAATAATATAACTTTTATAATAATACTATTCTCGTACAATTTTAAAATTGTGTCTTCAGATTTGTTTTTAGCGACGCCCCCCCCCCCCTCTATTAGAGGTTTCCAACGTAATATAACATTTTTTTATAAAAATGAGTCTGTCATTTTCAGTACGCCATTACTTTGTAGAGTAGTATTGCAGAGAAATATCTAAGCTACAAGAAAAATGTTAATATGCCCTTGTACGTCTAAAAATAATAACTCCAAGGTAAAAAAACTGCAATAACGAGGTGTGACATATATGCCCCACTATCGCTCAAAGGGTTTCGGCCCACTGCTAAAAATTGGTAAAGTAGAATTCGTTTTCAAGTTTTTTCGTAACCTTTTCTACCTTAGTAAAATATAATAATATATTATTAGTTTTCATGCTAGGTAAATTATTTATATGCTTTAGGGAATTTTTCATTACCCTATTTTCTTTGTTACTGATCCGTAGATCATTATATATTCATTGAGCTTTGGGACTATATTAGACTGTATAATTCCATTTTTGGACAACAATATTTCTTATTTAGTGTAGAATAATGTTTTCTTTCTATCAGGGAAACACTTTCCCTGCAGATGAATTTTGAAAACTGTAATACTGTTTTTTAGGATATTGGGGTCACTGATTACGATCCTTATGTCAGAATTATAAAATCCAAAAAGGAGAACCTCAAAAACAATGCAGCAGTCTTTAAGCATGTAAATCATTATTTAATCCACTAACGCCGAAAACACAAAAAATCGTAGCTTTGTTTTACAAATAAAGTCGTAAACCGCCAAATGCGTGTCTGACAAAGAAAAAAGATTTTCAAGTAAAAATGTGATTTTAATACAAGTAAAAAATTTGGTGATTTAAAAAAAAAATTAAAAATTACCAGAAAAATGTTTTGAGTCGAATTTTTTATCGAAATTGCATATTTCTGTCCAACAAAAATGGTCACAAATTGGCACAAACATTTTAAACTTTAAAAATGTGACCTCAAAAAATTTGAAGATGAACCAATCAAAATGGCGGCGAAGTAACATTTTTTTCAAATTTCGTTTGCGTTTTCACCGTAAACAATAAATTTTGAAGAAAAATTGCACGGAACAAAAATAACTGATAATTGGCCAAAGATTACTTTACAATTTGTTTAGATTTTGTAGAAACAATTTTTTAAATCTCAATTTTGTAATTTTTTAAAAAATATCTCTAAAAAATGCGAAAAAATTGTAGAGTATTCTTTGGCCAATTATGAGACATTTTTGTTATGTAAAAGGTTTCCAGAAAGTTTATAGTTTACGATAGAAACGCAAACAAAGTTTGCAAAAAAATGTTTACTTCGCCGGCATTTTGATCCGTTTATCTTGAAATTTTTTATTTGTGTTGGACAAAAACATGCAGTTTCAATAGAAAATTCGAGTTGAAAATTTTTAAGTGTTTGTAAATTAAATCCCTATATTTTTAGGCACGACCGCTACACGGGAGAGCCTTATATTTTCATCATCGCAAAATGTGTGATGCATCAAAATATACTAGATAATAGTTTGTAAGAGAAATTTATGTGTATTACAATTCATTTAATGCCCTCCCTAAAATGTATGTATGGATGTATGTATGTATGTAATCATGTATCAAAGATAACTCAGTGAATTTTTTACCGATTTAGCTGAGATTCACAGGGTAACTTCGTCATAATGTAATTAGATAATGGTCCTATTTTCAGATATATAGCGCTGTAACGGTTTGAGTTATGGCATTATTTTTAATTCCTTAGAAACGGTTTTGTAGCATTATCTTGAAATGTATTAATCCTATATAAAAACTTTATACGGACGAAATGTTCGTCTCAAAATAACAAAACTTTTTCCTATTGTACACTTAACGCTCAAAACAATATTTTCGAAGATAAACATAGAAAAACGGTCAAAATAATGAAAAAAGCACAAAAAAACACGTTTTTTCGCAATAAAACGAAATGTATTGTTTTTACTGAAAAACTTTTAATAAACAAAATGTTCGTATTAAAATAATAAACCTTTTTTCTATTATACACTTAACGCTCAAAACAATATTTTCGAAGATAAACATAGAAAAACGGTTAAAGTAATCAAAAAAATATGAAAAAACGTTAAAAAGTTGACTTCTGTTGTATAATTATTGTTGATGTAATATCATTTTCTTTTATCAGTATTTGTTGTATGTAAGTCTTTAATATCTTTCTCCGGTTCATCATTTTCGTCATCAGATAAATTGCTACCATCTTGTAAATCTGGTCCAACTATTTCAGAAATATAGTCAAGTGACGCCTTAACCGCCAATTTTTCAGTCATTCTTGAAGTGTCAAATTTTGTACACCATTCTAAAATTAATTATATTTATGTAAAAAATGAAAATAAAATATTGAAATTATTATTATTGTTACTAAAAATGATTCCTATCTAACATTTTTATTTTGAAGGCGTACTTTTTTGAAATTCGGGTACCCAACTGGTATGACTTCATCATTTAAATGCACTACACGTTCATACTCATCTTTAAAATAAATTAATTATTTTACAATTATTTTACAAAAAGTAAAAAATTATTTTCTTTTATGCTATAATAAAAACTTACATTACAATACTTTTGATGTACAAAGGACAATTTAAACAAATGTTTTATACTCTTTTTTTTTTTTTTGTTATTCAACGTCGCTCTATTTATGCTGCCAGGGCTAATCAGCGACGGAGGTGAACGGTGTGTCTGTAAACAAAGCACATGTAGTTGAAACAGTGGTGCTTGTGTCCATTGGAAGATATCATCGGTCACTGTAATTAGTCTAATAATTACAGTTTCCTGTCCTCCCAATGGAACCACCGCGATCCTCTTTACATCTTCGCGTCCCTAACGTTCCCTATCGTTCAGATGCCCGTGCCTCTCATGCACTGACAAGTGCACGAAACGCACGCGCACCCGAACTGGCGTCACATTACAGTGACACGCCGAGCCCCTGAGTTGCGATGTTCGAAAAATGCACATGAAAAAATTTTTAGAGGTACACGTCTGGGATCGAACCCACGACCCTCGGTGTGAGAGTCGGGAGCTCTACCCATGAGCCACCGCGGCTCTTTATACTCTTTTTCTCCTTCTCCAAAAATGTTATACTATAAAAAAGTCATACTTTTCTTTCTAAAAAAATAATATATGTATGTATAAAATAATATACCTGTTTTACATTGTAATCTATCTTAAGATTTTTTAATTATATATATATTAATATAACAATTTCAAAGTATTAATTTTATTTGTACCGTAAAATACAATTTCTATCTAAAAATTCTGAATATATATCTTGTGTAAATAAATGCACGTACCACTTTTATAATTTTTCACTGTTTCCACTTGAAAATCTTTATAAAGTTGTGGTCTGAATTTTTGTTCTACACCGTAATTATAAAATCAAAACAGACACTTAAACCCATAACAATATCCTTCACATACATCTTCATAAGCTATTGTCCTAAACTCTTCGTACATAGTGCAATTGAAATTCTCCTTTAAGAAAAAGGGCCAAAATTGGAAAAGTGTGTTCACCTCTTGTAACTTCTCTATATCAAGTTGTTTACGCTCTGAAATAAAAAGAGATTCCATGAATTCTAAAGTGAATGACTTTATGGAAATTTTAAAAATAATGAATATAACAATATGATTAATATCAACATGATTTCTTTAGCTAAGAAAAGAAAACATATTATAATAATCATCATCACATCAAGAATTTATAACTTAGTTACAAAAAGTAAATTCAAGATTTTTTAATATCTTACCTTTTAAACAATGTGAATGATATTTATGATGCACTTGTTGAGTGAAACCGTTTACTTTCAATAACGAATGACTAGGATGTTGGAAAGTTGACAATGATTGCGGAGCACTACCGTAACTACTAGCTAAGAAACCTTCGTTTGAACTTGTATCAGCACTACTTCTGTAAATATAAAATAAAAAGAAAAACCTATTATTATTGTAATAGAAAATAAAGCTAAATATTCAAAACCATAAAAAATATCACATTAAGTAATAAAAGTTGTTAGAAGATAACACATTAAACATCAGTTAATGGATTGAAAATCTTACTGATGTTCGCAAAACACTTTAATTAATATTGCATAATTACATAATTTAACAATTGTTATATATGCTAAATAAAAATTATACTGTGCTTAAATTATAAATTTTATAAGCTTATTTCAAAATTAATATCTATGTAATTTATTTATTTACCCTGAATATGTTCTCGATCTTAATAATTATAAGTGCCGTTCTTTTTTAACATTAAATACAAACTTAATGTAATTTAAAATAAATTAAAAAATGTAACAATAAAATGTCACAAACCGGTAATGTATACCAGATCAACCTTGAGAAAGATTAAACATCGCCAAAACTATCCCAATACAAAACAAGAGGCTCGTGGTTATTGTTGAATTGAACCATTATTGTACGATCCACTCACTACCATTGTTACTCTTGTATTAAAATTGACTAGTAGGTGAATTACTCCTACAATTCATAATTATCTTATATACAAATTATCTTTAAATTTAATTATAAAGTATTCTACAATTTAAAACATAAATAAAATGTAAAAAAATAAATATTACTTATAGTTATTGACAACTTACGGCAACTTAATATTTTAAAAAATAAATGAAATATAAATCTTATATAATAAATAAATTAACTAAATAATAAATAAAAATTATTTACCATCCAAAAATAGTTACTATTCTATTATTTTCAAACACTGCCAACATTGGACAAATACTGGACAAGAGCTTCTGCTATTTTGTAATGCTCACTTAACATTATATTAGAATAACTAATATCATACAGTAAAACCTCATAAAAATCATATAAAAACTATGTGTATACGTAATATATATATATATATGTATGCATAATGTATATACATAATTTTATATACACAATAAAATAAATAAACTAACTAGTAACTATACGTTATATTTATTGTCCGTTTAAATAGTGTTATCAGCGCCATCATATACACATAAGTACAATGTATATCGCATTTTATGTAACCCGCGTCCCGCATCCAAATTTTAATTTCAAATTTTTTTTATTTACAAAAATATTTATTTATAACAATTCTCTTTTTTTATTTATTGTTTAATACAAAAAATCGAATAAAAGAAAGAATTATAATAAAAAATTTTATTAATTAAAAAAAAACTAATATTTTTATAACAAAATTTGATATAAAAAAATATAAAACAGTAAAAAATATGTACCACACACAAAAAAAAATTTTTTAAAATAATCTAAACATCAAACTCTGTAAAGCATGTTTTCAATGCAATATGTCCAAATTATTCTAAAATTTTAAATTAAAATTTAATTAAAATTTTTAAATAAAATTGAACAAAAAACTTTGTTTAAACTTGAAAAATTTGGTCTTGAACGTTAATTAAACATAACGAATTTATTGTGTTCGCGAATTCTAAGAATATATTGATTTTATATTACTTAAATATATTTGTCTTTTCAAATATTATAATTACTTTTTTCTTAATTTTTCTTAATTTATTTAATTAATAAAAAAAAGAAATTATTAACGTTTACATGTTATTAATAACATTGTAATTTAAATTAGAAGTTAATAATTCACTCTTCATGTACATATTTCAATTTATGACTTTGTTCACTGAGTTTTTCACTTGACAATTTCATCAATTTAAACATAAAGTACATATAGGTACCATACACTACTCTAAATATATACTACCAAAAAAGGCACCCGATAACACATCTTTGGAACCTAAATTAAATTTATATAATGCTCCAGTAACCATTCCACCAGCTGCATAATAAAAAAACCAAAGCTTCATACAAATGAATTTCTTCAAAAATTAACAAATTTAAACAATATACATGAATGCTGCTCTATATCGAATAAATGAATTAATTATATTGTTTCATATAGACTAATTTAAATTACACAATATTTTATCACATTTACCTTTACTGTCCAAAATATACTATTGTTTTACCAAATATTCTTTGATAAAAATAATTTTGAACAAAATGCTGTCAGATTGCCAAAAATAGAATTAACTTCCTTTGATGGTTCATTCGAAAAATGGTTAGACTTTCATGATTCATTCAAATCGATGGTTCACGATAATCCAAGTTATACAAATATTCAACGATTGCATTATTTAAGATCGTGTTTAAAAGGGAAAGCTATGTCTGCTATCAGTGCTTTGAAGACTACCAATGCTAATTACTCGGTCGCGTGGGAGTTGCTTAAAAAAAGGTTTCACAACGAAACATTAATTGTTCAAAAGCACGTAAATGCTCTTTTGAATTCAACAATAATCCTTAAAGAATCCGCCGCAGAATTAAGAAAGTTGTTAGACGTTATTAATAATCATTTACGCGCATTAAAAACGTTAGGTGAACCCGTGGATCATTGGGACACTTTATTAATTGAAATTATAAAAAATAAAATCGATGGTAATACGCGTCAAGAATGGGCCGAAAAATCAGTAAAGGGTAAGCCAAAAATGTCACAATTTATAGAATTTTTAGAAGAAAGAAGTCAAATCTTACAAGTCGCCGCGGTAAATTCGAGCTGTAATCAAGTCATTCATTCACCCACGTCAAAAAGGCCACAACACAATAATACGTACAAAAGACACACATTAAATGTCACGCGAAAAATAAATGCATGCATCATTTGTAAAGAGCATCATAAATTGTACGAATGTGAGTTATTCAAAAAAATGGACGTAAAGGATAGAGCTGAAAGGGTTAAATCTGCAAAGCTCTGCTTTAATTGTTTGAATCCTGGTCATAGTAACATTGAATGTAAGTGGACAGCGTGTCGTAAATGCGGTAGAAAACATAATAGTTTATTGCATTATGAAAATAAGGAAAATTCAAAGTTAGACAATAATCAAAATTCAAATTCAAGTGAAGAAGGCTTTAGTGTCAAAGTACATAATGCTTTAGTCCCCGCACAAATATTATTATCAACTGCATTGATTCAATTTAAAGGAAAAAACGGAGCTATGCACGAAGCTCGCGTTTTGCTAGACAACGGCTCACAGTCAAATTTCGTGACCGCAAGATTTGCTACTACACTTAAAATTCCGCTAAAAAATATTGATATCCCAGTAGAAGGATTAAATCAGTTGGAAACGCGAATTAAACATGCATTATGCACAGAGATATATTCGCGTTGCTCAGATTATAAAGAAAGGGTCGAGTTTTTAGTCATTCCGCAAATCTGCAATCAATTGCCAAATCAGTATATAAATAAGCAGCACCTGCACATTCCCCCGAACGTAACGCTAGCCGATCCTCATTTTTATAAGCCAAGTGATATTGATGCGTTGTTGGGAGTCGAATTGTTTTATAATTTATTGTGTGTAGGGCAAATAGAAATATCAGGCAGTAAATTAGGCTTACGTAAATCTAAATTAGGTTGGATCGTTCACGGTAGAGTGTACGACAATTCAATTAAATCGAATAAATGCCTTTTAAGTTTTAATGCATTAGATAAAAGTATAAATAAACTCTGGGAATTAGAAGAGATAAGTAATCAAACGTTTTTATCTGAAGAACAGTACCAAGTTGAAGAGTTTTTTAAACAAACGACTAGACGAGACGCGAATACCGGTAGATACATCATGCGACTACCTTTCAATGAGAAAATAAAAAATCTTGGCGGTTCATATAAGTGAACTGAAAAGCAATTTTTTACATTAGAACGTAAGCTAGCCAAAGATCCGCGTTTAAAACAGCAATATATTCAAAGCCTACGCGACTCAATAAGCGCCGGTCATATGCAAGAAATTCCATTAAATGAGATAAGAAGAAATCATTGTTTTTTGCCACATCATCCAGTTATTAAAGAATCAAGTTCGTCAACTAAAGTTCGTGTAGTTTACAACGCTTCCGCGAAAACAAGCACCGGCATTTCTTTAAACGAATGTTTAAAGTTTGGAGCAGTCGTACAAAATACTAGTTTTGATATTACGCTTGGATTTAGAATGCATCAAATCGTAATGATGGCTGATATCGAAAAAATGTATAATCAAATTCGACTCCACAATGATGACGCTCACTATCAGCTTATTTTTTGGCGTGAAAATGAAAATGAGAAAGTAAAGACATATATAATCCCTGTTGTTTTATTCGGTAGTGCCTCAGCATCACACTCAGCTACACGCGTTCTTAATCAATTAGCCGAAGATGAACAACATAATTATCCAATCGCGAGTAAGATCATCAAACGCGACTCCTACGTCGATGATATTATGACAGGTACAGACAATGTTCAAGATGCTTTAAAATTACGCGATGAATTAATAGGAATAACCAAGTCAGCTGGACTTATTTTAAGAAAATGGATCTCTAATAACGACGAAATCATAAAATCGCTATCGAATTCGCGAGATAACGTAAATTTACTCACTAATAATGACAGCGAAACGAAAGCATTGGGCATACAGTGGGATAAAATAAATGATGAAATCACGTATCAGGTAATCGAAGAATTCAATTCAAAAATCACAAAGCGAAATGTCTTATCGAATATAGCCAAATTATATGATCCTATAGGTTTATTAGGTCCAGTAATTGTTTTACCTAAAATGTTAATGCAAAATTTATGGCAATGCAATGTTGGGTGGGACGAGCCTTTGCCCCAAGATTTAAGTACTGCTTGGATCAATATTAAGGACCAGCTACCTGCGTTAAATAACATAAAATTCCATAGAAAAGTGATAATTCAAGAAGCTACCCACGTAGAGATACACGGATTTTGCGATGCCAGTGAGAAAGCATATGGCGCGTGCATATATATAAGGTCAATTGATAAAGACGGAAAGATTTATTCAAATTTATTGTGTTCAAAAAATCGAGTAGCGCCCTTGAAAGTAATATCTTTGCCAAAATTAGAATTATGCGCGGCATTACTTCTATCGCGATTAATTAAATTAGTTTTACACGCCAATATAAAGAAAATCGATAACATATTTTTATGGTCTGATTCAACTATCACTTTACAATGGATAAATTCACAACCATATGTTCTGAAAACCTTTGTAGCCAACAGAGTATCCGAAATCCGAGAAATAACGAGTACGATGCATTGGAGACACGTGTCTTCGCAGGATAATGCCGCTGACATTCTTTCGCAAGGACAATTACCACTAGATTTTTTACAGAATGACGACTGGAAAACGGGCCCAAAATGGTTGCAAAAAAAATGAATCGCATTGGCCAAATAATAGCGTAGACGTAGTACCAATGATCGAATTAAAATCCACCAACGCGCTGAACTCCGTGACGAAAGATTATTCATTTTTAAATAAATATTCTTGTATAAACAAATTAAAGCGAGTGATGGCTTACATTTTAAAATTCAAAAGTAATTGTTGCACAAAGCAAGTTAAATTAAGCGGTTCTTTAACGATAAATGAATTGAATGAGTCCCTAATAAAAATATTGCGCGTAATTCAAATTGAAAATTTTCAAGAAGATTTAAAACAATTAAATAAAGGAGAAAGCGTCAAATCTCAGAGTTCTCTTCGTGCATTGAATCCATTTTTGGACGACAGAAAATTGATTAGAGTGGGGGGAAGATTAAAAAATTCCTCGCTCAGCTACGCAGAAAAACATCCGATTATTTTGCCAAAAAACCATCCGGTCACGCTTCTCATTATACGCGAGCAACACATTAAAAATATGCATAGTGGTACCTTAGCTACCCTACACGCCGTAAGACAAAACTTTTGGCCGCTGAATGGTAAAAATACCACAAAATTAATAATTAAAAAGTGTATCACGTGTTTTCGGGCAAAACCGACCGATTATACATATTATATGGGCGATCTTCCTCGCGACAGAGTAAATCAAACGCGTCCATTTCTAATCACAGGACTTGATTATTGTGGTCCATTCCACATTAAAGAAAAGAAATTTAGAAATCGCGGAACAGTTAAAGTTTATGCGTGTATTTTCGTTTGTTTCGCTACAAAAGCAGTTCACATAGACATAGAGTTGATAACCGACCTAACCACCGAAGCATTTTTAGGTGGATTACGCAGATTTTTCGCGAGACGCGGTCATTCGTTGAAATTATATTCCGATAATGCTACCAATTTCGTTGGTGCAAAAAACGAATTAGAGAATTTAAATAAATCAATACAATCCGAAAACGTAACTGAATTTCTGACTAATAAAGGTATTGAATGGCATTTTTCGCCCTTAAGATCTCCCCACTTCGGTGGTCTTTGGGAGGCTGCGGTTAAATCGTTCAAGCATCATTATTATCGTCCGATTGGTGATAAATTATTTACCTATGAACAACTAATGACTTATACAACTGAAATTGAAGCAATCCTTAATTCACGTCCAATCACATCCCTATCCGAAGATCCAAATGACCTGCGCGCCTTAACTCCAGCCCACTTCCTAATTGGCAGCACGCTCACAAGCTTACCACAAATCTACTCGATGTACCAGTTAATCGTTTGTCTGCCTGGCAACACATTCAGTACGTCAAGCAACACTTCTGGCGCCGCTGGTCCAAAGAATATTTGAATCAATTAATCACTAGGTCAAAGTGGCAGTTAAAAACAACTGATACCATCAAAATTGGAAAAATGGTGCTACTGAAGGAAGACAATGTACCTGCTCTCAATTGGCCATTAGGTCGAATCATTGAAGTGTTTCCTGACAAAGAAGGGAATATTCGTGTAATTAGTGTTAAGACAAACTCTGGCATTTATAAACGATGTATTACCCGCGTAGCCCCGCTACGCGTTCAATGAAAACTTCCTATTTTGTAAAACCCCAAATAATTATTATTCATTTGATTTATTATATACTTAGAATAACTACCCATTTAATATAACGCACGCAAATACTCAAATTTATTACATGCCTAGACATAAGTTGTTTTGAACTAGGTTCGTTCAAGGCGGGCGGTATGTTGGATTTTGAAAGCAAGTTAGTCTCGATTATTTTACCACTCAGCAATCAATAAATGTTCAACGTTCAAATTTCCCAACGGGGAAAACCAAATTTTTATGTTGCCTTTCCTTACTTAAATTAAACGTGCTTAAACAAGTCTATACAAGCTCAGGTCGCATGATCTGAGCCCGCTACGATTTTATTACTTCGTTTTATTACACATACGTCTAGTTAGCCCGCCGACATACTCGAAGCATCCCTTTGGCCAGTTGGTTACCTGGATGACCCCACCACCACCCGCTCCATGCGCCCATTATTGTATCTTAACGGAGTCTAGCATAAGTTTGTACATAATGTAAAAATCAGTCGCTCGAGAGCTCCTGCTCGAGAAGGAACAAATATACATATACCTAGCCTTTACATCCAAATCTTTGTGTACTTCACTATCCCGAATCAATCCAAATAGTACGTAACTTATTAATTTAAAATACGTCGTAGTGTAATAGCTTCGCAATAGCCAAGCATTAAAACTCTACTTATACATACATACACAACCCAAAAGGAAAAATAACAGTAAATGAAGAGAAAAATGATAGTAGTGTCGTGGTACATTTGTGCACTATTCCAGAATGTCATAATCTTGAAGATGATTCACATTTGTCGAAACTGCTGTATCATAGAATTCAAGAGCGACATAATTTGGAATTTAACTCAAGCACAGAAGATACAAAAGATACTATTCATGACTCACAACCACAATTTTTTCAGCATGAATGTGGAGAAAGAACTTTTTTTGACAAAAGTATCAATAATCTACAAAATAATGCGAGCAATATCCGTTGTGATACAGATCGAGATATTAAAAATCTTGAAGATGATTCACCTTTGTCGGAACTGGTAAATCATACAATTCAAGAGCGACATATTTTGGAATTTAATGCAAGCACAGAAGATACAAAAGATACTATTCATGACTCACAACCACAATTTTTTCAGCATGAATGTGGAGAAAGAACTTTTTTTGACAAAAGTATTAATAGTCTACAAAATAATGCGAGCAATATCCGTTGTGATACTAATCGAGATTGTCAGAATCTTGAAGATGATTCACATTATACGGAACTGGTGAGTCATGATCAAGAGAAATGTATACTACAATCTAATTAAAGCACAAATATAACAAATATTGGTATGCACAGGAAAAATACAGAAATTGAAATTTGCGATGATCAATCCAACAGAAGTGAAAGTCAAAACAATGTTAACATGGATAATTGTCGGTTTATAGTTGACTATGCATATGTATTTAAGCAAATGCAAAAAGAATTTTGTGATCATGCCAAATTTAGTGGCTGTTCATTTACAGATTGGACATGGCTTGAACATAGATCACAATATTATGGTGCATTAACCAAATTTTGTTATTTTTGCAAGGCCTGCAATTATGAAACTTTTATGTGGTCGGAACCTACAAACGATCAACAATATATGGATTTAAACACCGCAGCTGTAACTGCATCACTTTATGTTGGGATTGGTCACACTCAGTTAAAGGAACTTTTTGGTGGAATGAATATCCGCTGTTTATCAGATAAAGCGTTCAAATTGAAACAAGACATTGCATACAATAATTTTTCAGACATGGCTTTAAAAAGCCTTAAGAAGGCTGGCGAAGAATCGAGAAAGCTCGCTCTTGAAAGAGATGATGTTACTGAAAGCGGTATTCCATTTACAAAAGTTTGCACTGATGGTAGCTGGGCTAAAAGATCGTCTGGTACTAATTATAATTCATTATCTGGTGCAGCAGTTATAGTTGATTGGTACACGGGTAAAAATAAGTATTGCCTAATATGTGCTAGAGCTGAAAACGCTAAGAAAAAGATTCCAAAACATGTATGTTATAAAAATTGGGATACTTATACTCCATCAACAGCAATGGAAGGTAGTGTCATTTTGCAAGGCTTTGAAAGTAGTATTGAGATGCATGGTCTTATCTATCGTACTATGATTAGCGATGGAGATAGCTCAGTTTATAAAATTATAGTTGACAATAATGTATATAGAGACTATAATATTGTACCTGAAAAAATTTTTTGTATCAATCACTTATTAAGAAATTTATGTAAAAAACTAAAAACAGTCTCGCAAATGACGCAGCCGATTGGACAGAAAAGGATCGAAGGCTTTGCAAAAATGCGAAATATTGTTAAAGGAAAATTAAGGAAAATTCGTAAACTAGTGGAAGCTTTAGGTTTCACAACGAATCGCAGAAAATATTCCTTGGACTGCAAAAATTAAGGAATTGCAAAAAGATATTTTGAACATTTGTAACCATGTTTTTGGAAATCATAAATATTGTAAAGGTAGAGGCCGATTAGTTTGTGATAAAACAGATATGAATAAAATTCCTATTTTAAAACAATTTGGATTTTATGACGGTATTGATCAAGCTATGATACATTTAAGTCAATTCAGTGAAAGTCTTTTACATAGAGTTACCAATAATGTTGCAGAACATGTTCATTCGTTAATATGTCACAGTCTTGGTGGGAAACGAATCAATTGGTGTTTAACAAACCAATACAATATAAGAGTAACAATTGCAGCAGCTCAAACTAATCATAATTATACTAATGGTGATCAAAGTTCTTTAACAGAATTGTACCATACTATGGATAAAAAGGTTCCACATCTTTAGATAAAGTTACCAAAGATCGACTTAAAAAGGTGGAGCAAACAAAGGCTAGAAGACGTTTATGCGGTCGTAAAAAAAAATCATTTTCCGAAAAAAGAGCGTCAAAACATTATGGAATTAAATGCCAAGAACCTGATAAATCTTTTATCATACTTGACGAAATTAAACATAAATTTATTCAAGGTTTAAGAACAAATCAACGTGATCGGAAAAACATTGAACAACAAACAATTCAGCAACGGCATTCTCCATTATGGGTAGCTCTTCGGCGAAAATTATTAACAGCATCTAATTTTAAAACAGCTTGTTCATGGAAAGTTGATTCAAACTGTGCTTTGAAAGTAAAGGAAATACTTTATCCATCACTGCATAATGAAGCTTGCGTTCAGTACGGTGTGGAAAATGAAGAGAAAGTGAAAGATAAACTAACAACAAAATTTAAAGGAAAATTTACCAATTGTGGATTATTTATTGATAAACATCTGCCCATGTTAGCATGTTCACCTGATGGACTTATCGGACATGATGGGCTAGTAGAAATTAAATGTCCGTTTGGAGCTGCACAGATGACGGCTGTCGAAGCTATTAAAAAACACAAACCCACAAGAGAAATGTTTGATCGAAATGATATTGATAAAATTAATAAGACAGATTCTGTTTACTATCAAGTACAAGGACAACTTCATATCACAGAAAGAGATTATTGTTTATTAATAATTTATACATCTAAATCTATGAAAATAATTCGAATTTATGCTGACGAGGAATTTTGGAAAGAAAAGATGGAAAAACAGTTAGTACGTTTCTATATGGATTGCATGCTTCCCGGAATATTGGATAGTCGTTATAATAGAAGTATGCCAATAAGAAACCCTCCGTATACTGTTGACGCATTATCAAACAAAAAACGTAAAAAGAAAAATATTGTAAATTGTACACAGATACAAAAAAATGGTATTAAAAATTATACTGATAGAAAAAGATCTGTCAATTCAACAATATTAAAAGGTAAAGAAAATGTGAAAAAAATAAAAAATTATAATGACAATTTCAAACAAAAGGATAACATGGATGATATTATTTTTGAATGTACTCATGATGAATGTGAATTAACCGAGGAAGATGTAAGCAGATTTACTCAATTTTACGACAATAGGATTATCATGATCAATCAAATCCGACTAAATGTATTACCAATGCACAGTTGGTTAAATGACGATTCTGTAGATGCTTTTATACGAGTTTTACAGAAGTGTAAGCCAGATATACCAATTCAAAGCGTGTTATATATGTACACGCAAAGATGTAAAGGTATTACTGCAGTTACTGTTCCTAGTATTCAAATTATCGGAGGAAAATGTACTAATCACTGGAGATGTCTTTATTACGATGGAAAATTATGTCACGTGTACGATAGTTACCCTGAATTAACTAGATTCCAACTAGTACAAGAGGAAATACTGTACATAAAAACTCGATTTCCTAATATCGAAGAGAAACAAATAATATTTGAACCTATGCTTACAAAGCAACCTGATGGAAGCAGTTGTGGCGTTTATTCTGCTGCATTTGCAGAAACATTGTCTTCTGGAGGAGATCCATCAAAAATAATGTATTCCATGGATGTTCAACTAATGAGATCACATTTTATTCAAATTATATTGAAAAAACAATTATCACCATTTCCACGAAACATGCAATAAAATAAGCATTATAAAATTAACAAAAATGCTAAGACACAAGTTGCGAATAGGATAAAGGGTTTTTGGTGTTTAGTGAGTACAAATCTCACATAATTATGAGTGCGTACCCTCTTTAATATCTAATGAAGATTCACCATCATTCCCTCGTAAAAAAAAAAAAAAAAAATACTGTAAGTATATATTGTAACGTTTAAATTCGCGAGCCCTCTAACCGAACGTATGTTTATAGTTTTAATTTTAATCTATGCGCATTGAGATTTGTCCTAGATAATGCACTCACAGGTTCAATCTATATGAAATTGAATGCTACACATTAAAGACATCAAACTTTATAGGTTGAATCTTTAATGCCACGGGATTAAACTATAAATATACGCTTGGTTGGCAAAAAAGCCAGGTATATATCAGAATTAAGGTAAAAAATAATTATAACTAAATTTCTTATCAATTCTCGTTTATTAGGTCATTTAATTATATTAGAGAATTATAATGCAATCTTACAGACAATTATAATACAAAAATATTGATGACAAAAATTTGTATTGCACGCTAAAATAAAAAAATTGTATATGTTGCAATAATCAATAACTTTTATTAACATGCTAAAGCAAAATTTTATAATTTACATCTAATGAGTCATAATAAAACAAATTCATATGTAGTCATGAATTAAGCCATGGATGATTTATAAGAGACTTAGGGTTTCTATCCCCATAATCGTATAGTATTTCAGTACCAATTGGTATATTGGTTTTACCGTAAAATACAAGATGTGGAGTCTCACAAATTTTGAAGATGTTAGATTACCTTCACATGAATGATTAATGAGTTGTTCTAAATAGCCTGACTCTTTGGTAGTGTCAATACTGTGAAAAATAGTAACGCATATAAATGGTAAATAAAAAATACATTTTTTTACTGTATACAAAGTAAAGTATAATAATTCATATATACTCACCAATATCTATTATTTTTATGTTTAAAGTAATACATATAGCATCCAATTTTTATATTAGTTGCATATTTCTTTTCTCTTTCTTTGTCAGTTGTAATATCTATAAGTTCACCAATATATTCAACAACAAAATCTCCTTTATAAAATTCTTTTGTAGTTATCACACCATATCCTTTATCTTCAAATTCTTTGACCTGTAAATTGTAAACATAGCTATAATATTTTGTCTAATTCTATATAAAGCAAAAAATATGTATTACCTCTAATCCATCTTCTACTTTCTGTTGTGCATCAATAAGAGCCTTTGTAAAATGCCTATTACTCCTACGTACTTGAAAATATTCTGTAACTTTATATTACATTTATTTTTATTTTGCCTTTCTCTTTTTTTTGATGTTTGTTTCACATTATCCGAACAAAATACTTTAGAACTCAACAAATTTATATTATTTTTATCTTTATTTAAATTAGTCGGTCAAAAAAACAAATAAAATATCCCTTTAATTAATTAAAATATATATTAAGAAATAACATACTAAATTAATTTACATGTGTTTGTTTTAATTTGCTTACTTTTACATTATTTTTCTCATCACAAACAAGTAGATCAAAGAAATATTCAGTCAATTTGTGAGTAGGTTGACAGAATTGTATTTTTAGGAATAGTTTTTTGTTTCTCAGTCTTATTTTCTCCTTTTTTAGGTAATAGTTAATTCCACTCTTTGAAATCATGCAATGACATATTATGACCCTCGTGCTGCAATAAAAATGTTCAATAGTAACATAAGTACATAACAATACTTAAGCATAATTTTGTATAATTGTTAACCTCTTCATCTTTCTTCATTTCTTCTTTTTTCTTTTTTGTTTTTCTGCTTTTCTTTGCTCTTCTTGAAAGACCTTTAGTATTATTTATTTTATTCATTTCAATTGGCTGACTTTCATATAATATTTCACATTGATTACAAGCATCGTTCTTTTCTAACGACTTTTCCAAATTATGACATTTTTTTAAACTCATTTGGCATTGTATAATTGCTATTTCTGATATGGTCATGATTAACATCTTTGTCCTCTTAGTATAATAGGTAATTCGTAAGTTATAAAAAATTAAATACCGACTTATTCACAAATGTAAATACAAACACGTCAGGACATTGCACGTATACATATAAGAGTAACAGTAGCTCCCTCTCGCTACCAGGTCTGAACTTGTGCCAATCGTTGGGACCTCTGTACGCGCTCTCTCATGAGCTGGAAAGCACAGCTTCCTTTTTTATTTTTTGCATTGCCCATGACTCTGCCTCTTATAGTTTCTCTATGCTATATATATCACAAAAGGGAGAACAAAATCGAGAAAATGAAATCAGCAAGCAATATCTGTGGAATCGATTTTCTTAATTATGCGCGAATGAATTTGGACAGAACTTGTACATTGAAGATTAGTAAATAGGGAAAGTAATGCGTGAAAACTGTGCAATAAATAATGTAATAATAAAGGGATTAAAAAAGTAAAAAACTGCGGGACTAGTTAGCTGTATAAATGGCTCTCGCGCTGTACTTGCGTACAGGTGCTATTGCGCCTTCTGATACATTATAAAAATATATTATAAACCTAATGTTTTGAAATAATTATCAAACTACAAAGCGAATTTTAAATTTTGCGCGGTTGTTCTGCCGTATTTGAACAATGCGCATGCGTATAACGTATTACACCTACACGCAGTACACCTCGTTTCCATCACATTTTCTACATTAGGGAAGTGATATTTGTGTACGCCATTTTTAATAATATGAACTTGTATCGTGTAATCGCAGTTCTTAACGATATTGGTTATGGATGGCAAGTACGGAGAAACTAAATAAGTTATATACACTCCGTTCCATTTCCGTATTCCAACGCGTACCCCTAATGTCTATGTGCGCGCGCAACATCCTCATTCCAAACATTGCAAACATCATGCTCTCGCTCGTCTGCTCGCGCTCGGCGTGATTCCAAAACGCATCGGTAATTTTTCAAGTAAAAATTCCCTTATTGTTTAATAATTTAAGTAAACATTTTCTCTCCCTTATTTTCTTTACTGATTATCTGATTATCTCAATCCTTCTATTAGCATACCTACGTATACACATGCAAACATAAATACTTAACCAAAATTTTTTTTATATATGTAAATTATATAATATCGGTCTCTCCGAACTAAATGCTTTGTTTTAGAATAAAGCAGGCCTATCGTACTCTTTGTCCACTATGGTTGGTGGAATTTCCCAGAGCACGGCCTTTTAAAATAATTAAAGGCGTTTCGTCCTCGATCTCCAGCTTGGACTCCTCAGTAAGGAACTGGAGATCTTACCTTAGACGCCTGTCGCAAGATGAACCGCGACGCCAGCTAGATGTTCTGCGGCTATATATATAGAAAAGAGACGACGATTTCTTCAACGAGTGTAGAGAGATAGCCGTCTCCATCTGGCGTGGGAAAAACCACCAGCCAGAGTGCGACGTATTAGACCAAGTCGTAAGTTATTTGAAATAAAATGAATTTATCGTTCGGTGATATGTATACGTGTAATTTACATTTCCTTACTGAGGAGTCCAAGCTGGAGATCGAGGACGAAACGACTTTAATTATTTTAAGAGGCCGTGCTCTGGGAAATTCCACCAACCATAGTGGACAAAGAGTACGATAGGCCTGCTTTATTCTAAAATAAAGCATTTAGTTCGGAGAGACCGATATTATATAATTTACACATATACATATCACCGAACGATAAATTCATTTTATTTCAAAATTTTTTTTGTTTATAACAATTGATTAATTTATATTAATCAATTATTATTTACCAATTTTATTTAATTATACATAACTGAAATAGAAGTTCTGAACGGTCTCTCTCTCATATGCAAACTAATCACTGGCTGTCATCTCTTTTATTTTCTAACTTTTATTTCTAACTATTAATTATTTATCTTTGACCTATTGTTAACTACGTCCAATAATTTTTATACATGTTGGTTTATTTATTGTTGAATAAATAAACAAACAAGTATTTCAAGCAATCGCTTTTCTCATATTTGCATTTTTCTCCCTATATAACTCTGTAATTTTCCTAATATTCCTATTAATTAATAATAATTAATTAAACAATGTTTAACTTATTTTGTATACTTACAAATTATCAGTGCCAACCAGACCAGGCAAGGGAGGAATACCCGGACATCAAATGACATATATTATCAAAGGAAAAGGAAGGAAATGTTAAAGTATTTAAAGTTATTTATATCTATCGAGTATTTAAGAATGCATTTTATTATTTATAATAATTAAACTTAATTATTTAATTTCATTTCAATCTATAATGAAAGTAATTTAATTTCTTATTTATTTTTGCTCAAATACTATTAATTGATTTAATGAACAATTGTATACGAACAGTTACTTTCAAATTCATGATGTTATTTTAAGTACTTTTTTCAATTTAATTCATTCTTATTTCGGTAATACTGATCAGTACGAGTCTCTGAAAATGGACATCTTGGATTATGGGATTTACATATATTTGCTTGTGATCGGCATCCAGAAACTACTTGGTTTGCAACTGCTTCAAACAAAACTATAAAATTATCGGATTTAACAGCAAAATAGTGATATGATTACACTATTCACATAATAGCATCAGATGTTTAAAGTTATTTATTTCTGTAGAATCTAAGAATGCATTTTAATTATTTGTAAGTTAAAGTTAATTATGTAATTTCATTTGACTCTATAATGAATGTAATTTAATTTCTTATTTATTTGTGCTCAAATACTATTAATTGATTTAATGAACAATTGTATACGAACAGTTACTTTCAAATTCATGATGTTATTTTAAGTACTTTTTTCAATTTAATTCATTCTTATTTCGGTAATACTGATCAGTACGAGTCTTTGAAAATGGACATCTTGGATTATGGGATTTACATATTTTTGCTTGTGATCCGCATCCAGAAACTACTTGGTTTGCAACTGCTTGAAGGAAAACTAAAAAGTTATAGGATTTAACAGCAAAATAGTGATATCATTACACTATTCACCCAACAGCATCAGTTGGTAAAATAAAATGGAGACCCCAGAGAAAATATCATACAGCAAATTGAGCTCTTGTAGTTGTACTGTACAGTTGTGTGAGACTGTAGCAGTAATATTTAGGATAAAAAACAGACAACTCGTTCCTTTGGCTACTTTTAATGAACACAAAGATGTCCCAACTGGCATTGTTAATAACATGTTCAGTATAGTCAACGACTGGTCATTAACAAATGAAGTTTTTCAAAAAAACGAAGTTCAAAAAAAATTTGTACATTTACTGTATAATGAAAATATAAATTACAAAATCGTTTGCCAACTTCAGAACAATTTCTTAATCATTCGACAGATATAAACGATAATAAAATATCGGTAATTGTCGAAGATGAATTGAGTCAATTATAGAAGGCGCACACGCAAACATCAAAAATATTCAACCTGTGGCTTGTGTTCTCCTCGCACTTGGAGATCGTCGAAAAGATCTTAAATTAAATTTGCAGGAACAGTGCCTATTAGAATATTGAGATATGTTAGAAAAATTTAAATTATGGGAGGTTATTACAAGAGTAAGTAGATGGAAAACAAAATTATTTTATTTACAAGTGTATAATAAAAATACACATTTATTACAGAGTATAATAAAAATACACATTTATTTTAGTGTATAGTAAAAATATACATTTATTTATGTGTATAATACAAATACACATATATATATTTTAGTATATAATATAAGTACACAGATTATTTAATATAGACTTATATCCACGGTTATATGGATTTTATATATATATATATAGCCAATATATTTTAATTTTTTATTATTGTCGCAGCGCCACCTATCGCTCGATTAGGTATTCTTACGAAAATAAGCGACTAAGCGACCATCTATGTATACAACTTAACCGCAGAGGTTGAAACTCTGTCGATAAAAATGATGGCTTCGACGTCCTCTTAATACAAAATTTCTGTCCGTGTAATAATTTCAGGTATATGTAGAACTTGTTTTACATTGCAAAATCTACTAAACTAATAAACGATTATAAAATTAATGGACTTTTCAATTAACAGACACTGTGTATGAAACAGCAAGAAAATAATTCGAATAATACATTTAAAAGACAACATTTTTTACCTTTAATCTCCATAATACGTAATGCAAAGAGGCAGTCGCTAAGATAACATACAGTCCAAGATACTCAAAGAGAAAAAATGTATGATAAAAAATACCGTAAAAAATGTAAAATAATTCTATGGATTCAGTGTCTTTCAAACAGTAAAAGGTTAGAAAAATGTGTGTTACTAAAACATTGCAAAATGGCAATCGTTTTGTTGTGATAATCGCGGGCTGTTAATAATTACACAATTTGACGATTCTTTAAAATGAATTACAAACGAATCATTATCAATGACATTCGAAAACTTAAATGAATTTAAATTCGTTAAAGAAATTAAATTATTTAATTATATCTGAAAAAAATAAGTTGTGATTTGTTTTCGTCGATTATTTTAATAAAAGACATGAATTGGTATTTATTTTAAATATTAAGAAATATTATTATTTTAATTAACGGGATGTCGTTCCGAACTTTACCAATAGGGACATCGGTGACCCATCCCGATATGTATTTTTCATTTTTCAATAAGAATTTATTAATTATTGTAAAAATCAAACTGATGCTGAATTTATATGATCTAGCAAATATGTAACAACTTCATTTTTAATAACCAAATAATTAAATTACATGATATTAATAAACATTTTCATCTAATTTACTACATAATAACTATATAATGTAACGGGGTACGGATTGAATATAAGGAATAAAAAAATCAACGAAGGTATCGGGGCGCGAACCCACGATCCCGGGAGCGTGAGGCAGAAGCCTCACCACTGCGCTACCATTCGCAATTATCCCGGCTAGTCGACTTGGTCCTATCGACGAACGTCGCCGATAATTCAGGGACCTAACCTGCGCCGACACTCGAAATCCGTACCCGTTATATCCCCCACCCAAACGCGACCTACGCCCTCGGGGAGCCGTTTGATCACTTCGATCACCTGGGCTAGAGAGGCGTAGGTTGTCCCTGCTCGACCGGTGTCAAGAAGACCATTTTCTGAGCACCGGGAGCCTCGTTAGGGATAGCCGTGCGTTTGCACCACCACGCTTGAGATCCCAGAAACTCAAGCTCCCCTACGTCTAGTGCCAACTTTGGAGGTGTACTGCGTATACGTATACACACTGTGGAAGGGGGAACACAGGCTTTTCTCCTACAGTCGTACCTCCGCACTTTTTGACGTTCTCGCGGGGAAATCCACCGGGACTGTGGTGGTGGGGATGGGAGTTTGTGACCGACTTCGGTCCAAGATGAGCCAGGCGAAGATAAACTACTTCGTCTCTTCTGGCAAGTGGGTTTTTGAGTTGGGCGCCATTTGTCCTTCTCATTCCGGTACCACGTAGCTGCGGTTCCCGTGAGAAGTTCGAACAAGGACGGCAACACCTCGTCCTCGCTGAGGTTGGCGAGAATCCTACAGTCTTCGACTCTCGCAAGGAAGGCATCGATACTCTGGCTTTTGTCGCCAGAGAAACGGACTCCCCACTTACGAACCACCGCACCAACATCGCGCGGTGTCCCGGCCGATCTCGACGCTGATTGGCCGGACTCGTAAAAGTCCTTCAGATTAGGGTAGGGAGAGCTTGAACATGGAGGCTGTCTCGGTCTCCGTGTGTCACCCCTCCCCCAAGCTCCTCCAGCATCTGCATGAGGTACTTGAGACCCCTCAGGCTCTACCTGCACGTGTTGTGGTCTGATGTCCGTCTCGTCCAGGGTGTAACACGTATAGGTGTCCTGGAACTGGACATGTTGGGTTGACTCTCGGGTTTTGTTTGTGCTGGAAGTTTGTGCACCGCTTGGCAAGTCCAACTTGCTGTTGACGGTGTGCATCTGTACTTCCAGCTCCTTAACCCGTTCCGTCAAGGTGGATAACTTACTTACTTGCTCCGCTAACATCGAAGCAAAATCCTTTGGTATCTCGAACTGAGCGCCAGTATGGGATACCAAAGTTATCCATTCTTCCTTGTCGGTTTCTCGGTCGGAGGTGTCCAACTGCCCATCTTCCTCTCGCTCGTCCGTATCTTCTACTTCTAGAGCAAGAGTCCTCTGTAGCACCTCTACTACATCTGGGTCAGAATCCGGGTCCGGAACCTCCGGATTCTGGGCAACCATGGACTTAAACCAATCTGTCCTCCGCCTGTTCCGCCTGACACGATCCTCATTTGAGTTTGTGTCGGCTGCGAACTCTTGAGCCGTATAATTACCCAACAGCCACTGTTGGAGTCGTTCGGCTTTTTATATACAGAGCCGTCTGTACGCATCTCTAACGACTCCAAGTGCGCCTGGATCTGTTCACTGGATTGCGTACCAATCCACTGATCGACTTGCGTGGTCATCGATTCCGCCATTTTAATCTTAACAAAATTACCGCTACGATTATTTACACAAAAAAAATCTGAGTCGCTTTTCGCTTTACCCTGTGCAAGGTATGCTTTTCTCCCTGGGCTAGAGAGGCGTAGGTTGTCCCTGCTCGACCGGTGTCAAGAAGACCATTTTCTGAGCACCGGGAGCCTCGTTAGGGATAGCCGTGCGTTTGCACCACCACGCTTGAGATCCCAGAAACTCAAGCTCCCCTACGTCTAGTGCCAACTTTGGAGGTGTACTGCGTATACGTATACACACTGTGGAAGGGGGAACACAGGCTTTTCTCCTACAGTCGTACCTCCAGCACTTTTTGACGTTCTCGCGGGAAATCCACCGGGACTGTGGTGGTGGGGATGGGAGTTTGTGACCGACTTCGGTCCAAGATGAGCCAGGCGAAGATAAACTACTTCGTCTCTTCTGGCAAGTGGGTTTTTGAGTTGGGCGCCATTTGTCCTTCTCATTCCGGTACCACGTAGCTGCGGTTCCCGTGAGAAGTTCGAACAAGGACGGCAACACCTCGTCCTCGCTGAGGTTGGCGAGAATCCTACAGTCTTCGACTCTCGCAAGGAAGGCATCGATACTCTGGCTTTTGTCGCCAGAGAAACGGACTCCCCACTTACGAACCACCGCACCAACATCGCGCGGTGTCCCGGCCGATCTCGACGCTGATTGGCCGGACTCGTAAAAGTCCTTCAGATTAGGGTAGGGAGAGCTTGAACATGGAGGCTGTCTCGGTCTCCGTGTGTCACCCCTCCCCCAAGCTCCTCCAGCATCTGCATGAGGTACTTGAGACCCCTCAGGCTCTACCTGCACGTGTTGTGGTCTGATGTCCGTCTCGTCCAGGGTGTAACACGTATAGGTGTCCTGGAACTGGACATGTTGGGTTGACTCTCGGGTTTTGTTTGTGCTGGAAGTTTGTGCACCGCTTGGCAAGTCCAACTTGCTGTTGACGGTGTGCATCTGTACTTCCAGCTCCTTAACCCGTTCCGTCAAGGTGGATAACTTACTTACTTGCTCCGCTAACATCGAAGCAAAATCCTTTGGTATCTCGAACTGAGCGCCAGTATGGGATACCAAAGTTATCCATTCTTCCTTGTCGGTTTCTCGGTCGGAGGTGTCCAACTGCCCATCTTCCTCTCGCTCGTCCGTATCTTCTACTTCTAGAGCAAGAGTCCTCTGTAGCACCTCTACTACATCTGGGTCAGAATCCGGGTCCGGAACCTCCGGATTCTGGGCAACCATGGACTTAAACCAATCTGTCCTCCGCCTGTTCCGCCTGACACGATCCTCATTTGAGTTTGTGTCGGCTGCGAACTCTTGAGCCGTATAATTACCCAACAGCCACTGTTGGAGTCGTTCGGCTTTTTTATATACAGAGCCGTCTGTACGCATCTCTAACGACTCCAAGTGCGCCTGGATCTGTTCACTGGATTGCGTACCAATCCACTGATCGACTTGCGTGGTCATCGATTCCGCCATTTTAATCTTAACAAAATTACCGCTACGATTATTTACACAAAAAAAATCTGAGTCGCTTTTCGCTTTACCTGTGCAAGGTATGCTTTTCTTCAAATTATTAGGTGGCTTTAAATAATAAAATTATTGGGCCACTAAGTTGAAGAATGAATTCTTTTCCCTTTATAATTACAAGAAGAAAAATTAAGCACACCTATTTGAAATTTGCTTTCCTGCCTAATATCAAAAACTACGTTAAAGAATTATATTTTTGACTATTAATTTTACAAACAAATCGAGAGAGAAAAAAAATTAACTATGTTACACGCGGGATTAATTTAATTTATTATAAAACAAATAAACATACAATATTAAACGTAAAAAAGAAATTTTACGAATTGTTAATAAATTAAATTAAAAACAAGAAAAAAAAAATTGTTTAAATCCGACTAAATACGAAAAAATCGAATTTACTCCGGCTCTCGGTCACCAACGCACGCTGAATATATTATAAAATAAATAAATAAATAATTGAATAAATAGATAAATAAATATAAATATACTCCTGAACAACTAAATGTGTACGCCGCTGTGACCTCTTACAATCGCAATGTTACAAAAAAATAATAATACAATTTTTATTGTAACGCGAGAGCCGGTCCGCGTTGTCAAAAATATAAATTTAACAAGCAAACTTCAAAAATAGAAAATTTTTACCCTTGCACAGGTGTTACAATTTTTATTAAGTCGGAAAACTAAATAACGCCGATTTTCCGACTAACCTACTCGAAATTAGGGACTCGATATGTAAATTGCGGACCTCAAGCAGGGTTGCCAGATGGCGATTTTTTCTCTTCGTTGCTCTCTCATAATAAACATCAAAATACGTTAGAAAGAAGAGGAAAAAAAATCGCCAACTGGTCACGCTGACCTCAAGGCGAATCGATCTATATTTCAATTTTAAAATTCAAATTTACTATTATTTACGTGTAGTTAATTAAAAAAATTATTATTACCGGCCTCGGATTTCTTTTAACCAAACTCAACAACAATAAAAGAAAATCCGGTTCAAACTTATAAATTATTGTCTAAATACAATAATTTAAAGGTTAGAATTAATCGCGAACCGATTAATCTAACTGCCGGTAATAACAAATATACTAATTAACGTAACTAGTATATAATAGAAAATTACACGTAAAATCCACACGTACTTAAAAAAATAAATTTTAAATAAATTGATAACAACAAAAATCAATTAAATTAAATTAGATTCACTACCGTTTATTATAAAATCCTAGTTTATAAGGGCACCTATATAAGCGCAGCTCGTATTACAAAAAAAAACGCAATCTAAAAATTTACGTTGTGCGCCTCGTAGGCGAAATTTGGAGATTAACGTTGGGCGTAAAATAACCCAATCTATTAATTTACGTTGGGCGCCATGTAACGGTTTGGTTACCCACGTTGGGCGCCATTTGTAACGGGGTACGGATTGAACATAAGGAATAAAAAAATCAACGAAGGTATCGGGGCGCGAACCCACGATCCCGGGAGCGCGAGGCAGAAGCCTCACCACTGCGCTACCATTCGCAATTATCCCGGCTAGTCGACTTGGTCCTATCGACGAACGTCGCCGATAATTCAGGGACCTAACCTGCGCCGACACTCGAAATCCGTACCCGTTATAATAATAAAAATTATTAAAAACTCTAATAAAAATACTGTAAAACATAGTATTCGGTGGACATATTGTACTTTTAATAAAAATTGCTATGTTTTGTAGTAAAATTTGAAATGTATAAAAATTTTACTATGTTGACATAGCAAATTTTATTAGAAAACAGTAATTTTTATTATTTCGAGAAAGAGTCGAAATAAAAATAAATTTCTACTTTCATCTGTTTACATTTTAACGTCCGTTATATATTTATTATTCTATTATTATTTTATACTTTATTATTTACAATTTGAAATACATACAAATAGTATTTATGAAAATCATCAGAAAAAAACCGAAGTCCGAGATGGAGATTCGAACTGACGATCCTCCGAATCCCGATCGGAAATAACTTTGTGGCATTTATCTGGGCCAAGTTTGTAACCGGAACACCCAGACAAGGCCCTATCATGGTATCGGATAATGCCCCGGTAAGTTGCGTAACGGGGCGACGATTTGGCCCTTAAGATTTTACCTTACTTTTGACGTACTTACAGACAAGGTCGACGTATGGCAGGCCTTAAAGTTTTGAATACATCATTATTTTTCAATTTTCTCGATTCAAGTGCTTATTCACGCTTAAAGTTCTATTGGGTTCCTTATAAAATCAAGTTTCTTTCTCCATTCAATAAATAAATCAATCTCACAATCCTTTTTCCTAAATCGACACTTATTTCCCCATGCTCAGTGTACATCCTAACCTAAAAAAGCACACCTGGTTAGATCATGGACAGCCTGTACCGAGCCATACTAGGGCCGTATTTGATTTCAATCTAGTTAAATCAGGATTTGATAAGGTGAGATTAAGGCTAGCCATACATTTGGTTAACCCAAACGGGCCCTCGTACTCACCCCCCGCGTAAAAATATAAACTATTGCCACTATATTGCAGAGCTATGGGCAATAGTTATTGCAAACATATTGCCAATATGTTGCCGCGACAATTGGCAATGTATTGCCAACATACCGCCAAAAAGCACCCTCCCATATCTTTGCCAAATATTGGCAATAGTTACTATTTTATCATTTGTAAACTATTGCCAATATGTTGGCCATACCTCATAAATTACAAAAAAAATATTAGCTTGCCGCGGGATTCGAACCTTCGATCTTTAGATCCGAATGCTGGCTCTTTACCACTGAGCCATTTTGCTATTTTGTTATTAAGAGTTAATTTCAGGCTATAAAGAACAGTTGAAAGTGTGGTTAAAAAATTTCTAAGTCCAAAATTTTATGAATTCAACTGTTCTTTATAGCCTGAAATTAACTCTTAATCCCGAGGAGAAATGAATTCCAGGCAAAAAGAAGGCCCTGTTCAGATACCTGACGAATATTAAAAGGCCCTGAACAGGTGCCTGTAAAGGGCCTTTAAAAAATGTAATGGGGTGGAGATCAGGGCCTGTTTTATGTAATACTATTTTGTGGGTATGTTCAGGTGATATTAAGGCACTTAATTAGTAGTAAAAACTAAATCTGAATGTATTTGTTATTTTACAATTGTTTTTAATTGTTAACCTTTAGAGGACGGGAATTTTCTGGTTCAAAAAAGCTTTTTTTTCAATAAAATTAATGTCTAAAAACATCGAATCACTTTTAACCTTTACAGGACGGGGATTTGGGTTTACTGTTTTCTCTCACTTTTCTATAGAAATCGAGTTTATGTGATGTCTCACATCTCAAAACTAACACATGTAAAGGATCGATCATGGGCATGGCCCGTATAGGTTAATAGGTTAAAAAAACGTTATCTTACATGTGTAACAGCTTTGTAATCTTAAAAACCACAAAATATACTAATATAAAGTTATAAATATAAGGTTAATTAGGCGTGCGTACATGCGTGTATGTGTGTGTGCGTGTGTGTGCGTATAGGTTTTGTAAATAAAATAAAATGCATTTTAATACATAAAAATTTATTAAACATAAATATTATATATAATATAATTAAAATATATGGTTTAATATAATTTCCAAATAATTACAACAATCTTAATATAATATAATATTAATAACTTTGCACTTTTTTTATACAATACAAAATTAAATCTTTTCACATATTTAAAGCAATATAATACT
The DNA here is from genome assembly GCA_026168455.1 of Theocolax elegans. Lineage (NCBI taxonomy): Eukaryota > Metazoa > Arthropoda > Insecta > Hymenoptera > Cerocephalidae > Theocolax > Theocolax elegans. Next base: position 25,575,342 of record CM047428.1, read on the forward strand.
GCATAAACTTTTATATTATTAAAGTGTTTTTTTAAACTTTCACTATTTATATATTGTATTTTCCTTTTCAATCGGTACCTTCGAACTCTTAGTAAATTAAGCTTCTGAGTACTTATAATCAATTTTTTTACTCATTTTATATTTATAAAAAACTCTTGATAAAATTCTAACCTGAAAATTTATATACAATACTATATAATTTGTAGATACTATTACTAACCTCACATTCGAACTAACAAAATTGACTTTTACTATAACCTCACATCCGAACTAACAAAATTAGGCCCTGACTTAAATTCCATTACATTCGTATCCCGGCCCTTAACAGGCGGCCTTTTCAGGCCCTGTTTTCTAGTTCAGGCGGCCTGGCTAGAATTTCTACTCGGGATAACAAAATAGCAAAATGGCTCAGTGGTAAAGAGCCAGCATTCGGATCTAAAGATCGAAGGTTCGAATCCCGCGGTAAGCTAATATTTTTTTTTTTATTTTTTTTTTAAATTTATGAGGTATGGCCAACATATTGGCAGTAGTTTACAAATGATAAAATAGTAACTATTGCCAATATTTGGCAAAGATATGGGAGGGTGCTTTTTGGCGGTATGTTGGCAATACATTGCCAATTGTCGCGGCAACATATTGACAATATGTTTGAAATAGCTATTGCTCATTGCTCGGCAATATAGTGGCAATAGTTTATATTTTTACGCGGGCCCGTTACGCGCCATATTACGGGCCAGTTCAGTATACCACGTAAGGGCCATACATTCTGTTAAGGCTAGCCATAGCTATTTTCCGGTCGGGGTAGAAATCCTGCACCTTACCGCCTGCGCCACCGGACAATTTTATTTCGGTTGATTCGAATTGCCCTCATATGTATTTTTATGATTCACAAAAACTTATATATTTTGTTTATTACATTTACTTGTTGCGATACTACATTTATTAATTTTTTTATTGATTAAACATTACCCCGTTAAGATAATGTAAAAAAAGAAATTTATTTATCCGCAATTAATGACAATATATACTGAAATTCTTGAGGTTATGTAGAGATGGTGTATTTTCCCTATGTACCAATTTTATTATTGACATGACAAATTTTATTATTTTTAATAAGAAATTTTACTACATTACATAGTAAAAATATATTCATATATTGTGTATTATGTAATAATTATCATTTATACAAAAATATATCAAGTATTACTATGAAAGTCACAAATTTTGCTATATTATATTATATTTATATTGCGTAATAAAATTTACTCTGTTACCTAGTAAATTTCGTTCACTAAATTATAATTTTTATATTTCATGATTTTTGCTATGTAACCCCGCGTAAAAATATAAAGTATTGCCACTATATTGCCGAGCAATGGGCAATAGCTATTGCAAACATATTGCCAATATGTTGCCGCGACAATTGGCAATGTATTGCCAACATATCGCCAGACGTACAATCGCCCATATATTTGCCAAATATTGGCAATGGTTACTATCTTACCTTTTGAAAACTATTACCAATATGTTGGCCATACCTCATAAATTTAAGAAAAAAAATAAAAAAAAAATATTAGCCAGCCGCGGGATTTGGATTTGAACCTTCAATCTTTAGATTCGAATGCTGACTCTTTACCACTGAGCCATTTTGTTATTTTGGTACTAAGAGTTAATTTCAGGCTATAAAGAACAGTTGAATTCATAAAATTTTGGACTTAGAAATTTTTTAACCACACTTTCAAATTGGTAATAGTTCATTGGTAATATTCATTGGTAATAGTTTACAAAAGGTAAGATAGTAACTATTGGCAAATATATGGGCGATTGTACGTTTGGCGATATGTTGGCAATACATTGCCAATTGTCGCGGCAACATATTGGCAATATGTTTGCAATAGCTATTGCCCATTGCTCGGCAATATAGTGGCAATAGTTTATATTTTTACGCGGGCAGTAATTTTTATAAAACCCAATTGATAAATTTTGCTTCATCTTTTGGTACTTTTTATTATGCTAATAATAATGTTTATTTAAAATATTATAAAACCTTTCATAATGCAAATATATCCAGCGATTATTATAAAACATAGTAATTTTTATTAAAAACGTTGCAAATTTTATTATATCATTTTTCTCAGTGTAACAATTCATTATGTTTGAGCATGTGATAACCGCGTTTGTATTCGTATATTTTTAGAAACTGCTACATAATCATATTCTCTTTTGTCAAAGTCTCAAAGATTTAAAAGTACGAAATATTGCACAAAAATTTGATATTTATAGTTTTTACTAAATAAAATAATTTTCGCGTATTCAAGTTAATAAAAGTTAATAAAAGATATGCGATCCTTTGCGTAGATCCTTTAACGTGAGGTTCATTACAAGCAATACAAGCCTTAATTTACCTCATACTTTACTATTTTACCATGATTAATTACTTAAATATTATTCCTTAAATTATAAATTTTATTCCAAAAAAAAATTAATGATAAAAATAATTTTTATGCTATTGTACATCTTTCCCTCTGTGTAGAGAGAGAGAGAATGAGAAAGATATAAATAAAGTAGATTAAAAGAGTAAATGCCCATAAGTACAACAGCTAATGTTATAAGAATTTTTAAAAGTATACAATTAAATTTTTGACAATATAAAACAAAAAGATACAAAATGGTGGACAAATGTATAAGATATTACTAATATTAAGGGGGTTCCATATTCAATTTTTGATGATTAATTAATAAAAAAGTAGAACAGTATGTGAAAAAATAAGAGAAGAGGCGCCTTCCTTTATTGACATCTAACTGTGTGCTGAATTTTATAGATTAAAATATTATTGCGTTTTCAAGAAAAGTCTTCCAAAAATATCAATTCTTTTCACTTCGTTGAGGTTAGGTTCACATTTTTGGTAAGACTTTTCTCAAAAACGCAATATAATTTTAATTTGAAATTCAGCACACAGTTAGATTATTAATAAACGAAGGCGCCTCTTCTCTTATTTATTCACATACTGTGTTTTATTTACAAATTTATTACTAATAATCACGTTTGCCGATAAGGTAGGGAGGACGAATATTGACTATGGCACCCCGTTAAACATAAATACAAAAATGAAGAATGTATAATTGTAAATATAGATTTCAAATAGAATATTGCAGAATAAAATAGTGACAGTAGTCAGAGTTCTCTCGGTCTCCTCACCGAATTTATATGCATTTTGATATAATACAAAAGCTAAAATGTTTGTGTCAAAACTGTTATTCGTACGCTTCTTGTTTATAATCATTCTCAAATAACCATTGTAAAAATAAACCAATGAATATTTAAAATTAAGAATCATATATACTTAATATCAAACATATTTATAACAAAGGTGGATATAGTAAGAGATTGATCATTAGAGAGACAAAGAAAGAGAAACATACCCCTGATAAAAATCGTATTTCATTAAATAAGTATTAAATAGATTGTTTGAATAGAATGGGCAAAAAATAGTCGAAAAATGTGTCCATTTTTCTCCTATCGATGAAACGCTTTTTCTCACATTTTATGACCATCTATTAATGTAAACTCCTATATTTCTCCAATTTTTGAGCTTGTAAATATAGATTACAGTTGAATATAGTTATGTCCTATTAAATGTGTATTGAAAATGAACAAGTGAAAAAACTAATAAAATAGCGTTTATCTTTCGTAAATACGGTAAATATTACAGAAATTAGTTGTTAATCAAACGGAAACGATAAAAGGCTATCCGAATCTATAAAAATTTTGAAGTTTACTCGCGCGGAAAGGTGGACACATTATTTGAATGTTTTGAGGTTGTGGTCATTCTATTAAGTGCTAATAAAGTGGGAGAAAAAGCGTTTCTTTACAAGGCATTTAAAAGTTTAGGAATATTTGTAAATATTCGATATTAATGTGTATATTTTGTTTAATGTTTAACAATCCAAAACTTGTCTTATAATTGACCGAATACTACTCTAAAAATTTTTCAAACATCACAAAATTGAGATTTTAAAAAATGATTAAAAAAATCTGAAAAAATTCTAGAATATTCATTGGTCAACTATGGGATATTTTGGTTGTGTACAAATTTTCATCAAAGTTTATAGTTTACAATAAAAACGCAAACGAAGTTTGAAAAAAAATTTTTACTTTGTCGCCATTTTGATTCGTTTATCTTAAAATTTTTTATTTTTGCAGGTCATATTTTTAAAATTTAAAATGTTAATGCTAACTTGTGATCATTTTTGTTGGACAAAAACTTTGACAACATTCGATTTAAAAAATTTTTCTGTTAAATTTTAAGTGTTTTTTTTATAAAAAAAATCGCCATATTTCTTTTTTTGTATTAAAATAATCATTTTGATTTCGGAATCTTGTAGAGCATCCTCAAAACGATAAATTGTCTTTTTGATACGTATTTGACAATTTTGGGTTTAAAACATATTTGCAAAGCAGAGCTACGATTTTTGCGTTTTCGGCGTTTGCAACAATAGCCGAGCAAATAATGAACGAATATCTTGAGGCAGGACGTTCTACAAATGAACATAAATAATACTAAAAGAGTCCTGATAGTAGCAAGTTCTCACCCAAGATACGCTGAGATCTTCAAGAGATCCGCGTACATAGTCCAAACCTCTGTGCAGACGAAAACTAAGCTTTCTAGATATATAAGATGGTTCTACGTATGAGGAAGAGATATTATCTACATCCTTCAAAAACCAGATTGATAGAGGTCAAGTAATTGACGCTGCAAAACACTCTCAAAGATCTGAGTGTTGGTAATGAACTTTAAGATCTTAGTTGCAGTGCAAAGAATGTTGACACGTCGCAAATCCTCTACACTCAATCGAGCGTGACGCTTCGGAAGTGGGGAATAATAGCATTCTTATATGATGACCGAAAGATAGCTGTTTGGAAAGAGCTATTAAAGATATTCAATAAACAAGGTAGGATCGTAGGTAAACATTGCTTCAAGAACCTTATCGTTATGCGTTGAATACCACGAGCTAAATATGTAGCGTCCGCTGCAGCCGGAAGAGGAAGCAGAAAGGAAGATGTTGGTTGCATAAATAAATTCGTTTGCATATACAAAATTTAAATGATTTGCCTCTTAGGCCTAACTTATCAACGCATTGCAACATTTTCGAAAACGTTTTTGGAATTGCAAACATTTAATCCTTGTTAGTTGTAACCTAAATCTTGTTTTAAACTTTAATAAGATTTTTTATCTTATAAGTTTAAGGGGCATGTTTGTTATAAATATTAATGAGAGAGAACGTGAAAATGTCAACCTCGTGATTGAGATTAGGCATGTTCTAACACACGACCTGTCGATCCTGTATAACTGCAGGTGAAAAGCTTTACGGTTAAATTGTCTTAAAGAGCGACATAGGATAAGAGAGGCAGAGGGAAGGAAAGAATTCTATTGAGTCAAAGTAGATGATAATTTCGAAAGGTATCCATACACAAGTCTAATGTTTCTTATGGTGTGAGGAAGTGACACATTCGCTCATTAGCAGCAATAGAAAACTGCACATCACTTGTTTCTAAGTAAGCGTTGCATTGCAGCGCGGACGTTAGCTCTCGATGGTCAGAGTACGAGATTCGTAATCCAAGGTCCGTGTGTTCGAATCCCGTCGTCCGCCTTTTTTCGCTCCTCGCCTTTTTAATCCGTAACAATATATATATTCGCGATTTATTGATAGTACAATTTTGTAAATTTTCCTCGCATTATATGCATTTATTACTTTACTTTCCAGGATGGAAAGTCCCCTCTGATGAAACAAACTTGAGGTACGTACCTGAAAAAAAAACGGATCTGACAAGATGTGAGAAGACCACTCAAAATCAACATTTATGCGGAGCTACGTATTTCATCAGAAGCGATACGGCTGAGTGATTGTGCAAATGTTAAATTTAAATAAATAAATTTAGCTTAATATCTAATTTAATTGACTATTTAAAAAATGAAGTTACTTCTATCTATACCTTTCTCCAATTCGTCCGAATTTTATTTGATCATGCGAATCTTAAGGTATATAAAAGGAAAAATTCAATTATTCATAAATAAGCTTAATAAATGAAAAATGAAATAAAACGTAATGCAACATTTTAAAAAATGCACTCCGACTGGTTCATAGAATCGAGTGGCATGGAATGCATACCAGATCCTGGGATGCATACGTCCGATTTTCTCGGTGCTCGGTTCACTCCGCAATTGAACTCGGTATAGGAGTTGCAAGAACTCGAAATAAGCAAAGTCGTCGAGATGCATCGAGATCCGGACACAAAAACAGTCCGCTCTACCTCTTATATTCGCGAGATATCCTTGCATATCCTGTAACTCAAGCACGTATCGTCGTCCTCCGGATCTTCTAGGTTCTTGTGTCTTCCCGACGGGATATAAAAGCCGCGTTGCCTCGAGCCTGGTGCAATGTCGAATATTTGCATATCGACTTGTAACTTTTGCGATTCTTCTACATACACATGTGTGTGTGTGTCTGTGTGTTTGTGTCTCTGTGTGTGTGTATACATCGCGAGAATTTGACTTGCGCATCTCTCTGAAATCCCATCCCTCGCGGCGTACGAATTTCTACACGAACAGGTGTTTTTCAAACGCTCGAAAAATGAAGGAAGAGTATTAGAATTTCAGGGAGTAAGATGTTTTATACCATGCACGCTTGCTTTTCTTTTCTCAATCGTTCTTTCAAGTGCGTATAAGGAAATTGGATTACTTTTTTTTTCACTCATAGCGCAAAAGTAGTTTTTCGAGCACACAAAGTTTGCATATAGTCTAAGTATTGTCAAATGTTAACGCATTAAATATTAAATTATTAAAGTATCACCTGTAGTACTAAATTTTTTTAATTTATGAGTGATTATCAACTGAAATACTACAACATTGGGTAACTCTGATAATTTATCAACACAGGAAAGATAAACTCTGCGAATATGATTTTCGAGGTAAACTTTTCACGTGTAGATATTAAATAAAAAATTATACACAACAAATATCTGTTTGCAGCGCCTGTAGGAAAGAATATTTTACGCGTGCAGAAAATATGCAAATGTCAAAGTAAATAAACAAATTCGAAAAGTTAATGTTCGCGTCAACGTATACTTAAATGATAACAATTTATTAACTTTGTTTATTTATCATTTGTGTACATTAACGGAAAAAATTATTATTGTCGAATCGATATATTCATGTACGGGTTTAATACAATGCAGTATATAATAAAGAAAGTAATAATAAATTAATATCGTTAAAAATTTTTTGGATTAATGTTAATAATTAAATTTACTTATTGTTAGCGAAAATAACGTAAATAGTATTACATAAATTACAAGACAGTAAATGAATAATGTGCATTTATTGGAACGTTAAATCATTGATGATATAAACATAATTAAAATTGCAAGTATCACATATATTATGATTCGTTTCGATTACTCGATTATTGAAATAAAGAATATTCTCAATAATCCGTTGAAAGTAAAACAATTTTAGCTCATATAATAAAGAACTGCAATCGAAACTCAAAAAGTTGAAAAAGCACGTAGTCTTGGTAGCCCCTGCACGCATACTTAGCAGTATACACGAGAGAGCACAGGGTCGGTCAGTTCTGGCGTCACCTGATGTTTTCTCCCGCGAACAACCGGAAAACGGCCTTAGGCAAAGTCACCAAAGCACGCGTACGAGCTTGGAACGTGATATCTCTGGTGGACCACGCCGCGACGTATATATACGTGTTGCACAGCTGCACGAGGCGAGTCGATGTGGAGAGGTTCGAGGAGTGTACATATAGGTAGGGGTGGAGAAAGTTGGTCTCAAATAGTCGAGAAGGGAGGTGCAGGGCCGACCGATAGGGTACGTTGGGCTAATACCCGCGGCACCTAAATCACCTATAATGAGAACGGAGATGCAGCAGCCGATAATCTAGCTAGATTGCGTGCTAGTTTCCCCGTAACTCGGAGCTTCGATCTCTTGCAACGAGAAGTTGCCGCGGGAAGACACACGCGGTCCACGCTGAACTGGTAATTTATGTTGTTCGGATAACCCGAGCTAGTCAGATTATTACAAATCTTAAATAGGTGTCAACACTTCTCGATCTAATAACTTCTGCGCATTGATTTATTTACATACTCGGATTAACTCAAAACTCGAATAAATTAATTTTACTTGGTATATTCTTGTATAAATGAGCGTGGAAAGTCCATATGTGTCTATGTAAAGTTAAAAAAAATCTTTTTTAATTAAGAGGATTTCAAACAGATTTGATACTTTTTCATTTTTATTCAGAATTTTAAAAAATTTCGGGAATTTTTGACACCAGATCCAAATGTTATATAGCATTGTGTGATGAATTATCTTATTATTGGAAACCTAACAAATGGTTATTATACGTGACCATTCCGATTTCGCACTATTCTTCGTAATCGCTAATTCGTTATCTTTGTTTACATGGAAATTTTAAAAATTTCCAAAAACTGTTTTAATTATTGATAAAAATTAAAAATGATCACATTTGTACGTCCATCTAAATTATATATAAATAAGTAAAATCAATATTTTTACGGAATTACTACTAAATTTCCTATACTAAATTATACATAATTTTTAGAATTAATTTTAATTATAATTCAAATAAATCAAATAATGCCATAACGAAATAATTTCCTAAAAAGAAAATACTGTATATTTTATTATTTACGTAACTTATCTGTTTGAACATTAATATTTCCTTTGAATGATGTTTTATTCATTTCTAAAACATAGCTCTATTTGATACTACATGCATGATAATCCTTCCATATGTATAGCTATACTTATATACACACAACCATTTTAATCCTGGGTGCAGGATTTACGTAAGGCAAAAAAATTAAACTAAAACACTTGAAAATTGATTTTACCTTACGGCGTTTATTTATCGAGAAACAAAGCAAAGTAAACTAAGGATTTTTCTATATATTTCGAAGCATAATAAAAATTTATAATATACAGAACGTAGTTTCCGTATCGATAAACAGTTATATACTCCATTTTATATTACCTAACAAAAAGTATATAAATATACGTTTTAAAATTGCTTTTCTTTATGATTTTAATACCAAGGAAATTTTTAAATATTTTCGACAATTTTGTTACATTTATTAGGAAAATTGTATAAATTGTTTTGAATAACGTGAATTGTAATAATATTTCTCATAATTTACATTATTATCTCGGGAACATAACATTTTTTTTTTAATTTAATTATAGTACCTAATCGAAACGTAATATGAAGTATGCGGGAAATGCTAAATATTAAGTTAAAAATAGATGAAAATTGTATAGTGGTGTACATTGGAAGTTATATAAACAAATAATAAACATGAGATAGGCAAAACGATTGAATAATGAAATGATAGTTAAGACGGATGTAAAAAGCATTGGGGTGTAAAAAGAAATGATTGAAAGGAAATAGAAAAAGAAAGAAGGAAAGGGTTGCGCAATCAGGATTGAAAGCCACAACGGCTGACAATTCGCATCTAACTTGGTTAGAGTAACGAGGAGACCGAAGTCTCAATCGAAATCGAATCCATAACTCGATTTCTCGAGTCTCCCTCATACAACTCTTCCCATTCGTCTAATCATCGGTGTATTATGTAGAAGGCGCCGTCGGTGGCGTCTAGTCTATCGATTTATCACCGTATCGCGTAAGCTTCTTCGCGCGTTCTTGCGTACTTTACAACTCCCCTTGTCGATTTCAACGGTCTTGCCCATCCCCGTGATCCCTCCCGTATGAAAATTCCTTGTCGATAAACCCGCGAGAACGTCATGTCTGCTATATAAGGAAGCTTCGTCAATTAAGCCTGTAGCTTCGCTTCTCCTCTTCTCCCACTCTGCCCCTCACGTTACCAAACCCCTCGGACTACTTTGCGGGTCCTATCGTCGCAGTGTTCTCGAGTGTAGACGCCGGTAGTACTCAGTCCTCGTGTATATAAAGCCTTTCGAGAAACTTGGATAGCACCGATCCACGCTCAACTTTCGGACTTTGCTCGGGCGTTCGAGACTTGGCAAGTCGGTCGGGACTGGCTGGTGATGTGTGCGCCCCCAAGACGGTATACGCAGGATCGATTACTCAAGGACTGCGAGCTGACTCCTCTCGTGGACTTGTCTTGTCGACTGAGGTTTATTGAATTAACGAGGACAACGACGTGACTTGGGAATGGGATGCACCTCGGTTATCCTCAAAAGTCATTGTCTTAAGGATCCTGCAAAGCTACTATGATGTATTAATCATCAACGTCTATTATTAATAAAGTTTTGTACGCTGCGCACCCACATACACACGCGCGCGCACATCTTATCGAAATAGACTATTGATAGTTTTATATTCTGCAAACTCATCTGAACACTTTTGAGTAAAAATCTTATCCTACACGTAGTAGAAATAATTTTTTTTGTAACATTTGTTCTTTATAGACTTAAATTTAAGAATTAATTAACCTAAATATCGGTGATGATTAATTTTTAATGTAAAATCAATGTTATTATAGTATATATTGTATTTATCATTCAGTTGATTTAACATTCAATACAATTTATACACAAAATGAGATGAACTAATGATTTTCGATTTATTTAGCAGTTCCATTATTGTAAATATACAAATTTTAATGTTTTATTAAATACTTTTTCAATAAACGTGTTTGAAATTTTTATTTTAAATTTAACGGAAAATTAATATAGTTGTAACATTATATTACTACCCTGTACGAGAAATATACGTGCATGACACTGTTGCTATTAATTTTTTACAGTATGCAATTAATATATGAATTTGCATTTAAATATACGACGACAATAATAAAATGACTGTGACATTTAATTAACGAAATAAAAATGATAATGAATCGGCTATATGTATATATATATATTTATATACCTACATATAGGTCGGTTCTATGCTGTTTAATTTTCTGTTCACGAAAGTTGGATCGTTACCGCGTAAACTGAATTATCTTACATGGAAGCAATAACGATCCCCATGCAAACTCATAAAAAAAGCTAATCGCGTGAAATTCCGGCCGATCCCATAAACACCGAAATGCCCGCTCGTTACACCCAATATAAAACAGCGCGACATTACCACGGCAATTACAGCGATATCGCGAGTTCCGCGCGCGTATAATCGCTTCGAAAAAAGGGTCAGAGGCGAAAGAACGTGCAGAGGAAAAAAAGCTTAAAAGCTTAATCCAACACATGGCCAAAGTATAGTGTTATATCACGACTTATACCACCATATATACACATATATATAGAGAGAGCTAGAGTCTTGCTGCATCAAAAGCGTAAAGCTCCTTCGGTATAGTGAGCGCCACACGCGATTCGTAGAGCTACGTTGTTCTGACGAAATGATGCTTGTTATCGATAAAGAATTTACGAGGCGCCATACCAACTCTGGGAAAATCCGGACGTCGCATTTACCGGTGCGCATCCTTGTCGAGGTACGACCTGCTTCTATGTATCAAGCGTTTATCGTTCAAAAGAACTAATCTTGAATCCCCTCCCGATAATACCTAGCAAATCATATTTAGTTGATAGTAAACTTTAATTACCTAGATAAATTAATCAATGATCAGGTAAATTTTCTCAATCCACTCAAGTAAATCATTATAATCGTACATATTATAATCAAGTCCCGCGTGAAAATGTAAATCTTTGTATCAACTGAAGATAAAGCTTACATTTGGCTAGAGTTGATATTAACGAGTCCAACGAGATTTTCCCAAACTTAAAAAATATTAATTAAACGTTTGCATCAATTTAGAGAAACTTAAAATAATGTCTTAGGTAAGTTTAAAAATAGTATTAATATACCTGTAAAATTTTCGTTAATAAAATAAATAAAAGAAATTTTTTATTTTAGAATTGAACCTACAATTTCCTACTTCGGAGTCTTTCGCTCTACCACCGAAAAAATTTTCGGAAAATAGTTAGGGTTCGCCCAACTTTACGTAAGTCTCTGATAGAGATGCCAGGATAGGCCCTTAATTTGCCTGTACGGTGCGCGCAAACATTTTTTAATACGCTACTAATTTCTTAATTGAAAAAAAGTGAGTGGGAAGTTTTAAAAAATGACAAAATAAAACTGCTGTATTATTTAAAATATATTAAAGAAGATGTGTACAAAATTTGAGGTCCATATATGCAGTGGAAAAAAAGTTAGAGGTGATTTAGTGTTTTGCGTTCAAATAAAGACAAACGCGCACTTGGCTGACTGCGAGTCTCTCATTTCTGTCTTGTAGGGCCCTTGTAGCTTATAGCCCGCGCGACATTTTTTTCACATCTACGCTTGTATCTCGACAATAACAATAGATATGCATATTTTTTAAGACGGGAATCTCTTTAGAAATAAATATTCTTTTATTTAAAAAGTTTTTATATTCAATCATAGGTGTAGAAATATGTATAAATTACGGTAAAAGGATAAATTGTGTCATCACTCCATAAGAGCCTGTAGCAAAATTTTGAAGTTTAAACTAATTTATTTAAAAAATAAGGTCCGTGACCATATTGCCTTAATTTGCCGTGTAACGGTGCGCGCATTAGGCCCTTATTGGAGAAGATAAAGTAAAAACGATACCCATAATTTGGCCTTATCAAAGACTGAAAATTATATAATAATAATAATCTCCCTAAAAAAAAATTAGCTTTTAATCAAAGTAAAATAGTGGGCGACATTGATATATTCCAAATTATCAGTGATGCCAAACAGATTAAAAAACTTTCGATGAACAAAATCACATAATAAAAAAGTAATGAAATTTATGCAAGATGTAGGTATAAAAGTACTAGTAAAGTCTATTATAATATTATCTCCCCGCGTAAAAATATAAACTATTGCCATTATATTGCCCATTGCTCTGCAATATAGTGGCAATAGTTTATATTTTTACGCGGGATCAATAATGTAAGTTTTAAATACACGAATCTTTATCATAATAATATATTATGATATCAAACTTAGCATAGCAATAAGTGTATATTTTATTCTTGTGCAAAATTATTGTGCTTAATAAAGAACGTCGAAAAATTTATACTTAAAAATTTGCCTATGTCTAGGTATCAATGGTTTTCTTCAAGAGCGTTATCAAATCATTTGCTTATTAAAAACTGTGGAAATAGTTGTCAACTTCAAGGAGTCATTCATACCTACACTTACGCATATTGTTTACGGTTCATCGTCAGGGTCATTTGACTTTATCTATAATAAATAGTAAAACTTAAATAAAGCACTTTTTAAAAAACGGCTTTGATTTTATATGTGCACTAAAACATAGTTTTTTTATATAAAATTTATTCAAATTTGTACATAAATTTAATTTTTGAAAGGAGTTAAACGATCTGCATTACGTTTGATTTGGTTAAAAAAATCCCGAACAAACGTGCTCGGTGCAAGGCTGCTTACAAAGATACATTATCAAGTTTAGGAATTAATTGCCATGCCTAAGAACAAGATTCATATGTTTGAAGCCTCTCAAATGCATTAAATACTATATAGAACATTTTTTTAGTTTTGCAGCTTTTTAAATAAAGGTGTGAGAGCAAAACAATATTTTTTCTTTTAAGTTAACCAATTTTTTTTTGAGTTAACCTATGTTCATCTTTTTAAATCAAATTTTACACGTTCAAAAATATTATTTTTTAAATTATTTAAAAGATTATCTTAAGGACATGTGATAGCCAAATAATCTACTTTTAAAAACTCAAAAATTTCCTGCAATTATAAAAATAAAATTTTAAGTGATAGCCAAATAATCTACTTTTAAAAACTCAAAAATTTCCTGCAATTATAAAAATAAAATTTTAAAAAAAATCATAAGTTACACTTGAGTAATCTAGAAGAAGCTGACAGAAAGATTATTTTTAAATAATTAATTTTATATTAATTAAAAATTAATAACCACTCTTCGTCGGTAACAATTAGGTGAAAAATGATCCTTGCGACTGCACGAAAATCTCGATCGTTTAGTGATAAAAAAATTAGAAAAAATCATACGTACTTTTCGAATACCGAGTAACAATTACTAATATAATTAAATTTTATATAATTGTAACCTTCATTTCTAAGATGATTTTTTCACTCATTGTCAAAACGATCTGAATTATACTAGAACAATATTAATATTTGTAGCATTTAGAATGGAATATAATAATAAATAAAAATAATTTAATTTTTTTAAATTAGATTTATATTTATAATTTTAATAAATAATTTGATTTGATTATCTAAGTTTTATAGAATTACAACTAAATCATTTTTACAATTATTAAGTAATTTTACCGATAGTTTTGATTACATTTCAGTTTAATTAACATTGTAAAAATATCTGATCAGATATTCGACATCTCTACGGTGACAAAATAAAGCCTCCTATCGAGAATAGTCTTTCACATGCTGCTGAGAAACATAAGCTTGTGTTGTATTTGAGAAATAGAGTTTTTGCATTAGGATATAATTTAAAAGAAAAAATAGAGTAGTCGGTGCAAATTTGACTCTTCCAGAAAAATTCTAATTTTATCTTTAATATTTCCTTTCTATCATTCAGAGCTTTTTTGTTACAGGCAAATAATGTCCCGCAGAATTGGTATAATCATTAAAGTTATCGTCATCAAAATGTGTATACAATTTATTTTCACAAAGGAATTAATTTCTTTTTATTATAATTAGGTAACCAACTGAGTTAAAATTCTGAACTAAAACAAGTAGCAAATATAGCTTGTTTTTACACTAAAGAATTATATCTTAATATGTTGCTAAACCTCTCATTTAACTTTTGTATTAAATTTTCGACGATATAATCTGAATATATTAAAGACATTTTAAAAATACTTTTTAATTCTGCTTCTTCATAAGTATACTAAAATCTTAAAAATGAAAGTAAACAATTGTATAAAATTTAATTATATTAAAAATTGCTACTCGGTATTTGAAAAAGTAGTAGATCGAATATTTTCATCGAATACTTTTTCGAATACTCTTTTATTTACCGTTAGTTGATATATATGTATACCATATACGATATTATTATGCAAGTCAATTTGTTTTTTTAATCTTTACACTCAAATAATGAAAAAGCATTCGAAAATGACTGGTTGGCGACTATTTACCCAACCCTGGTGTGTATGTTAATTTTTTATTTTTCGATAGATATAGACAATTACATTAGTTGTTTATGATTGTGACTCAAGCGTATTTAACTATATGTGCTTTAGAAGAATGTGCAGAACGAATTACGGATCAATTTTCTTATTTATCTGTTTTTATTAAAAACAACATATATATGTTTTAAACGAAAACAACAGTTATAGGCGGAGAAAAATATATTAAAAAAATTAGAAATAAATTGCGAACAAAAGTTACTATGATGTCTTGAAAACACGGGACGTAATGTTGTTGTTACAATGTAAATTTTAACATGAATTTTATAGTAAGAAGTGAATTCCTAACCTAATTAATTAACGTTTAAAGCTTTACGAGCACTTAAATTAATATAAAAGTCACATTTTAAATTAAATAAAACATAATGTAATACATAGATTTACGTTCTAACACTTATAGTTTAAAAACATTACAATTTTTTTTATGTATTATATCATAGTATGCTTATATATAAAATAAATGCATATTGACAAAGTAATATTTATTGCATACATTTTACATTTTATACAAAATTTAATAAAAGTGCCAATTTGTTACAAAGTAAGCTTTTCCATTAACAATATCAACGACCTGCGTTGCTGTGCTTCCACGTAGATCTGTCGATAATAATATAATATACGTTAGACTAAATTTTAATTTTTCGCATAACTCTGTACGATGATCAAATATTTAAATCAAAGTATACAATTGAGCAGGAAGAATAAAATTTGTATAAAAGTTCACTATCCTCGAATCTTTTACTCAACCGCATGTGCTTACTTCTCGAACGAAAAAATCTAAGAGAGTCGGTACAAACGAATTTTTCTTTACCGATACATATATATTATTTTCTGATGAGATATAATAAGGGAAAAATTACAACAAAATTATGGTAAAATTTACGCACATTTCCATACACTTGATTAGGATTCGTTATAAATATTAAATTCTGTATAATATTGACACAAAATTATAAAACTATGAATTGTGATAAAATTTAGTGAAATATATATAGAGTTATAGATAGTCCTGAAAATCAAATTTACGAATACTAACATCAATAAAACGTGTACTACCTTAGTAAAATCTCTCTACGACTAATAACTTTATGAGTAAGAGTCGATCGATTACGAAAAGATTAAACCTCGTGCGATTCTTGATTCGACTACATTTGCACTCGAAGTATCGTTTGTATACAAACGCATATAGGTATATATATGTATACACATACGTAGATACATACGTATAGATACATAGATACAGAAGGTGCGCGCGGAAGAGTGGAGGCCAGTTGGACCAGAGTTGCGCGATATAACGTAAAGTGATGGGGGTGCCGCCACTGCCACGCGGTTTTACGGTGCTGTAAAACGGTGCGGTGCGCCGGCCGCGCGACCATTTCGCAGTATTGCACTTTCCCAATGCTTTGTAGCTGGCCATTGCCTATAAAGAGCTCGGCTATCCCTCTCCGCCGACGAGCGTATACTCATAATAGATTTTATATAAAAACTTTTAAAACCCGAAGGTAGATAAGGCGCTACTATACCGACGTTCTTCTATTTTTTTCCCCTCTCTCTTTTTTTTTGTCTTTGAAAGAGTTTTATCATTACACGTTTTTTTTCGGCGAAAGATTCTGCTGAGTTAGTTTCCATCACTTCTTATTTTGATATTTTGTTATACTATTACATTTGTATACGCTCTTTTTCTTAAGCAAATTAAATATTTAACGTTCGTAAAACTACACATTGAAAATATATATGTTGTAATAATATTTGTAATTTGAATATTAAGCTACAAGTACTGGAAATATGTTAATATGTAAAAAAAATAATAAATAATTCACAAGTGTAATATTTGTATTTATATTTAATATTTATTTAATATTTTACATCGGTAAACTAGATTAATAAATAAAAATAGAATATTTATCTTTGTTTTAAATTAAAACGTGTAGGTCAAACGAATTTAAGTTTTATAAATATTTTTACTCGTGTGCAAATTTTAATGATAAAAAACCACTTTCTATTTGGAGTCGCGTCAGTCAATATTTCACAATAAGTAAAAGAGTTACACGTGTTTATATACGTTTTCTCGGCGCCTCTCGTTTATATATGTATATATAAGTATGTGCGCGCGCGCCTCTGTGTTGTGTGAGTCACTCTTTCTCCCTCTTTCTGTATATACATTTATATATGCGAGCGAGCGCGCGCGCTCGGCAATCGTCGGCTGAGCTCGGTCTACTTCGTTGGTGTATCGATATAGTGGTGAAGGCTCTCGAGAAGCTTTGACTATAACACGCCTAACCAAGAGCGCACGCTCAACCTGTACATTCTATATATATACGTATATATGACGCTGCGTAAAAAATTAATATTGCAAAAAGTTGATGAAAAAAATATTTACTTTTCGGTATTGTGGTGGAAATAAATAGGAGAATCGAGGAAAAATATAAAAAAAGTGCAAAAAGTTATGGGTCGAATCGTATTGATCAGGCTGCCGATGCGGTCCCACTCCCGGGCGCGATCCCACTACTGCCCGCCACGGAGACTTTTGGCTGCTGGGTTTCCCCTCTGGCCCGGTTCGCCTCTCCTTAGCTAACCTGGCCGCCCCGGACTCCTCCAGGGTGGCCATATTGATGGCGAGCTTAGTGCGGACGCCCAGTCAACGTGGAGCCCGTACCAACAGTGACCCCCGACCTCAGACCCTCCGCCATAACAAGCCTCCAATCGCTGGATTACAGGAGCCGCTACACTCCCAGCTGTCCGACCATACTTCCACTCGTCTACATATCCTACACCTCGGTACACTTACTCATTTTTTACTTTTTTTTCATTTAATATTCAAAATTCTTTTTTTTTGCGTATTCACCTTCCTCTCGGCCATCAAAAGCGTTTTGAGGTAGAAAAAAAAAATTTTTATTTCGAGCAACCTTGCCGGGATTCGAACCTGTGATCTTCATGTTTCAAATGTATACATTAAGTTACCCTACTGGTTTATTAAGTAATCTTCATTCTTTATATTCGAAAATAAGAACATTATAGAACTAACTTTATAATTTTTTTCATCGAAATTTTAAAACGTTTTTTTAAAAATTTTTTTGTTATTGATAAATGTATTAGAATGTTCCGTGACAAGGAATACCGGATTAACATACATAAATGTGACAATTATGTGATTCGGAGATATCGAATAAATTTCATATTTGAAATTTTGTAATTATAATATTATTTGCAGCATTATATAAATGATGTAATTATAAATATAATACATTATAAATAAATGAAATTTTGACATATAGAATATAAAAATAATAATAATCAAGTAAAATATGATTAAATGTTTAATATATCGCTGAAGAAAGTAATTATAGTTACTAATAATTCTTACTGACAACTCCTAATTCTATGTGTTGTCTAAGATGTATATACATTTTTAAAATGCTTGTGGCCTTTGCACTCACTTTTCATCGTAACGGGATATGAACCTCAGAAAACAGAAAAATTATTTACTGTTTATTAAACCAGAAATTCAATTTATCGAAAAAAACTTTCTGCAACGGTGCTATGTTTCATTTGAATTTTTTCAAATTTTTTTTATTGATAAGTCATCGAGATTTTTGGGTAGCCGTGAATCATTGTTTTATAGCTATATATATATATATATATACGACCAAAAATAGTTATTTACAAATAATTAATTAATTAAAAATTATTTCGTGAAAATCTCTCTGTTACGCTATTTTATTTGGTTTCAACAGTATCTGTAATTTTTTTTCAGAATTTTCTTGTAATTAGATTTTAAAATTTTTGGGATGTTCTAGGTAGATCTCTGTAATTTAGGTCCAATGCGGTGACAGAGTATAGTAATATAAGAGTATAGTAAACGATCCTTCAACATGTACTAAATTTTCGATACTAAATGAAGGTAAAAATCAAACCCTCTAACGCTGATTACCTCAATTAAATAACTTCGAATCATAGTCGCGACAAACGATAAGTAATTTAAATTGTATGGCTTGTTTGAGCATTGAGTGATTCTCAAATTTAATTATAATAAATAATTGTTTTAAGGAAAATACATGTTTTATTATTCATTAAAACTTATTTATTAAGTATTTACTATAACGTAAATTATATAATTATTACTGATTATATATTCATTACGCAAAAAATTACGTCTACATTTTTAAATCCAAAACTTTTCTGATTTATTAATAATTATTATAAAAATTTATTATCTAAATCTACACTTGTAAGTAATTATTTGTTTTATAAAGCGATATATATCGCTCGGTAACAGGAGGACTTTGCATACACAATATGAACTGCATCATATAAGTATTTTTAATATTCATTTCTTCATTTTTCAATTAATTATATAGATGCAAGGATAGAACTTGAGATAAAATTTAAAAAACAGATACATGCACAAGAATGTAATTCTTAAATTAAAATTAATTCAATAGAATATTATAAAGCCCAAATTAAATTGAATGAAATTAAAAATTACTATACTTTTTACAATTTAGAAATAATAAATTATTAAATAATTATAATAATACTTTATATACACAGAGAAAAGAAATAGTTGCTACTAAACAATATTCTTCAACTATAAAAAACTGTTGATTTGATTTGTATTTAAATGAATATTTCTTAACATTTTAGTACATTGTCATTTATATTTGGAGTTTGAAAAATCAAAATGTATAAATATATTCATATAATTAACAATTACAAGTTGATATCAAAGAAATATTATAACATTAATAAAAAATCAATTCTTCACGACAAATATCTCCTTCAGTGCAAATTATCTTTTTAATTTCATAACTATTTTGATGTATATCAAAAATTTAAATATTTTTCACAATACAGATATTAATAATCAAAAAAGTACAAAAGTGAATAATGGTTCGAGTTTCGGTCAAATCAATAATTACATTGGACATTACATTTATATGTATATGAGTATGTATATATATATACCTTCAATGTATATATATATACCTTCAATGTATATATATATATATATATATATATATATATATATGACACATACAAATAGATATACTCTTGAAGATAAACAATGCTAGTAGGCATTCATCATTTGGAACACGGATCAGAAGTTGTACAATAATCGTAAGCTTGAAACGCGTAAATTTAGCCAATAATTTAATTACAACGAACAATAGGAGTATATGTACAAAGATTTTTTTTATTATATCGACATATTAACTGCAGTATATAAACTAGTGAAAGGTTCACCAACCGTTCTCTAACTGTTGATTTATCTCATCATAATGAGGATCACCATCATCGCGATTTCTGTCATATTATCACGTCGCTTGCATACGTATAATTTCATACATAATTAACATGCGTGAAATTCGATTAAACGAATTAAAGTGCGATATTGTCCGAACAATTGATTAACTTTGAAATATCTGGAAAACCGTTGCTGATATTATATATTGATATGGCAATAAGAATTCTCGTTATATACAAGGGTGCATAAACTATCGAATTAACTAGTAAAATATTAATGTTTAGCAGGGTATACTTAAATGAAACACTTGAAGACGTATAGCAATCATATCATAATTTATTTAATTCTACTTGACAATTAAAATTTAGGCGATTTTTCTTCAATTTTTCTTATAATAAAATATCTTTAATCATAATTGATGTATCAACAAACGAATACGGACGTAAAACTTTATTATGAAAATACTGATTTCCCGTGGTATAACGTACCTTAGATAAAACATTTAAATAAATTACCCGTGATAAATTTATATCGATTCGTAAAAAGAATATATATATATATATATATATATCGATAATCCTTAAAATGGAATATCTGTCGAATTACAGCAATCGGATTCCATTTCCCTTTTGCGCGAGATAGAAGCATTTTTTTGCGAATAAAATGTTTCGCTCGTATCCACCAGTAGCGAGTATAACTGTTATATAGGATACCCATTTTAGTCCAGCGAAGCGCACCATTTTTCGGTCGACCGATTAAACTGTAACGGGAATAAAAAGTCCTCGCAAAAGTGAGTACAACATATATTCTCAACCTCGTGATCGTCGCGTGCGACTTTCCAAATCGCTCCGCAAGCATAATTTACAGAGACAACACGCGCACCTTTTACAAAACAATGACGTCTGAATAAATGCTCAAGCATGAAAAACATTATACAAGTGCTTTTTTTATCCGTTATACAGTAGACACGTGCACCTTCATTCTTTTATTTAGAAACGAATTATATATTCTTTCTTAAATTTGCATGATAGTATATAAACTTATACTATTATAAAGTTTATGTAATTTTTATCATTCACGCAGTTTAATAAAAAAGTTATTATATATCGATATAGGATGAGCAAACTATAATTTTCATTTGTCGATGTATCAATGGAAGCTCTACAAAAGAAATAAATATATATATAACTCCAATTAATTTCATTCGAAAATACCTACCAGGAGAAATTCACGTGAGGTAGATTGTGTCAACTTGTTTCCATAGGTATATATATACATCAGGTTCTTTGAATAAATTTGTCTGGTGTTCTCGTCGATTTACGGTACGTTTACGCATCAGCTTACTGATTTTGTGAGCATTAGCGTCCCACCGTGTAGACATTAGCCAAATGAAACAGAGATTTAATAACTTAGAGTTATAGATACAGAGATAAGTGGCGTAAATTCAAAAGAGAGGAAGAGCACAGAAAGTTAGAACGAGAGAGAGAGAGAGAGAGAGAGAGAGCGAGATATATGTATATACAGATATAGTGGTAGAAAGTGGAAAGAGAAGTACATTGCAATTGAATTTTCGCGTAATTAGAACGTCCGTTATAAAATTAATTACCGCCGAAATATGGAGTGCGGGATTAATTTTAATTATCTCAACTAATAGCGCGCTAGTATTACCCCTTCGCATAAATATATATATATACATACACATACATAGATACACAGATTCGGTAGGATTCGGTGTGTGTACGTATATAAGTGCATATATAGAGGAAAGATATAGCAATTTTCAGTGGAGCGCGAAATATGTCGAGTGACGTAGGAGAGGAGGTACAGGAGGAAACGAAGGTACGAGCATGGTGGGTTTGGGGTTATAAACACGCTATTTCCGTCGTGTGCGGTACTTCTCGTTCGTTTTGCTTTTTGTTTCGACGCGTTGTCGATTTCACGCGCGTTAATGCGATACCGAAACTGGGGATTCAAGTTATTTAATGAATTTACGTGATTTTGCGTATACAAACGCTTGCCACGATTCATTGTGAAAAATTAGATTTTTACTACATGCATAAGTACTATAAAGATTCAATTAGAAAAATAACTGAAATCTGGAAATAATCAACAACTATAAAACTATCATAAACACGTGGAAATTGAAATATGATAATCTTTACTCAACTATACCCAAATAATATTATTTGTTTTATTGTTTACTTAACTTTTCAAATAGTTAGTTACAAGGAGACCCTCATATGTTTGGGAAACTGATTGTGTTGAGTTTGTAGTATATATTTTCTAATATAAAAATGTAAACAAAGCCAGAGCCGCAAACCTTAATAATTATTTTTTCAAAAGTTATACACGGAGAGAAATTTTGTATTAAAAATTACAAAATATTTTGTAAAAATTATAATACTTTCTAGTAAATAAATCACAGACAGGCAAACTAAGAAAAATTACTATATTTTACATTAAAATTTACAAAAGTTATAGTAAATATTATAAGAATTATAGTAAATTTTAGTATAAAATCTATAGTAATTTTTACTAGAAACTATAGTAATTTCCCTAATGTATCAGTCTGTAATTCATTTACTATACTATTGTCATTTTTAATCTAAACTTTTTCTCAGTGTATTAAAGCAAAATTTACAAAAAAAAGAGGATTTACTTTAAATGCTTGTAATTTCTAAAAATCCATATATTGATACTCACACCAAAGTTTAGTAAAGAGGTGAGATAATATAGATATAATTTTAAAAAATACGTTCAAATTTTTTAGAATGAAGGAAAGCTATAACAGAATTAAGAATTTGAAGAAATTTGAACGAAAATTGGGCACTACAAATTCTATTGATTTTTTAAGCAAAATTTCTTCTAACTCTTAATTTGGTTATAACTTTACTCCATTCCAACGGATTTAAGCGTCTTTTTCTTAAATTATGTCTATTTTATCTCAGATTTTCATTAAATTTTGGTTCGAGTGTCAATATTTAGAAACTACAAGCGTTTAAATTAAAGTATTTTTTCGAAAATTTTGCTGTAATAGCGTATAAATTTTGAAAAAACGATTGTTAGGGTCTGCGGCTCTGGCTTTTTTCATATTTTTATATTGGAAAACATATTCTACTAGCTGGGCACGATCCGTTTCCCAAACATATAAAGGTTTCCTTATTAGTCAATTATCTTTTATAAATAAATATGCAGTATCGACAATCGATTTATGCAAATGGGCAAACTATTAACCTCGATTTTGTATCGTAATTTCTTTAATGTCAGTTAGATAACTATTATGCTACTTGTACTTTATAAAATATTTAGCAGAATTTGGAATAAACTAGGTAAATTGTCGCTACAAATAAACTTTACTCATCAGAGTAAAAAAATTGTGAAACACTTTGTCAGTATCAATGCTGGTCGTTGATTTCGAACTTTTATATTGTATTATATTGCAAATATTTTATTATTAAGTTTTATCAAGGTTATGCTCATCAAGCTTGAACAAACGCAAAAGGTACATTTGATCAACAATATAAATCAACAACATAAAAATAGTCCACAAGTTTTAAACGAAAAAGTTTATTACGTTTTATTTTTAGAGGAATTATTTAGTCGAAGTAAGTTGATTATATATTTGAGACGTATACGGATTAACAAAAATTAAATTATTTTTATTATTTAGTAGGATTATTAAATTTTATTGTGTTATTTTTAAAAATAAATTATGTTTATATACAACAAGTTAACGTTTGAAAAGTTGCACAATCTTTTTCATTAAATTCATAATAAATTTTTTTAATATTCCTCAAAAGGTAATGGATTCTCAAATTCGAATTCAACATTCTATTTATAAAATATCTGTCAATCAGTTTGTCCCACAAATTCGATGGGAGTTTTTATAAAAAAATTTCCTTAAAATTCTTGTCTTGAATAAAAATGAATATTGTCATCAGCAGTTATTTGAACGTACGAATACACGAAAAATAAATAAACGATGCGCAATCACAAGTTTATTCATAAATTTATGTCTCGTTCGGTGATATAGACTATGACCCGATTCAAGGTATATACGGGGAACTCAACCTGTTATACCAATCAAACTTTGCGAATATTGATAAACGTCAAATGCAGAAAGAGTGTGCAAGTTGCAGCGTCAATGTAGGAGACAAATAGTTTGAAAATATCAACAGAAAAATCGGAGAAAAATTTAAATCATTGCTTTTAACTCTCCTCGTCCTCGAAGGCACAAAAAACATCCTGTGTATCTTTCGTTAACAATGGAGACTTTTTACGTTTATGTACGAATGGTGTATTGACGGCTCAAAGTTTCATTTAAATTTTCAGTCACTTTTTGTAATAGATATATCAAAAACTCGATACATTTTGACCAATTTTATTTAAAAATGTATAACTTTCTCTATATCCTTTCTTTTTATTGACAAATATAAAATATTAGGTAGAAACCGTGCTTTTTTAAATGGTATATAGAAATTTTACTTTAAAGAAATGTATATATGGAAACCTATAATTAAAGTTAAAATAATTAAAAAATAATTAAATAATTAAAAAAGTTAAGATAATTTAAAAAGATTGTTACAGATCCTTTAAATATAATTAAATTATGTGGTTAAAATCTGTTCAACATGAACTTGTTTTAATAGTTTCGTATAC
The DNA here is from genome assembly GCA_026168455.1 of Theocolax elegans. Lineage (NCBI taxonomy): Eukaryota > Metazoa > Arthropoda > Insecta > Hymenoptera > Cerocephalidae > Theocolax > Theocolax elegans. The sequence goes on from CM047428.1 coordinate 25,600,467, forward strand.
AATTTTTTTTATTTTATTTTAAACAGATATAATGTTTGTATAAACAAATTAGACATAATTTGAGTACAAAAGAGAAGAAATAAATCGGTTTATTAACTCATGGGGAAAAAGCACACCGAAAGCATAAAAACCGCAATAAATGTTTAAATATTTTGACTTACAAAAATATATGAATCTGTTTGCACGTTTATGTGTGTTTATGAATTTCTGTATCGATACGTAAAAAAATCATTAATACTAAACGCAAATCAATACTTTCACCGTTATTTCAAATTGAATATTATTTAAATAATTTGTATTCAATAAGGCGAATATTGTAAACAAAAAGTTGCATCGTTAACTATACTTGTTATGAAAAATAGATATTTAGCCATATATCGCACACCAGATCCCAGCATATATGCGTACGAGGACATTCACATTACAGGGCTATTTACAGCGTACTATATATACATCAAACTGCACCGAAATCACAAATACTCCTAGAAATTAATGAGAGGTATCAATCAACGTCATCGACAGCGGACTCTGCTGGGCGACCAAAAGGTTTTGCGTTTGCCGGATATAGCCATGTGAGGAAATGTCGCCGGGTGCAGTACGGTATCCAAAAGCCAGTTTGTTGAACTACTCGTGATTGAAAGATACTTATCAACTCAACTGATTATTGCCATTAGAGAATTATTAATATCCATTGATTATGTGTAACTTCATCAACTGAAAAGGATAGTTTATTATCGGATAAAGGTTTATTGATTTTTATAATAAATTTTTTGTATAATTAATTTATATAATTTAATATTGAGATATTGCATTATATATGTAGTTATAAAAATAAACTAAGTAATAAATTAAATAAATTAAAAATTAAATTAAGAAATATTATTATCGAATTATATGAGTATAAATAATATATTATAAAAATAATTTTATTAAACTGTCAAATGTACTAACAGTTTTGTTATTAAATAAACGATTCTCTGTATATCAGTTTTGCTACAGATGTACTATTCAAGTTTGATATTCCCGCAAAAATGCCACCTAAAGTGTCGACATCTCTGCTTTAAAAGTGTAAGCTCTTTTAACTACTCGTTTTGGGTATCGGTAGTACAGAAACCTTTCAATTGTAAAACAAAAATATACATTTTATTATTACTTTTACATTTTGCAATATTCAATTACGTTGACACATAGTGCGATATTGCGTATTAATGTTTAGTTATAAATAATACATTATTATTAACGTTTGTACAATTTTTGGCGTAATATTATGTATCGTTTAGTTTTAAAGAATAATGTTTAAAATTTTATTCCAAATCATTTGATTGTTTAAAATTTTATATATTAACGGTTATACCTATATTACGAATTATTTCTTGAGAAATCTGGTATAGTACTTGATTTGTTCAAATTCTCAAATGTTAATGCTAAGTTCTTCATTGAGGATTCCAGTTGACTTTTTATGAACGCTCGTAGCGCGTAGCCAATTGTATACTGAAAATATACAATTATAAAATTATATACCTATAAGTAACTCAATACATCAATTATTCCATTTAATAACTAATTAATGGACTGTTTTAATAGAATGAGCGAAAAATGGTCGAAAAATATGCACATTTCCTAACTTTTTATTCGAGCAAAATCTAAATTTGGTCCTGTTTTAAACTATTTTTCAGCTGGTAAACATAGAGTGAGATTCAATCTAGTTTTAACCAGAACTGGGAAAGTATTCATATGAAATTTTTCGTTAAATACTGTTTAAAAGAAAAATAGAGATAAAACAAAAAAAATTGATATTTTGAAATTAATTGACGAATCCTGCTAACATTGCTTTAAGTTACATAAACATCATTCTTTTTTTACTTCTTTTAAAAAATTCAATTATAGCAAAGTTTATATTTTATTCATTTAGAGCAAAGTTGAAGAGATTTTTAGAAAATCATATAAATACTTGCCCAGCTCTGCTTTTAACCCATAAACGTGGTATTAATAATAATTAAGTATTGTATGAAATTATAATAAAAATTGCATTCATCTTCGTGTAATTACTACATGTACGTAATAAATGAGTTGTAAATAAAATGAACATCACTTCACAAAAATCAAACTGAATCTATAAAACTTTAAACTTTATTGTTAATCGATAGTTAAAAAAAATAATATGGATGTTTTGAGGTTTGTCACTCCATTATCAAATAGACCAAAAAGCGTTTCATTGACAATTTTTACTATCTAGTTTTGAGATTGATTTAGCTACAAGAGCCACGGTAATTTAATTAAAAAATAATTTAGACTTTCAACATTATTAAGTATATGTAACTATATATTTTAAAAGTGTCAATGGTTTAAATTTTTTTTATATATAATCTCCTTTAATTTTAATACATTTGGCAAAATAAGATATGAAACAAAATACAAATTAGTTGCATAAGAAGATAACTACAATGATGATACTTCAATAATAAAATAGAGCACAAGGTTTGCACATGGTGATATACTCATACAATAAATAAGATATATAACGAGTGCTTTATAATGACAGAAAATGTATTTTCATCAAATGGTCAGCATTGTTTTCAATTTTTTTGAACTATTTATTCAATCCGATAAAAAATATGTACTACAAAGAATGTCATTCATTTAACTTGTTAGTACGGGAGTGCAGCTGTCTTTGTATAAATTCGGTACGATATTCAAACGATTTACGTTGATAAACTACATTCTATGTAGTGTATTCAAAACCCTTATACGAACACTCTTCAGTTTGAAGAATGTTAAATAAATAAAACTAAAAGATTCCAATAATTTTACAGTGATAAGTGTAACGAAATTAATTATAATATCATTTATTTACAAGTTGTATTAAAATCTCTGATTAGTTATGTACTACAAAATTTACTGTTAAATGTAAATTTATCGTTCATGTTATATAATGAAATATTGAGAATTATAAATTAGGCACTACTTATTACATATTTCTGATCGTAAAATCGGTGTAATCAGAAAAAGTTTTGTAATTTTGAGACAAATATTTCGTTCGGAAAAATAAAAAGTTTTTGCCTAGAAACGATACATTTCGAAATAATTAACAAAATACGATTTAATGAAATTTTATGAGTTATAAACGTGAAAATAGAACTACATATATATATATATATATATATATATCAGCAAGATCAAGAAAAAAATTGACCGAGTTTCCGTACTAACACTATTACTTACATACCGATCCAAGCACAAATTTTAGGTAGCGCCTTAAACGACTTTTAGGAGACATAATTTTCGTTTGTACATTGACAGATATATATTATTTAAGATATCGTATTTCGCGATAATGAAAATAAAAGGCACTCCCATGTAACGATCGTACCTAAAAATTGGTTAGCCAATTAATGAATTATTCATAAGTTATTAGAAATATACATTTTTTCAATTTTAATAATGCAATAATTTACAGGTTTTGCTTTGTCATTTGAAATCCACTGTAATTGGGTAGAAATACATTTTTCGAAATTGAATGAAAATTTTATTAATAAACTTTATTGCATAAATACGTGAAAAATAAAATTCAGTGGTGTTGTACAAAACATATCCAAAGATTATAAGAGTAAATGTAGAACTACTAAACGGTGCAATAATGTTTATCACAAATTTAATAACATTATCAAACTTGGAGTAAGTACAATGTTCGTCATAAAAAACAGTGACAATGAAATCCTTCAATCGAGGTATAAGCATCAGTATAGCCGAGATTGAAACCTAGAGGAACGTCATTGCATATGGCACCGTATGCGATAATAAAAGATGAAACACACATCGTATGCCAATAAAGGAAGTACAAAGCCATAGCTCCTTTTTTTTCGTCTGTAATAATATATCGCAATGGCAGTCACCCCACGTGTGTCTTACGTACGCCCCATGAACGCGAACAACGCTCGCTGGGTCTTGCGACGGACGGTAGGGAAAAATCTTTTCTTAACTCCCCTTCCTTCCGAGTAGAGGAAAAAGGAAAAGGGGCCAGACGTATGTACGAAGACGAAACGTGCACCCGCCGAAAATCGCACGCGCGCGTCCAGGTGTGCTTTCCCCGTCCTCGAGGATTATGCAAGACTCTTTTCTTTTGTCGTTGACCCAATGGATGGGAGAAGGAACGAGGGGCACGCGACTAGATTCTTTCCGTTTATCTTCTACGGATCCTTGACAACTATCTCCCCTCTTTTCTATCTCTCTTTTGCTCTCTGTCTTTCTCGTCTATATACACATACACGTGATTTTGATGGATCAAGGAGAGCATACGCTCCCTATAGCTTTTATGTGCCACTTCTTTGTTTCGTTTTTTTTATATCTATATTTTTTTACGGTTAGACGAAGAGTTAGTACTTTTCGAACCTTTCGCTTTGTTAAAGGATAACAAGCTACGAGAAAATTTAGGGTTAATTTGGATCTTCAAATTTTTATATACTTTTCTTCTCTTATAAATTATTAATTAAGTAATTTTTGAAAGATTTAAATTATTAACGTTAATATAAAGCTTGTCATATGTGTACAGTTTTCGACCTTATAACATTTAAATGAATTTAACATAACATATAGCGTAATTTAATTAAATTTAATTAAAAAACAACTTACTTGATACAGTAACGAACTTCGGCGAGAGTAAACAGTGGTATGTAAGAGAGTTCGATCGTGATATTTTCGTATTTGGATGATTATTTTCTGCTTAACATAATCATCGGAAAATTCAAAAGCTATCAATTTCGAAGGTCTGTAGTCAACTAGGGTACCGTAGACTCGCCTTTCCCCTGAAAATATGATTTTTATTTTTTTACTTAGCTTTTTATAACAATTTTTTATACAAGTAATTTTATTGCTATAATTAGTTTACCCAAAATAGGAATCCATATTAAAGCTGTATACGACTTTCCGGTTGAAATGATCCTTTTGTCGGCTTCTTTGAATCTCGTCAGCCATGGTAATAGCTGCACAATGCATGCATTTTTAAGATACAAATGTCCTTATGAGTAAAATACATATAACAAATATATAATATGTATAACAAAAGTACGTCTTCAAAATTTTAATGTAATAAAATTTCAATATAAAAATCATATTTAAAATATTGAATTAAACATCTGAAAAAATTCATACGGATAGCTTAATACATAATAAATCATTATTTAAATAATATATGAGTAAACAATTTTCAGTTTGTAATTATTGGTCAAAAAGGCATAAACTGTCAACCGAAACATCATAATTAAATTATGGATTCAAAAATGTGAAAAAATTTAGATATATTATTTATGAAACAAGAACCTAGTTCCAATTTCTGAGTCCAACATCCCCTTAACACTATTTTACAATATGTGTACAATCTAAATTTTTATATTTTTATATTGAAGATAATTAAAAGAATGATATGTAAGTGATGTATTTTGTTAAAAATTATTATAAAACTCGGACAAACTAATCTAAGCTCTTCTCAAAATTTTATAATACAAAACACCAATTTAACTAAATATTATAATTAATAATCAATTTTTTGTCGATTGCAATAAATTATAATTTATAATTTATATTTATTAATTAATAGATTTTGTTTCAGGATAGCCCTATTAATCTACGAGGGTGATTATAAGTCTGGGCCGTATCCCAAGTTCGTTTTTGTAATATTTTGTCCTATTTATTAGTAATTTTATAGTTTTTGTTTTTTTATGTATCTGGGAATATGTGTTTAATTTTTAATGTAATGCCGAAGCTTTTCAATTAGAATAATAAAATTATTATAAAAACTTGAGTAAAAATGTGTTATATTCTTTCATAATATCCGGTAGTTTATTTTCCGCACAAACCATATATAAATTTTTGTGGTTAAAATAGCGAAAGATACATCGCAAGTTAGTAGTAGCAAATAATTTGATACGTGAACTCAAAATTTTTGCTACAAAAGCTAGTATACAAACTGCAGTGCAATTGTACTTATTGAAATAAGCAATGATCGGTTGCTAAATGGGAACTCATATCACCATAAAACAGCTCTTAAAAAATTTTTTGTTTGTAGGGAAAAATAGTATTTGTAGCTACATATTTCGTTGTACGTGCAAAGGCACTCGTACTGAACTTTTTTGATTTTTTTTAAATTGACGAAGTTGCTCTTACGAATATAGTATCTTGAAAAAGTATAATACATCTCAACTTCAATTTTGATAGATTAAAATTTACTATTTTGTACAATATATACGCGATAATAAACGAACTAATAATTCAAAACTTAAAAAAAACTACAATAAACTAAAGTCTATTTTCTTTAATTACATATAGTTATTTGTTTTTACTAGGATATTGATGATTATGCTTCATCGAAACTTCCGTAAGTTGATATAAGATAAGATATATATTCTTTGTCCTCATAATATAAAAATATTAAATCTTTTAGCTGCAAGAAATAGTCTGTTATATAAAATGTTAAAATAGGTTATTTACCACGATTACAATACTTTCGACACGTGACAGTTATATAACATAAAATATTTGTTTCGTTTATATCATGCACATAGCGTATTTTGATTATTAAGGTTAATTCGTATATGCGAATTTTCCAATATAGTCTAAAATAGATTATAAATAATAAAAAAATAATGATACAAAAATAAATTCTTTCTTAACAAAAAATATGTTTGTAGTTATCATATGAGTCGCTGAAAGCTGTAGTGAAATATCGTTTGCTGCGACTGTTGTTAACATTTGCTGTTTTCGCAATATGTAATGAGATTTTTCTTATACAGTAATAATGTATAAGAACAACACTATAATTCAAAAATAGTTTTTAGCAATAAAACGTTGCATGCAACGTAAAAATGTTTCTTTTTTATTTATTTATTCAAATAGAGAAACCTACTTGACCCTTAATAAATAGAAAATTAATGCTTGTTCTTAACTTTTTAAATTAAAAATAATTTATAAAAATATTTTATATTTAGTGATATGAAGTTAACAAATTTATTAACATTATCTTGATTACAGATCGATCTACAACTAACAATAAGTATCTGAATTAAGTCTAGCGAAGTCGGTAAAAAGCTAAACATGCAATGTTTGTATAAAGATAAATAAAGAAGAAGGAGGAGTAGGAAGATATGAAACGAAAGGTAAATGAAATGAAGAGAAGGGAACATGATTATTCGAGCTGACCTGTACATCCTACTGGAAAGTTGGAGATAAAGCGAGAGGAATCACGGAGAGCACGTAGAAGATATACGATTGACAATTGGGATACCGAAGCAAGCAGGTAGTTTCCAATTACAGGGTCTCGCGGTACGATGCTCCGGTAGCTCGTAGATTACAGCACGCGATTCTGGAAGCTCGATTGATCTCGTGTCCGCGCGCCGCTTCGCGATCTCACAGTTCATTAGGTGAATCGCAAAATACATTGTCGTGTCAAAGCTGATCCGCCTACTATGTACGACGATGGACTTCCGGTTGACAGAGTTAACCAGTTCCTACACTCTGAAATTTCAAACGATCATATCTCTCGTTCGTGGGGAAAAGTTCGCTCGTACTTCCGTGTAGTATATTAATCGTTACACTCCAATTATCATATACTATAGATATTCGATTTGAAAACTTTGTTGGTGAACCCATTTTAACGAACTAATTTGTATATTTAATACGAGGAATGTATTGATTTACATCTTTATAATAAAAAATGAAAGCAATATTCGTTTCATCACAACGATAAATAGGATACTAATGAAAATAAAATATTTACACTGTTTCTTTAAAACACTGTACATTTTACCTGTGAATAAAATTATTTATATATTTTTAATTTACTTTGTATCATTAAAAAAATTTGTATTGGATATCATAATCATTAATAATTTTTAATAATTTTTAACTATCAATGTCAATAAATAATAAAATATTTATTCTCCCCAAGTACCTTTTTATTACCTGAGTAAAACAAAAAAACAAAAAATAAATAAAATAAGGTTCCTACCGTATCATTTTTTACGGGTACCTGTTTAGGACGTATGGTATTTGTTAAATACTTGTACGGGGTATTTTTGGCCTAAGAAACATTCCCATGGACACAGGTGGGAATTGAAGATCAGAAGTTCAAGAAAAATCTTGTATTCTCTAAATTAGACGTTCCAACGAGTATTTTAAACGTGTAATATAACTTTTTTGCAAGCTTTCTGTAAAATTTAGGTAAACGTAAAATTTATATAACGCTGAGATATTGCATGTATATTAATCCGAAATACTAAAATAAAAATTTAATCATCAAAATATTTTATTATATATTTTACATTCATATTTCACATTTAGTTTATATTTTACATCGAAATCGCGTAAATATAGAAAACGTTAATACTATATACTTAAATAAAAAAATTTCTTAAAAATTGCTGCAATTTTTAAACATTGTCGTATGTGCTTTATAAAAGTAAATTATGTAGATTAAAGATATTAAATATTTACTAAATTTATTCAATGTCTGGATAGGAGATGAATATCTAAACGTAGATAATTAGGTTAATAAAATAGATTAATATCGATGATATTTCAATAAATCATATTTGAACAAGAAATAATTACACAAACGTAATAATTAATAATTAATACAAACGCAATGTTATTGCCTAGTACTCTATGTTATTCTATGGCGATTAGCTTACAATCGTTTGCAAATGCACTAGGCGAGCATTCTGAATGTCTTTAATGGAAAATATGCATTGCATTGTAGGTATGAGTGTTAGTTCTCTAACGGTATAATTTTGTGAAGGATGGAACCGGAATGCATGATCCGTCCTTATAGTAATTTTCATTGGAATTCTGAAATATAGCCAAGGAAAATCGAAAACAAACGAGATCCTTTTTATCTTATCTCTGTAATAGTACAGTTTCTCGACTAGAAATCAAAATATCTTGGAATAAACAATAAAAATTTAGAAATAAGTATAACTGTATTAAATACGTCGAAATCGATAATTAATCTGACTTATAAGATCTATGCGCTCCGTTTCTCTTGTTGCAATCTCACGATTTCGTTGTAACCAAGTCCCTAAGGAACCTCGAAAGTCCGGATATCTTCTGCTCGAGTTGTAGTACTAGCCGGCCCCTGGTATCTATACGAGTATGTGCATTAAGAGGGATGGTGAGGCTTTGCCGCGCGAATCCGGTTGGACCCTTTTGCAACCCGAATCACTTGCTCTCCCTCACTCCCACTTTTACTATACCTCCTCTTTTTACTTCTCCTGAGAAACGGAATCTTATTAGTGGTGACCCTTGACCGGAGCAGGATGCCGGATATCCTGGCTAACCTCGCAAGGTACAAGGGAGTATAACGGACCGAAGACCTTGTGACTTTTTTCTCGCTTCTTTAAATTCTGGAATGGTCATTGTTAGCTCACCTCACGTCTTCTATTTTCTCACGTTGTGCTTTTGAGGGGTATTATTCTTGTATTATCAGGTTCTACCGGTTATGATTTCTTTCCTTCTATCTTATATCATATTTAATGAATAAGAAATATAATAAAATACCGTACATAATAGATCAAATTGTGCATATATAATATTTTTATAGTTTTGCATTATAGCTAGGCTTTCGTTCTAATATTAGTAATAAGTATTTTTAGTACAAATGTTAAATAACAATACTTGCACGATAAATACATTATTTTCTATACCCGATGCATCATTGTATCAAGGATTTTTTTTATATGTTATATTTTCAAAATTTTTTTATTTATTTAATTTTCATTTAACTCAACTAATATTAAGAAAACTGTAGAGTAAAAATTATTCACGATCTAAATAACAATCAGTTCAAAAGAATTTAATATTATTAAAAATATATTACACTATCAATTTATACCTCGGTCGCTGATGTTCCCTTGGTTGAATTGGACTTTTAAGGTTTACGCTAAATTATACATTTTAATCATGTATGCAATATAATATTGATTTGTTGAATGTGCATTTTCAAATAAAATTTGTTTTTAAATTTTTTTAAAATGAGCAAATAAGTAAATAGCAATAAAATACAAACAGATTCAATTATTAAATTATAACAAAACAAAATTTGACATAAAACCAAATTTGCAATGACAAAATCATAAAAAGGTAAATTCCATTTAATATACAAAATTTTTATAAAATCATGATAGTTTTACTTACACATACATTAAACTAATATCATTATAAAATAATTATTATTTTATTGCACGAATGTATAAAACATGAAAGGACACTGAACGACTTCAACACGTTCATATAATGTAGAAGAAGAAAACGTCTATGAATATACAATTTTTTACAAAAAGATTCTGTTTTGAAATTTGGGAAAACGATTTTTTATTGCTTCAACCAGTATACAAACTCGGTCGGTAGGGCGTCGGGCTCGTAATCTGGAGGCCCCAGGTTCGGTTCCCGGCCCCGACTGATTGATACAAGCACCACTGGGGAATGTATTTTCAACAAATGCTTTCTTCACCAAGACATCGTATGATCTTCGTCGCTGATTAGCACCGATTTGGGAGCATAAAAAAGCGACGTTAAAATATTAAAAAAAACCAGTATACAAAATTTAAAATTTTGAAAACTACCTACGTACACAAAGTCAAATTCTTCTTATTTTTCAAAATGCAGATTCGAAAGTAAAGACGCATGAAACTGCTGCACAAGTACTCGGCCACATATACGTTCACATTCAATGGTATTTTCGATCGATATTTTAAATTCGTCATAATATTGAAAATTTCTTCGCTAAATGTAAATAGCTAAACCACCAAAGTGTTTCGATATGAGATTATTTTTAACAAATACATGGTGACGCACAGTGTTTAAAGTTAATTTTTTTCATTTTTAGGCCATTGTTGTATGGTTAGCGTTCATGATGTGTAGAAGGTAAATGTGTATAATCTCAAAAGGTACTGCGTAAAAATAAATTATTCCTAATTTAACAATTTTTACATTTGATTTTTTTAAAATACAATTGCAGAATCAAATTTGTTTGTTTGAGAGTTATTAGGTATTCCAAATACAAATCTGTCATCAAAATGAAAATAATGGCGGATATAATATGGAGGATATGAAGTATAGCTATTTTCGTTTTATTTTTTATTTAATTCATCATTTCTTTGAACTTGAAAATATAAATTATAAATTGACAAAAATCAATCGTTTAACACTTTTAGATTTTAGAGTATTTTTGTATTTTTGTTAGTATTTTTAAAGTAGTTATTTTTGTATATTATTATATTTTATTATATTATATATACCCTAGTAGAATTGAAAAAATTATTCATAGCCAGAAAAGTAGAAACTGACTAAGAAAAATTGTTGGAACTATTTACATTTTCAATACCTTGAAAGTATCTAGAACCTAAGTAGGTATTATATAAGAATAATTTGTATAAATTCACCCAATTTAAATGCCTATAAAATTGGCAGGATGTAGCACACATTGATATAGCAGGTTTCCAATGATAGAATCAATTTTATGTCTAGTTATTAGCTATTAAAATAAAATTATCAATTAATTCAAATAACTAAAAATTTACTTATTTTCTTTAATAAATTTAAATAATAATAGTTTTAAATACATTAAAATATGTAAAAAATAAAAACAACAAAATTATTTATAATAAAAATTTAAAATAAATTAAATTTACAAACATTTATATACATACTCTTGAAACTAGTCAGTTACTAGCTGATAATATTGTTCATGTCAAAGTTAAATTCAGTTTATGTTGAAGTGTTTATGTTGAAGTAAAATTTAAATATATGTCGCATTTAAGCATAAAAAGTTCCAATATATAAGTTTTAAATAATAATAAGTTTTTAAACAATGCCCAAGCTAAAAAACTCGGAACGTGTACGTAAGCACCGTTATTTAAAATCGCTTAAAATCAAACCATCTGATTTTGCTAATGTGCCTAGTGAACTAACTGAAAGGATTTCGCTATCTCATAGTTTACTTGATAAAAATGAAGAGTTTCCAGAACAGTATGTTAGTGATAACAGAAGTTTTGATTCTGATGAAAATACAGATATTAGTATAGAGTGGAATGAGAGTGATTATGAATGTGAAGATACGAATAATGAATATTCTGACAGTCAAGAAGAAGTAAATAGTGAACATGATTTTTATAATGAAAACAATGATAAAGAAAATGATGTACAAAGTGATGAAGATTTTAATGAAATAGAAGAGTTGAGAATATGGGCCGTTACCTCAAGAGTTCCTAAGAAACATTTAGACTCTTTACTAAAAATTTTAAAGCGAAGACTGCTACCAGAAATTCCTTCTTCTTCGAAAGCTTTTCTTTACACATCGACAGCACAATATACAGTTAAAACTATATTAGATTCAAGTGATTTACCAGGAGAGTTTTGTTATCTTGGGATCAGTCAAAGTCTTCGAGCCTGCATCAACCCCTTACTGCATAAGAATAAAATTATTAAAATTGATTTTAATGTGGACGGAGTAAAAATTAAAAAATCAAGTCCAAGGACTATGTGGCCTATTTTAGGAAAAGTTTATAATGATTTAATGCCACAAGTTTACAAGCCATTCACCATACTAATATTTTATGGTAATGGCAAACCGAAGGACAATAATACATTTTTTGAGCCATTCATCCGTGAATTGAATAATCTCCTTGCAAATGGAATTGAAATTAAATCTGAAAAATACAGAATTGAAATTAGAACTTTTATTTGTGATACACCTGCCAGAGCCCAAATAAAAGCTGTAAAATCACACACAAGTTTTAATGGCTGCGAGCGATGCAATGCTGTTGCATTTAAAGTTGATGGTGTTACTGTGTACACTTCTCATGGTAACAAAAGAACTGATGAGGATTTCAGATCATTCACTGACGTAGACCACCATACTGCTGCATCACCTCTGTTGGCTATTGAACCTAAAGTAGATTTAATTAAGCAGTTTGTTTTGGATTCGATGCATTTACTGTACATGGGCACCATGTTAAGACTGTTTGAACATTGGATGTGTGGTGATTTCAATGTAAAATTAAGTACAAACCAAAAACTGGAGTTGAATCGACGAACAGCATTGTTAAAACAAGATATACCTCAAGAGTTTGCGAGGAAGATGAGATCATCAAATGATTATGATGACTACAAAGCTGTCGAGCATCGATTTTTTGCACTATATTGTGGACCAGTAGTATTGAAAAAGATTTTATCTGATGAGTTGTATAAGCATTTTCTTCTATTCCATGTGGCTTGTCGCTTACTATCAGGCAAAAAAGCAATATGTAATGTTCCATTAGCAAGAGAGTATTATGAAAGATTTGTTGAATATTCAGCAACTCTATATGGACAAAAATTTGTAACATTAAACATACATAATTTGAGGCATATAGCAGATGACGTAAAAAATATACAATGTAATTTAAATGAGATCTCGGCCTTCCCCTATGAAAGTGAGTTAGGAAAAATTAAGCGACTCTTATTATCACCCTACAGAACCACAGCCCAGTACTGTCGACGCTTGCATGAAGAGAGAGAAATAATTAATCAAATGGCTTTACCACTTAAACAAATAGTAATTTTAAAAATAAATGGCCCAGAAATTGTTAAATTAAGTTTTAATCAACAATATTTAACTAATAAGCATCCTGACAACACGGTTCTTCTTAATAATGGAAATGTTGTTCATATTAGAAGAATATTTGTAAATAAAAATAAAATTTTATTAGAAGTTTTAAAATATAGAATAAAAAAGTCACTTTACACATCACCTTGTAACTCTTCAACACTTCAAATTTATGAAATAGCCAATGAAAGTGTAAACAATTCATCAACTTTCCAAATTATTTCACTTGACAGTATATCCTCCAAACTAGTGAAAATAACAATCAATTTTTCTACACAAGATGAGAAACGAAGCTTTGTGATACCACTACTTCACGCTTAAGTACTTTTAATAGCAATCATTACAAGAAGGTATGTAATTATTTTTTCAACTTTCAGATTCTACTTATCATAATTACTATAAATCTGAAAACAAATTAATAACTTTTATTTCATAACCTCAAAATTATATGCATTATATTAATATTTTGTAGATATTTAATAAAATAACTATATAATTATATAAAAAAAAGTGTTATCTATCTCTAAAAGCTATTTTCTGTCAAATTTAAATATATATCTATATATAATATTTAAATATCTATCTATAATATAATATTTAAATATCTATCTATAATATAATATTTAAATATCTGTCAAATTTCTCTCTCACTCTTACTGGTTTGCAGCCTTACGGTGCTCTCACATTAGAGATGAACGTTTCGCCGCAATTGTCTCTCTCTGTCTTACGGGATTTAGTTCCGAATTCCGGCGGCATATTTGTCTCACATGTAAGGACACCCTAGACTATGATAAATAGTAAGAAAATAGATAGGAAATACCAATAATATTATTCAAAATTTTATTAATTTTTACATTTTTTCAAGAAAAGAAGCTTCTATGCAGTGGGTGAAAAAAAGTATTTTTATTAACATATATAAATTTTTTTTATCTTTTATCTGTTTTTAGTAAGTATGAAACAAACTAATTTACTTTAATTATGTTTTTTTCCATTAATAATTATAGATTTTTTATATTCTACATGTGTATAATTTTAAGGTTAACTGCCTCTTAAATTTTCTGTTTGTATGTAATCATATTATTTAACTTTTATTATAACTAAATAATTAATGAAATATTTCTATAATTTCAGAAATGACGTCTGATTCTTCAACAGAAAATTATCTATATCATGTTGTTGAATTTATATCTGCTGGTAGGAAACCTCAAATTCGAAAAGTTGATGTTGTAGCAACTAAGTGGATTTTTTTTGACAAAATTAAAAAGAAATGTATAACGCGATATCCACCACCACCCTATACATCTGTTACTCATGCAGAATTAAATCTTGCTTTAGAAGAACTAACTGAAGCTCCTAACAATTGGAAAAATTATAGTATAAAAATCCGTGGAAAAGCAAGTAAGTTTATTATAATTTTAAATAATAATATTTGTTTTACGATGATAGTTATTTTAAAGAATATTTACATTTGAATACAGGAACTCTTGACGAAGCACTTGCAAAACTAGATATTTTAAGAGAAAAAGAAAGCAGCTTAACGATGACATCAGATGAAAATTTATCTGATGTTGAAAGAAAAGCTGTGGAACAGATAAGGCAGAATAAACTTAAATATTCTGCTGTAAAATTCAAACAATCATTAGAAAATGAAAATAGTAAGATTAAATTATTTACATTCTATTTACACTGATCTTTATATAATATTAATACTAATTTGCTCTTTATATATTATTAGTAATTTGTAATTTATATTCTTTTGTAACCTTAACTTGTATTTCTTTCAGGTCGGCCACTAACACAATCATCAGAGGTAGTTCCATCGCTATCTACTCCTTTAACAGAGATTACAAATAGTTCAACGCAAGCTATGGAAAGAAGGAACTCAGGCTTAAGTAGACAAACAAGTATGAAGTTTAATAGTAAACAGTTGCAAAATACTGTTGTATCACCAAGAAATGAAAACTTCATAACAAATGTAAATAGTTCACAACAGTCGTCTACTTCATCAATTACTTTTGATCCTGCAGAGAAGCAAACATTAAGTGAGTTTAACAAACATTTATTAACATTTATATAGATATGTATAAAATATACAATACAATATAAGTTAATTATCATTTATTTAAATGAAAATGTTTTATAATTATCAGATTGTTCAAGTAATGATGCTACACCATCAAAATTGAATAATTCAAACCATAACGTAGAAAAAGTTAATTTCCAGCAAGTCTTGTTAGGTAATACTAATTGTAAAGTAAAAGTATATGCAATAAAACTTAATTTTTATCTTCTAATATTATAATTTTATTGTATTGTTATTACAGGTTATGTTTGCAATATGATGGCTGACTTAAAATCATTAAAAAATGATGTTAAAGACGTTCAACTAAATATACAAAATATACAATCAATTTTAACAAACGCCAATGCTACAGCACCAAAACAATATATAGGAACAGTCCAACAGATTTGTCAAAAATTTAATTATAAAATACCTTTTGAGACGGTAGAGGAATTCCAGATTTTTGATATTAATTTAAAACAGAACAATGCTTTGTATGAAGCTGTGGTACGTGATACGTTTTACTATAATTTTATGAGATAATTTTTCTTTATTATACTTCAATTATATTTTTAAGTTAATTTTTTTCACAGGCTAACGCTCTACAAACTGGTTTGGATACATCATATGTCATTTCACGTTCCATTGTTAACATGTTAAAGATGTTTTTATCAAAACAAGTCGCTTCTAAGTATACAGCTGTCAAGAATGTAAAAGGAAAATGGATTATGAAAACTACTACTTTTTTCACTTGCATTGAAGGTAATATTCTTTCATTATAATTCACAAGATAAAATATATAACATTAAAACATACCTATCTATATACTAAAATTAAATTCACATATATTTTAACCTTTTCCTATACACTGTAAATCTCACTCTCACCTAACTAACACAAAACTTACCTATAAGAAAGCCCTGACAGATACCTCGAGAGAAAACAAACAGCATCTATAGTACTATTATTTAGATTCAGTCCTAAAACCAGCTGTCTAAATTATTTGTCTAAAGAAAAAGTAGAGTTGTTTGAAAACATATGGACTGAGCATTGACTTCTAACCTACAAGACCTGGTGCAAATAGCTGAAAAGTAAAATATCAACCAAATCAGCTGATAGCTTTAATTTGAGGAACAAAGTTTATAGTTACCTATAATCGAAAAGGTATACACATCTTAACTGCATAAAGAATGCAAATGTCAAAAGAAGCATTTTAGAAATAGTCACAGGCGACAGTCGAAGCGTACTGCGTAGTGCGTACTGCTCGGCTCGTAAAGTTTAAGAACACGCTAAGTCGGATGCGTGTGCGTTCATTAAGTCTGTTAGCGCGCGAAACAAACATTCATACGATTTTATTCCTGCACATATTCTTTAATTGTTATGTTGATTTAATTTATTTACCTTTCACAGGGTAAACCAGTATTAAAAATAATATATTTTAAATGTTTTTCATAGTAATTGTTAAAATTAATGTTATATTTTAAATATTATCAGTCATATATACTTGTAACTTTGGCTTGTCTCCTTAATTAAGTGCAAAAATTACATTGTAAAAATTAAATTGTATTAAAAAAGTTATACATACACTATTACAGTATATTATATTTTTACAGAATATTTTATTTTTCCAGTTCTCATCAAGGAACGGCGATCGATTTCAAAACTCGACACAAGCGATAAGGATATGGTATCTGCTTTAAGTGCTGTACTCAGCAATTCGTGTACCTGGTATGTTACGAAAACTAAATCAAAATCAAATAGAGAAGTCTATACAGAAATTTCTACGGAAACTACTACAAAAGATTATACAGATGATACTACAGAAGACTATACAGAAGATTCTACAGAAGATACTACAAAAGATATTATGACATCGGAACCCCTCGAGACTATTTTTGTTGACCCGAGTACATTACAAATAAGCCAAGAAAATATGCGAATAATTGCTTCGATGCCCATCGAGCCTCCTTAAAAATGAATGCGATTACAAAAAAATGTCAATGAAAATTACGAACACTTGTTTCCTACAACAGTTTCAAGTTATGAAAACAATACGTCAGATAGTGAAGAATTTGATGAAAATTATTTACAACAATTCGATTGCTAATTATTTTACTGTATTTTTAATTTTATAGCTAAATTTTATACAATGTTCTTTCTATTAGTATTTATGACTATACATACATATATTTATATATTATCTTTATATAATTATGTTTCTATATAAGTATTTTATTTTAAAATATTTATATTCGCCAAATCGGCAATATACTAAAAGTTGAAAGTGTGTTACTCCCTTAAATTGTTTAAATTAAAATAAAAAATGTATTATATATAGAATTGTCTTTTTATATCAATTATATATATATATATGATAATAATTATAATAGAATGTGTATATTATATTATTTTCAATTTGTAATTATAAGTTAATTTATAAAATTATCAAATTTGCAGTATACTAATAACCTAATATATATATATATATATATATTAGGTTATTAGTATACTGCAAATTTGATAATTTTATAAATTAACTTATAATTACAAATTGAAAATAATATAATATACACATTCTATTATAAATAAAATAATCCTATATATTTACAATAATCATACCTGAAAACTATGGCGTTCATAGCAATTACCTACCCATTAAAAAGAACATTTTTTAGGTTGCTTACTTATCTAATAATACTGGCGCTTTTCTAGACTGTTTTTAAATAGCTATTAAATTTACTTTTTCGGTTCATCAACTTTCCTAGCTACATAATACTAATAAAATAGCTAAGTCTGTTCATTCCAATAAATTGTCAAGAAAGGTTCGAAAAAGCGTTTCATTCCTGTACAAGACCTGGCCAAGTATATAAGCTTGTTCTTAGATTGTATAGCAGTTCACTACTGAGTAAATGTCTAGAAAATGATCGTCAGTTCCACCAGGGTATTATTATATTTTAAACATATTGTTTTAAGCATAATCAGTTAAAAATATCAATTTTAGTACAAATTGGCCACCATATTGGATCAGCCATTAAGAATTTCAAAATTAAATTTAGAATTACAATCAATCCTAGAATTGCTAAAACATACTTTGAATATTTTTCATTCTTGATAAGTTTTTAGAGATTATTTTAAAAACTATTGTTGAAAAATAATGAATTATTAAAAAAGACCATATTGGATCCATCATTTTGAATTTTGAAATTTTTACTTCAAAATTATATTCGGTAACCTCTAACATCTATATGGAAAAATTTTTGAAGCTTGATCAATTTGCTAAACATTTTAAAAGAAATGATTATTTACCATACGAATTCCCGTGCCGACCCGCCTAACTTGTCCTTAGTTTAGTCTTTTATGCATGACCAAAACTCACTTTATAATAGAAAAACTGGGATTTTGAAATTTCGCAAAATCCGGTCTTCTAAAGGTTAATGAGATTGCTGAAAATGTACAATGCAAATCCTGCAAGCAAAAGTAAAATTACCGGATCAAAAGTAGCTAAGCAAAACCAAAATTTGCCGTCAAAGTAAAAATACTATATGTAACGCGTGGCGAAAGTAGAATTATCCTTCCGGTGATTACTAATACTCTAGCGAAAACATTTTCCTTTGCGTAGTTTATGCCCTCGCTTCATCCCATGTTACATAATATACTATTCTACGAATGCGTGTTAAGTATGTCCAAAATCATATAACAAGATCATGAAACATCTTCACTTAGTGTCGGAATCGATGTTCAAAACTGTATGCGAGATAACTGTCGAAGAAGTTAGCAAATAGGAAAACCGAAACTGATTTGAAAGCGTCAGATGGTGAATGTTGGAAAAATGCGGTTTTACTTCTTTGATCGATGTCAGAATGCTTATATGCCACGGTAAAATAGTCAATCTCATCTTCTAAAGTGCATTTTGAATAATTGACATGATTTTATCATGAAAGTGATTTCGAAATCTAAGGAAATTGCGATGTTAAATTCACCAACTATATTATAAACATATATATAAGAAGTAAGAGAAGCTTAATAGTAGAAATCAATTGCTACCTTTAAAGCACCCTCCTCAATACACTAATAAAGAAGTCGAGAAACACATTCGTTCAATTTATGAGAAATTTTCGAATGATCTTTTAATGCTATGTGATTAAGCGGTAAAGTGCAAAATTCCAACAAGTTGCTTAACTTAATAATTTGGTACATGGAGCCTATTTAACTTATTTATCAGTCAACACTGGAAAATGTTATAGTATGGAGTTTCTTTCGAGGAAGATGCAAGTTCGTTACATAAAGCACGGATAGTTAAATAGTTAATTATTAGTGCAGTTTACTACTTATTTAAAAACGTTTTTCTTTATACCTGGAATACGTATGAATGCAACCCAAAGTTTTTTTACCGCCTATTATACTTATTTCAAATGACATATTCACCTGCAGGAATTTATTACACTTGATGGAATTAATTTTTACCGCGTATCCGCGCTGACATATCATATACTAGTATTGATGTGTTTTTGTGCGTCATTCGATTAACAAAATATGCATTGATAATTATTTTGTTTACTACTAATATTTTAAACATTAAAAATATTTTAAATTATTTAAAAAAGAGAAATAGAAATGGTAATAATTTCAAACAAAGTTATATACAACAAAAATTGTTAAATAGTTTATATATATATATTAAATCATATTATTGCGATTAAAAAATCATCATACGAATAATATATATTTTCAATAGTTTTATTTATATAAAATAATTGGTTTATGCAACACCAGGTATCAAAATCCTCTACGGTTAAAAACAATAAACGAGGCAAATAACAGAATACGTATACACTTCTCACATCTCATTCGTTATACATTTTTAATTTCATACCATTACTGATATTCTACAATCTGTAACGATAATTTTTTTCGATTGTTCAATATTTTGTTAAAATCTATCGCTTTTATATATTTTTTTACTATTTGTACATACATTTTTATCGTCGTTGCACAAAAAAAAGTTTTATTTAGTACTATACGGTTAATCGCGCGGGTGCAGCCTCGAAAACCGTGAAAGCTTCGGCTAACTAATTGCTGACACTCGACGCGCTAAAATAACACAATAATCGGAGCATCGCGCAGTCACAGCTTCGCGATTCGCGGTCAATACGTACAGTTGGCCAATTACTTGGACAATTTGTTATGTTTGTTTATATACTTTTGCGTGCTACGTTTTTCGCCTCTGCTATCGCAAACTCAGGCTATTTGTTTTCGTTGTTAGCAAATTTTAACTTTAATTATTTACAATTGTCAATATTTACATTCCCTTTATTATTTGACTAATTGCCGTTGTTAATTCAGCAAACATTTAACGTGTATTTGCGATAGACTATCGCGCACGAGGAAAAAAAATGAGAAATACCAATTGACAGAAAAAAAGTAAGCTTGCTAACTTAATAAGACTACTCTAATTAAATATTTAAATAATTAAATTTATTATCGCGATTAAATAATTTTATATTTATTGAGATATAAAACGTGTGTCGATAACTATACATATATCTCGTGTTTACAATGTAGTCCAAACAGGTATAATTTAAATTAATTGGTCCAATGAGCATCAATTAGATATTTAAATACCGCTGTGCAAATCTAAGAATGATATATGATAAAATAACAAATGTTTTTACGTCTCTGAATATTCTGGAAATCCTTGCACTAGCAAGCGTTATATAAACTAATAAAGTACTTAAGCATTTAATAGGTTTTGCATAAGAAGTGCAAGGTTTTAATAGAATGCAAACACTCTCGTATACACTACATTATTATAAATACGCAAGTATAATTGACGAATGTAAATAAAATAAAAGTACCTTTTCCAGTGCACGTGGATTCATTACAAACTTAAAGAAAGTTTCAGAGTTCCCTTTAACTTGCTTTTGATGTTGACAGACGAAATCAGCTGGATCGACTTCTATCAAGTAACTCAAATGAATGGACATTCCAACAAATGGCAATAACAGAACGATAACAAATTTTGTGAACATTACTTATTGCGTGGTTTTATCTAAAACTGTGTACGGTCACTTTCTTCGTTCATTCAATACGTACATATAAAAATATATCAACAAAATGTTCAATAGAAACAACGTCGAGAAGTGTAATATCAAATATGGAAGAAATTTTATATCCATTAAAGCAAAAACACCAAACGATTAATTGGAAAATTTAGATCATTCATAAGTCGAACGTAAAAGGTCTTCATTCTTATTTTAAATGCAAAGCATGTAAATGCACATCAACGTGAAGGAATATCCTATAACGAAAGCGCAAGGAAAATTTTTGAGGAACAATTTGATACCAATTAACGTATTGCAAACCATTGGTTAAGTCGATGTGAAATGAGCGATTGTAAAGTAGAGTATACTGCAACTGTAGGAATATCAAATTGATTCTTCGTTGGTGGTAAGCAATTAATCATATCAATACGATAACAAGGCAACAAATCCTTTGAATGGTAAAAATAAACTATCGCTTGATAATCGATAGCGAGAAATAATTTATTATAATAGTTCCCGAACTATTACAAGTTGAGAATTCGTATTGATTCTCGAAGGTTCGAACATTAATATAATGCACGGGCAATCGAAAGACATAGTTTCATCATACGTAACATAGTTTCCTGATTCAAGATATTAATTATGAAAATATGTGTATTATCAACCGAAAATGTTTTAAATACTGTAAGATAAACTTCAAGGAATTAACTTGTAAACATTAAGGTATCTTCAATTTAAATGTAGTATCGTCCCGTAACCCAAAAAGAGTTAAATGCATCGATATACGTCAGGAAAGAAACGTTGATCAAAAAATCGAATAGATTAAGGTAGATTAATAAGAATAGAGGTTCACCTTAATCTGACGATTTATCGAAAATACCGAACGTACTACACTTTATTCCTCTTCACACTTCACCAGCGGTAAAAAAATAGAGAAAGAGAAAGAGAGAGGGAGAGAGAGAGAGAGAGAGGGGTCGTTCGCAGTAACGCGTGTCGCGAAGCGTGAAGCGATAAAACGATCCGAAATCCGCAGCTCTCAAAACGCTTAGGATCTCTCGGTTATTTCCCGATTTTTTCCTTTTTTTTAGTGAAACGATCTATGCTAGTTTTGTTTTACTGGGTTTCACGTGTGCCTGATATATCACGGGCATCGGCAAACGAGGCTTAACCACTGAACGGTCACTGGGATGGATTGTCAAGTTGGTCGATGCCATACCGAAGCCCCACGCGCATTAGGCCATGACGTCGCGGCGCATCGAGTGCCGCTCGCGCATTTCCCCCCTCGCAAATAATAGTCTTATTACACTAGTGAGGCTGGATTTCAAGAACTGTTTGATATATCTATCTCTTTACACGTCCTATTGTTTACCTAGTTGAATACACTACGCACTTTGATGTTGATCTATTCGGTTAATTTCCGAGCTTTCAACTAAATTGGTATAACGATTAAACGGTAACATTATTAGGAGTAATCAATGTGTCGTCTATTCGGGACGATTTAATAAATTTATATACAAACAAGGTATATTGCTAAATGACCGTAATACTTGTCGTTAATGACTTTGATGATTAATATTTTAATATATTACATACCTGCAGTACATTGTACATATTTGTATGATATATATAAATATTCAAATTATAATTTAACTGAGTGGCACATATTTTTTTATCACATTATTTTCTAATTGATTATTAAAATTATCGTAATTATTTTTTGCTTATACAGTAATATAAAAGTATAAAAGTGTATTTTAAAAGTTTACGTTAAACCGAAGATGTAAATATAAATAAATTTAATTTAAATTAATTTTCGATAATGTAAATATTTCAATGATATCGTTCATCATGAGATCGGTATAATCTGTTTGATTTATATATGTATAATTACAATGCTTTGAAATTCTTTTAAGTAAATTTTAATACTTTTAAGTTTTATAAAAATTTATTAGTTTAACGAATGTGATAGACTTAATGGAATATTGTTGACACTCTAAATAGATTTCCAATTATTTGACAAAAAATTTTTTCCATTAAAAATTGAAATATATATTAACTTGTGCAAGCGTGTCAATTTCAGCCTATTCGGTTCATTGGTTCCTCGGATATCCTGCGGCAAGACACATTATGGTCTAAATTCATAGTTATCAAGCAATCAATATTGGTTTAAGCACTACTGCTACTAAGAAATTTTGTAAATTAAAAAAAAACTTTGTGATTTATTTAAAAAATAAAAGATTTTTAAGTATAGATTTACAGGAAACAATTACAAAAATTTGTTTATCATTCAGTTTTTAAATTCGTTCTATATTATGAATGTGGTAAAGTTACTGCTTACTGTCGTCGTAACATAAATATTGTATAGAACTAGTAATTATAAGACTTTAAATCGTTATGTTATCTTTCTGAGTCATTTTTTAACTGAGAAGTACTGAATATTACTTTTACTAAAATTAATATTTTAAATTAAAATATAAGGCAAGTGACGAAAACATCGACCACTATAATAAAATAATCTACAATTGTGAAAAGTTTCAAGGCGATTGATGGAATAGTTCAATGAGATCAATTGTTTTAAATAAGTGAAAAAACCTGCATTGATATCTAAAATTTTTCATAGAATTAATTTCATAATTTGCTCCAACCAATCGCCCTAAAACCTTGCACAATTGTAATTAGTATCATTTCGAAGACAACATTGTCGCATTTTTCCTTAAATATAAATAAAAATATTAAATTTGTAAAAACAGTGTTTTAATGAATAATTGCAACCGCAGGAAATTTGAATTACTACTTGGGTTTGACAGTATCTTAACCAAAAATGGAAGATAGATATAGAAATGCGTTTACTGGTGCTAATTAGATTTAAATTAAATTAACATAATGTAAATAAAATTTTACTTTGGTTACATATGCGCATACGACATGCACGATATAACACGTAATTTCATTTTCATTTTATTAAGGATACATACATATGAATAATCTGCACAATAAAATAATGATACATTCTATCCTGTAAATCATAATAAATCATCGTATTGAATATCAAATCTCGTATTATATTAATTCAGCATAATGTAATTTCTATCATATTCGGAAAATGAAGTAAATAGCACGCCATTTAGCAAATGAAATTTAATGAATTTTGTAACTCATGTTGATGCTTCATAGAATTTATGCAAGTTCTTTTTGACTTATACATGTAAATTCATTCAGTATTTTGCTACACGTGAAATATGAGTTATCATCAATCATTAATTAATTTTAAATATTAATCAATATTTTATTCCTGGCTCGAGCAAGTGAATTATTATTAACTTTATATAGAAATTGTATATTAAAATTTGTTAATTTAGAAAGTATAGTTTTTTGCAAAATTATCAATTTCTAAAATAATAATAAGTTAAACAATAATACTTTGTTTATTTTATATGTTTAATTAATATATTTCTTTTGCTTTGAATATTATAAATAATAATAATATAAAATAATAACATTATAATAATATAATAATAACGAAATTATGTATCTCACACAAAGTCTTATTATAGTTTGACATATATACTTTGATACTCTTTAAATACATGAATAAAATAAAATCTCCTAAAAAATGAGTCATTACTAATGAAACGGTATAGATACAAAAATGACTCATCACTATCTAAAGGGTTTTTTATCTTTAAATCTAACTGTATGAAAACTCTAAATACCCTACAGGTTTAAGTATTACGTGGTGGTGTACACAACATTCGATCGTACATATATTTCACGGTTTCTCAAACATTTCTTTGTAAAAGCTCGTGTGTACAAATCACAAATCGTGTGAAAAAAAGATCTCTCGCATGCATAATAAATCGAGAGCCGGAAAAAAGTGAAAAGGTCGCACCTCCATCAAGTCCATCAAGCGTTTCGAATATCAATTGTAAAACCAAATTCCCATGACATCGTGACTTCTCGATGCTCGATTGTGGGTATACGTGCAACGACACGCGAGTTTTCGGAAGTGCACCTTGCGCTCGAAAAATCTAGGCGCTTCCTGGTTGTCAGCTCGAAAACGATCAGGACGATAAGGTCGCGCTAAGGGAGGGGGAGTATATAACCTTCGCACGGGGGCACATGTAAATCAGAATGAGAGCTTTGCCATTTCGTTGAATTATTCAGTCGGCCGTGCTCTAATATCCGCTGGGTTCCGGTTGGCGCTCTTCCGTATGTACGTGTATATATACCCCTTGCGCGGGCTGCCCCCAGCCTCGGCCGACCCCTTCGTTAAATCCGCGCGTTTCCCATGACGCCCGCGCGAGCGTGAAAACCCGCCCTATGTTTACCCACAGTGTGCGTGAATTTTAGTGCTGGTGCGCGGATTCCCTGTTTACTGACATTGTTATTCCGATTGTTGACTCGTCGCTTGCGTTTGCATTAGCTAATACAGAATATATCTTCGCGAGAGCTGCTTCGTCGAGTTTTGTTTATGAGCCTTTCTCCCCGGATTATCAAAATAATTGCGCGTTCAGCGATATATCGACGCGTGCCATTGAAATTTTCGAGAGTCCGATCGAAAGAGGTTTAAAGGAGCACGAGATAGGTGGGAGGCTCGCCACTCGATTCACCCTCTCGGTTCATTATTCCGCGTTTGTTTTAATGAAGTCGCGTTCCCCGCCGAGGATATTATGCGATTATCATAATTCGATGGGCTCGCCAGGCGCAACCCACTGCGAGTTTGTTTTGTTTGTTTTGGCAATCGGTTGTTTGTTGTTCGAATTTACTCCTCAAACTCCACCTATTTGTACGTGTAGAAATGCTTTTTATACACATCTTTGCATTATTACCTTCGATCGAGTCTACAACTTTTTAATCAGCTTGTTCCAAATGTAACCGATTTATTTTATTGAAATGAAAGCACCTTCGACAATTGGTGCAATATGTTAAATATGAGAAACTAAAGGCTATAGTATTTCAAATAACAGAACTGCTTAATTCTTCTGTATACGTCTAATACTATTTCAGTTTATTACAAGTAGAAATAAATATATAAAACTCCTTCAATTATTACTATTCTGTAATATATTTGGAAATCATCTATTTGTACAGTTATTCCAGAAAGAACTGAAATCACTAAAAAAACACCTGAAAAAGGTGTATAAATCACCCGCGTAAAAATTTGAACTATTGAGAATATATTGCAAATATATTGGTAATTTATATTGGCACTATATTGCAACTGTATGGGCAATACTTTGTAACTATTTTGGAAATGTATTAATCCAATATATTTCCCATATGTAGGCAAAAAGCACTATCCAATACTTCACCCATACAAACATCGAATATATGTCCAATGTTTCGTCAATATTTTGCCAATATGTCGTCAACATTTTCGCCGTTTATAGAATATTTTTAATAATAATAAATATACTTAAACTTTTAAAAAAATCTAAATAATTTTATTGTATCAAATTTGAATTTAAATTATTGTTTACTTGTAAAAGTCAGTTTTAAAGTTTGTTTTTATTTGTTTAATTATTCAATTACAAATGTTCAAAATCATAATAATACATTGCAGATATATGTACAGATATAATTAAGTTTTATTTCATCGCATTTATTCTAAATATATACACAGTATAGTCATTCGTATTCTATAGTATTTACAGGTTAAATTACGTAAGCTTTATTTGTTTTTTCGATTGTAATATAATGACAGACACATTTAAGATTTTCGACATTAATTAATTCAAATTGTTCGTATTGATTTGTATTTTCATGAATAAAATTTAAAACATCAATTCCAGAATTTATACAGAAAGGATTGATGGTGTTAAATGGTTTGATTATTGCAAAATGTACTCCATCACATGCACATAATTGTTTACAATAGCAAGTTGTAATGCGGAGAAAATATTGAATGGAACCTATAAAATTGTTTAAAGTATTTTTATAAGTTACAACGTAAGAAATTGTTTTTTTATTTTTTTGGTTAAGTTTTGATGTAAATAATACTTTATTTTTATAAATTTTTGTAAACAAGAAAACATTGGTACCATATACAGTGTAATTACTGACATTTTGCAAATAAACATCATTATTTTTTAGTCGTTTTACCGAATCAACAATAAACAAATCATTATCAATTTTTTTTAGGTTGAATTTTCTTGAAGAAGAAAGAATTGTGTTACAAAAATTATATGCTTGACTATTTTCTTTTAACCATATATGTCTCAATGAATATATGGTAATGTACATAGTTAAATTGGAATAGATCTGTAAATGGGCCTGATTACTTCCATGAACCATTGTTTTCAGTTTACCATTTATATTTTCTAGCGGGAAGCACGATGTTGTCCAAAGTGGACCTAGGCGACGAACTACTTACAAACGCGATACAAATTCTTTCAAAAAAGTATTACTTAATTCAATCATTTCGACAGTTACACATTCTTGGCTAAGCATATAAATAGCTGACAAAAAATATTTATAATGGTTTAAATAATCAGCTGGTAAAATATCATTCAAAATTGGTAATGCAAAATACAAGCACCAATTTTTATATTCGGATGCTTTCCAATACGCAAAATGAGTTTTGATAGGTCTTGGACGTCTAGAAATATATGATGGTGGTTTAATAGAGCACAATCGATAGTCTACTATCTCGACTAAATTGCATATAGAAAAATCTTTATTTGAAAATTTTGGATCGAACCACAATTCCCCGAGACGCTTTGCACAGCCTTCGAATGCGCAATGCATTACGTCTATTGCCGTCGAGGTTATATATTTATAACAAATTTTAGATAGGATAGTCGGTCCTTTAACGCCACAGACAGCTCTACGTACTTCTACTGCTTGCATCGCATGCTCTAAAGACTCCTCTTCATTTCGCAAGCATAAAAATTCTTTGTAAGGTTACACTCGTGTTCGATCAATAATGCTGGTTTCTTCCTTGCATACCTGGCAACCAAACTTTCCATTGTACTGATTCATATTCAGAAATAATGCCTTTGCCGGAAGGTCACAAGTACCACAGATAACCAATCCTCGTATAGTTATTTCGGTTTTTAGATCGCTTACATACACAGTAATACCTTTATACAGTTCTTCCAACGATTTTTGTAACGGCTCCATAAACATGTTTGCTACCGGCTTTTTTTCTCCAAACCATAAATTCACTAATATTACATTTTCAATCTTAAAACGTTCTTCATAAGGAAGCTCGACAATAATTAGAAAGAAACCCCAAATACAATATTTTGATGATTTAAAAATTGCTATACCATCTGTGTACCACATAAAAGACAAATTATTTTTAAAAGATAAGACTTCAGATTCTTTAGATAATTCTTTATAGATTTGTCCATCATATATATCTTTATAAAGATGTGGATCATTGTTTTGAAAAGTAAATCTACGTTGCAATTTGTTATAAAAATCAGGTCGTATAAATAAAGATTTTAGCTGGTCAATCAAAGGAATTTCTAAAAAATAATTATCTTTTTGATTGAGTTCGTTAGTATCTACACATTCACAATAATTATTATTATCGTTCAAATCATTAACATCTAAACTTTTGTCATTATTTACATCATTATTTGTATTATTAATCAAACTAATGCAATCAGTGCAATAGTAGTGTTTTTTTAGTGGTATTTTTGAATCATCAAAAAATTGTTTCATTTTATATAAACTTGATGGACAATTATGCGGCTGTATAGAAATTTGCGAAATTATTTATAACAAATCAGAAATGCAAACATCAGTTAGTTGATGACGTAACTTGAGCGATGTCAACCATATAATCAGTGTGGATACATTTACTGGTGCTCCAGGATACAGCTCCTTATCATACTGTTGATTTTTCTCAGGTACAGATTCTTCTACAAAACTGCAAATGTCACTGTCTAGATCGGAATCTCTGAAATCTGTAGCATAATCGTCACTATCATAATTCTCTGAAATAAGTAAGATAAAGGGTTACAAAGACATTATATTGAAGTAAGTTTCGATTAAATTTTGAATTTAACAAGTTGTTATACTTTAGTTACGACCCTAATAGAAAATTATCGATTTTCGTTGGTTAACGTGTTAATCGAATGTTAATCAATAGTAAACAGTTATTAATTACATATTTAATTATGATTGTAGGTTTAATTATTGACAATAGAATGTATTCATATGAAAAGAAAATTAATTATTATTGTTAAGAAATGAAATAATGCTATCGTGACGTTTTTAACTCCCAAAATTTCGAAAAATTAGCAACAAATCGTTATCGTTTCCACCAGGGGATTAGACGATTAAAACTGGCGATTAAACTGGCGATAGTCAATTAAAACTGGCATTTAAAAACATCATGTGTTATTCACAAATAACAAATATAATAATACCATATTTAAACTTTTTTTCAGTCGATTCAGCTCGAGGCTCTCGTTCATTTAAATCAGCTGTAGGTCTATCATCTGCATTAAAAAAGTCGTCAGGATTCCATACAGAATTTGAACACTATCTTGCGCTGGTATTCTATTGGGGCTATTGTTTTCATTCTAAATAAAGAATATAGTTTTTTATATAAAAATGTGTGAAAATAAATATTTTTATTATTTGAAATGAGAACATTATGAAACGAACATTTTTTTATAAAAAGATTTCATAGTAATTATTAGTAGATTTATGCTTACACATGTTGATTCAATATGATCAATTTTGGCATCATTTCGTACCCCTGCACCTTTGGTAAGGCTGGTATTTTTTTGCATCAAAGTCCACTCGCCTTTTTCAGTATCTTCGCTTGCACAAGTGTCTGGTTTTTTTTCAAGTAATTTTTTGGCGCGTCTTTTAAAATTTGTAGACGAATCAAGAAAATGAATTCCTCGCTTTCGCATGTTTTTCTCACATTTACCTATTAATGTACCGAATTATTGAAACGTTTGATAAATAACTTTAATAGTTTTGGTGGATTCGAGCGCCTACTGTATTTTTCTCGATGATTTAATCTCTTTGATTATAACCTATTTGAAATATTTAAGGACAATTCCATGATCAAATTCGAGTTTCGAGACCATTTGTAATAAAAGAAAAGAATAGTAACCAATTTCATATTGTTGATGACATAGCAACAACTAACCTCGTATTTCATAACAGATATATTGTTGTTGCGTTGCGAGAGATACGTTTCTTTAGCGTACAAATCTAATTAGAATACAGCGAATAAATTATAGATTCATTAATTAAAAATGTATGTGTTAGTTTTCTGGCTAAAAAGTAAGACTACTAGTATTATTAATCAGGATCTCTTGGTTCCTCCGAAATCTGAGGGCGAAATTACCTTTGCTAAATACGAAAATCAGCGTCTATATAAAGTAAAAATAATTAGAAAAAGCGGTAAGTGTAATCTTATTTATACATAATAAAAATTGCTTTTTAAATTGTCTTAAATATTTAAAATTAAAAGTTTAAAAAAAAAATAAAGAAATTTATAACCTAATCAAAAGGCGCGATAGCGCCTGACGCAAGTATAGGCGCGAGAGCCATTATATACAGCTAACTAGCCCCCCAGATTTTTACTTTTCTAACCGCTGCATATGTTTTAGACGATAAAGATTACTTGGAATGTTTAAAAGTTGATACGAACGGGGAAATTTTGAGAAAAGACCACAATACGAATAATAATATTGCATTAACCGATCGGAATGCAATAAAAAATAATGAAAAAATGAAAGCTAAGAAAAAAGCAGCGCAGTTGCTTTCAACTGCAGAGAAAATTTTAAAATCAAAATCAGTAATTAATGAGGCCACTGATTCCGATGCCAGTGATAGTGATGCGTCTCAAGAAGAAGAGTGCGAAACTGTTCAATGCGAATCTCCACGAACAAAAATAGCAAAATTGCAAAAAGAACTTGAAAGACTGAAAGCGCTCAATGCAAAATCAGTGGAAAACCCTTCAACTTCGTCAGTTTCCAAAACGTCGGTCCAACATCGTAATCGCAGTGAGGTACACAAGTCTAAAATTATTGACACCATTTTTATTCACTTGCATGTATAAATTGTACATACATTTATAAATTATATTTTTTATGTAACTGCAGATTATCACAGACGATGACGTTGATATCAACCCATTAATTAAAAGCCAAACACCAGGAAATGGCAAGATTATGGTCTGCGAAACATTTAATGTATGGATCGATCAGGCAGATTTAATGTACGTACAGAGATGGAAAAAACACCCAAAAGAAATGACACGGCGTCTACTAAAAATACTAGTTGGCGTCAATAATTTAAAAACTATATGTGCCCGAGGAAATTCTAAAGCTACGAAAGCGATTTCTGAAAATATTATGAATTGCGTTGAGTGTAAATATACATTATTACCTAATTTTAAAACCATAAAAAGTACAATAAAAACTAATAATTAAAAAAATTTCACCTTATTTCAGATTATGTGAACAAGAAATGCACAACGAGCTTAACACCTGCAGAATTCACCAATGTTGTCAATTTAATGTGTGGAACATTGAGGCATCCAAAATAGTTTATATTTAATTATGATAATAATTGTAGTTTTCACGGTATAATAACTTATAATAATGTAACTTGTGGAATAAAGAAAATAAAAAACAACATAAATTAAATGCTAATAAACTGTAAGATGTAAATTAAAAACTTAATTAAACTATTTTCAAATTTTTAGTAAAAGAATGATCATTTAAAAAAAGCTGGGAACAGATACCTTGAATTAAGACATTCAATCAAAGCTTTTTTTGATATAAAAATATGTAAATAAATAATGATATTACAAATATAAATTGAGTTATATCGATATTATAAAAAATTAAATTGACAAAAGTAAAATGTTTTCTATAAACGGCGAAAATGTTGGCGAAATATTGGCAAAATATTGACGAAGCATTGGACATATATTGGATGTTTGTATGGGTGAAGTATTGGATAGTGCTTTTTGCCTACATATGGGATATATATTGGATTAATACATTTCCAAAATAGTTACAAAGTATTGCCCATACAGTAGCAATATAGTGCCAATATAAATTACCAATATATTTGCAATATATTCTCAATAGTTCAAATTTTTACGCGGGGCAATAACTATGGAGTTTATTCTATAATAATTTTAAAACTCACCCAATCTATATCAATTTACAATCTGAAAGTAGAAAATTGAACATAAAATATGCTGAAGACGATAATTTATGGCCATTATTAATGGTAATATTTAGGATTACAAACAATGCCGAATTATTGGTTATTTTATGCTAAATTAAAAAAAAATACTTATTTCTACATTATTCAAAGCATTGCATGGTCAAATATATTGACAAATAAATGCCAATGATTCTGTAATTAAAATGCCCAAAAAATTAGCATTATATAGAGGAGTGGAACTTTAACCTTAAAGTAACACGTGGTGTATCCATACATCTCCAAGATTTTGTTTTGATCACGCGTCCAATATTTTCTAACTTGTGCATGTAAAGCATATTTTCGTGGTAGAATTCATTGTTGCGAGAGAAATAAGGACGTGTTCTTTAACGCAAGTGTTATGTTGTTGTGGGGTCGTAGCTGTTTCCTAACTTGAAGTTAAATAATTTGGTAGAAAATAACCTGATCAACCTTACGAGAATCTGCTCATTCGATTGGAAATTATTTGTCCTACACCAGAAGATTGAAAATATTTGTTAGTTAGTCAAGTTTTAGAAGTGCAATAATATTATATTTTTATAAGTGCAACAAAAATAAAGTATAATATATTCAGTATTTAGTAGTGCCAATATTAGTGTGTGTGTGTGTGTGTGTGTGTATGAATATGTATATAATAAAATTGATGTACTAAAATGCTAATTATTTGACTAAAAGATGCTGAAATGTTTGCGAATTTTTTCTATCCCATTCAATCCCCATCTTATGACCTAATGAATTGCTTGTATTCGCCATATTGTAGTCAAAATATTATAAAAGCTATTTCATTTAAAAAGGTTGGCAATTTATGGTCATAGAATGCCATACTTTTATTAACTTGATTTCGCCATTTTAATGGTTAGAAAAAACGTTACATTTTAGTTATCAAAATGGCTTTTAAAAATGACCAAATTTTGGGTTTTAGTAAGTTGAGATGGCCAAGAAATGCTATTAAAAAGTTTTCATTTTCTACTAGGGAAGTAGTCAAATCATTTTTATCAAATCGTCAACAAAGTTTTTTTAATAAAAAAAAGTTTAAATAATATTAATAAAAACTTTTTATTTTCCATAGTAAATATATTTTATTTTACAAAATATTTACATACTTGAGAACACTTATATATTTACATATTTGAAAGAATAACATATTTAAATAACAAGTTTATTCGTTATTTATGTCTGTAGAAAGTACTTTTATAAAACACCTTCGACGAAGGTGTCAAACTTCGCAAGTATGGTTTCCAATCACACTTTCGAAAACGATGTCTGATAAAAAATTATTAATTTTTACTCCCATCTTTTTTCTACTTATTTTTCTTTTTTATAATTAGACATTTTATATATTTTGCTTAAATAAACTTCATAAGTAGTTTCTGCTATTGAAAGTACTGAAATCAAAGCGGAATAATCGACAAGTATTTTTTACCATACCATAAATTGTATTTTAATTAAACATTTATATATTGTTTCTTAAACTCCATAAAAAGTTTCTGCAATAGAAAGTACTGAAATCAAAGTACAATCAACAAGTATTTATTTTTAAAAATACACATATCTTTTAAATTGATAACAAACATTTTTTCAAAAAAGTATCTTACAAGTTTACATTTCAATACTAGTTCTGTCATGTCCTACAAGCAATATATAAATAATTTTTTAATAATTTTATTAATTTCTGCAAAACTGATAAAAAATAAATTTCTCACTTTTTTATTCTCTTTAAATACACAATGTATAACCTTCCCGTGTCTTGCAGCAATAGATAAACAATTTTATATAAT
Organism: Theocolax elegans; assembly: GCA_026168455.1. Lineage (NCBI taxonomy): Eukaryota > Metazoa > Arthropoda > Insecta > Hymenoptera > Cerocephalidae > Theocolax > Theocolax elegans. Next base: position 25,635,174 of record CM047428.1, read on the forward strand.
AATAATAATATTCATTTGTGCAAAATTAATTTCTGCAAAACTAATAAAAAAGTAATTTCTCTCTTTTTTATTCTCTTTAAATAAAATAATACTTGCACCACCGTTGGTTAAGTGTTTCAGAAGTTTTTTATGATTTATACTAATACCCTCTTGTATACTTTACTTCGCCAAGAAATCGTATGACTTTCGTCGCTGATTAGCACCGAATCGGGAGGCACATAAAGAACGACGTTAAAATATAAAAAAAAAAATTCTCTTGCATACTGAAAATAGTTTTAAAAAAGTTGAAATAAAGCAATCTAATGTTTAAAACGTAATATTTCTAATTCGGAATTGAACGTATCTATTCTTTTTCTAATCATAAATAGTTGTCAAGTGCTGGTACTTTGTTTAACTGCAGAAGTCAAATAAAAATTATTCGCTGTTACGATATATACAGGTCTCATGAGTTAACATCAAGTCTTATACTTAATCTTACCTTAAAATATTTATAAACCCTTGATGTAAACATGCATAAGCAGTGTGTTATGCAGTTCGAATTAGATTTACTATACAAGAGTAAGATGGCAATTCAAGGAGTGGTGCAAGTATTATTTTATTTAAAGAGAATAAAAAAGAGAGAAATTACTTTTTTATTAGTTTTGCAGAAATTAATTTTGCACAAATGAATATTATTATTATTATATAAAATTGTTTATCTATTGCTGCAAGACACGGGAAGGTTATACATTGTGTATTTAAAGAGAATAAAAAAGTGAGAAATTTATTTTTTATCAGTTTTGCAGAAATTAATAAAATTATTAAAAAATTATTTATATATTGCTTGTAGGACATGACAGAACTAGTATTGAAATGTAAACTTGTAAGATACTTTTTTGAAAAAATGTTTGTTATCAATTTAAAAGATATGTGTATTTTTAAAAATAAATACTTGTTGATTGTACTTTGATTTCAGTACTTTCTATTGCAGAAACTTTTTATGGAGTTTAAGAAACAATATATAAATGTTTAATTAAAATACAATTTATGGTATGGTAAAAAATACTTGTCGATTATTCCGCTTTGATTTCAGTACTTTCAATAGCAGAAACTACTTATGAAGTTTATTTAAGCAAAATATATAAAATGTCTAATTATAAAAAAGAAAAATAAGTAGAAAAAAGATGGGAGTAAAAATTAATAATTTTTTATCAGACATCGTTTTCGAAAGTGTGATTGGAAACCATACTTGCGAAGTTTGACACCTTCGTCGAAGGTGTTTTATAAAAGTACTTTCTACAGACATAAATAACGAATAAACTTGTTATTTAAAGTGAATACCTAAAATAATAATAAATAATTTAAAAGTTTGTGTTGATATGGTACACAATACTTGTCGATTCCATTTTGATTTCAGTTCTTTCAATTGCTGAAATTTGTAAGAAATTTTAAGCAACAATGTATAAGTGTTTAAGTAATACACAAATTTATGGCATGGTGAAAAATACTTGTCGATTATTCCGCTTTGATTTCAATACTTTCAATAGCAGAAACTACTTATGAAGTTTAAGCAAAAGATATAAAATGTCTAATAATAAAAAAGAAAAATAAGTAGAAAAAAGATGGGAGTAAAAATTAATAATTTTTTATCAGACATCCTTTTTGAAAGTGTGATTGGAAACCATACTTGCGAAGTTTGACACCTTCGTCGAAGGTGTTTTATAAAAGTACTTTCTACAGACATAAATAACGAATAAACTTGTTATTAAAGTGAATACCTAAAATAATAATAAATAATTTAAAAGTTTGTGTTGATATGGTACACAATACTTGTCGATTCCATTTTGATTTCAGTTCTTTCAATTGCTGAAATTTGTAAGAAATTTTAAGCAACAATGTATAAGTGTTAAGTAATACACAAATTTATGGCATGGTGAAAAATACTTGTCGATTATTCCGCTTTGATTTCAATACTTTCAATAGCAGAAACTACTTATGAAGTTTAAGCAAAGATATAAAATGTCTAATAATAAAAAAGAAAAATAAGTAGAAAAAAGATGGGAGTAAAATTAATAATTTTTTATCAGACATCCTTTTTGAAAGTGTGATGGAAACCATACTTGCGAAGTTACACAATACTTGTCGATTCCATTTTGATTTCAGTTCTTTCAATTGCTGAAATTTGTAAGAAATTTTAAGCAACAATGTATAAGTGTTTAAGTAATACACAAATTTATGGCATGGTGAAAAATACTTGTCGATTATTCCGCTTTGATTTCAATACTTTCAATAGCAGAAACTACTTATGAAGTTTAAGCAAAAGATATAAAATGTCTAATAATAAAAAAGAAAAATAAGTAGAAAAAAGATGGGAGTAAAAATTAATAATTTTTTATCAGACATCCTTTTTGAAAGTGTGATTGGAAACCATACTTGCGAAGTTTGACACCTTTGTCGAAGGTGTTTTATAAAGTACTTTCTAGAGACTCAAATAACGAATAAACGATAGTTATTTAAAGTGAATACTTAAAATAATAATAAATAAATTAAAAGTTTGTGTTGATATGGTACACAATACTTGTCGATTCCATTTTGATTTCAGTTCTTTCAATTGCAGAAATTTGTAAGAAATTTTAAGCAACTATGTATAAGTGTTTAACAAAAACACAAATTGATGGTATGGTAAAAAATACTTGTCGATTATTCCGCTTTCATTTCAGTACTTTCAATAGCAGAAACAACTTATGAAGTTTAAGCAAAATATATAAAATGTCTAATTAATAAAAAGAAAAATAAGTAGAAAAAAGATGGGAGTAAAAATTAATAATTTTTTATTAGACATAGTTTTTGAAAGTGTGATTGGAAACCTTAGTAATACTCTTTAAATAAATAAAATTTCATGTAAATATCTGAGATGTCAAATTCTTTTACTGGGCTATATATTTTTCGATATCCTTTTCGTCTCCTATAAGTATATATATATGTCTACTCGAAAAAGTTGAGACAGAGCTATAGGGGAAAACGAACGAGTGAGTGAGACACGCGTGATCTAGTTATTTTTTCATTATTTTATCTTAAACGGTCATCTTTTATCTTACACGGTCGTCAATCATCTAATTTGCCGAGAATCGTGCGCGTAGCAGAACCTGTCAGTGACAATTATTGGTTATGTTTAATGTTGATAATTTAAAAGTTTGTCAAATTCTTGGTTTTGGACTACAGTTTTCACAGGTACAGTATAATAATTATTTAAATTTTTTATTTTTACTACATTTGTAAGTATCAAGATTTGAATAAAAATAGTAAAAATAATTTAGGAAATGTTTATTAATTATTTGAATAAATTAAATTTTAGAGAAGTTAAAAATAATATAATTATTTGTTAATAAAATTATTTATTTAACAATTTAGATTCTGGAGCCTAGTCATCAAACGTATCAAGCAATATTGAAACAACAAATCACTTCCGCAAAAATGTTTAGGAAAATGCCTGAAACTTTACCAATACAGAAACACATTCATTTAATTACTAGCAGTATGGTACATTTAGTACATCAAATGCAGTATCACTTTTTATTCGAGGTAGGTAAATAATTTAATGTAAACAAAAGAAGCAGTTATTTGTAACTACAATAATTTTTATTTACAGGTGACTGAATGTTCCTGGGATGTATTTTTGCTAAGCATCTGAGACAAGCATTGTCACTCGACGACATTATATCTTCACACACTAACTTTCTGACAATCTGTTAAAAGAGGAACACTTGTCGATGAACAATCTCAAGTAATTAAGAACAAGACATAGCAGTTGATGCAGATGGGACTTGTATGGCTGCTGTTAACAACAGAGATCATTGTTTTATATTGACACTTACCGGTGGTATCGGTGAAGAACCTACAAAATTAAATCCTAGGCATAAGTTAAATGCACATAGAGCATATGCACTTAGATGTAAGTTTAGTCCTGATAGTACACTTCTTGTTACTACTTCAGCAGATAAGACTGCCAAAGTTTGGAAAACAACAGACTTTTCCGAGGTACAAGTTCTACAGCACGAAGCTAAATGATGGGTTTGGGATGTAGCTTTCAGTGCTGATTCGCAATACATTTTTACTGCTTCGTTGGATGGTGTTGCAAGATTATGGAATATAGCAACAGGAACTGTGAAGAGAGAATATCAAGGACACCAAAAAGTAGTTTCTGCTCTTGCCTTCAGAGATGAAATGCTTCCAACAAGTTAAAAACAATAGACTGTGCATTATTAGTTCATTGAAGAATGTTGATGAACAATTTTAGTATAATATATTTGTTAAGAAAGTGTAAAGACATTAAAAAATATAATTTATTATTTCTAATAAGAAACATTTTGTAAATAAATATCCTTATTTCCTTTCTTAGAAGTTAATAAATAATTGTTTATTCAATTATTTTGGATGATTTTAGATGAAAAATATTACAATGTTATTATGAATAAAATTATAAAAAAATGTAAATAAAAACATAACATCAATGAAGGTAGAATATAATTTTAACATTTTGAAAAAAAAGTTTTTATTATTTTATTATATACAACAGTTACATGGTCAAACGAAATGAATTATTAATAAAATTCCTATTAATGTAATTGTCCTGAATGAAATAAAAATTAATTTAAATTAATTGGATATAGAAATTTTAATTGTAAATATCAAAAATCAATCGTATAAAAATATATACTTGATAATTATAAAAAATGTATAAATTATTGATCATTATTGATCAATTAAACACATTATTTTTGTGCACTGTGCAACAATAATGGCTAAATATATTTTAATTATTAATTATAATATTTTTGTATATTGTACAAAAATAATGTGTTTAATTATTGGATGCACATTCCACCATATACTTAATATATTGGTGTTTTGCAACCATAATTAAATAATATTAACAATTTTAAATTTTTACAATTTTTTTAATTACGAGAATGTCTTTGGTTTCTGGTACTACTACTACTGCTGCTATTATGATTATTGGTATTTACAGATTCTCTTCTACTTATTTCACTGATGTCCAAATTATCATTTGTAGTTGGTTGAAATAATTTATTAGTTTGCACATGAAGTGGTGTACTTGTTGTGATAGGTTGCTTGATTCTTTTGTTAATTATACTATGTGGTCTTCTAAAGGTATTTATTTTTGTTATTGATTTCCTTTTCATGTCAATAGTCTTATTTAAATTAACTATAGCTTGCTAGCTAATTGCTGTTTTTGCGGTTTACCTTTTGAATTAACTTTATTAATTTCATCTGTTTTATCCATTTCACTATTTGATTCTCCTTTGGATGTGTTGACTTGCTTTAATTGTTCTGCCCTTTTTTCATTCACATGAATAGCAGCGCTTATTGCACTATTATCACCATTAACATTTTTTTCATTCGCATTCTTCTCTAATGTAAAGTTTAGTTTTGTTTGTCTCATTGTATCTTAAAGTTTTTTTTTCTTTTTCTTGTTAGTTTTCTGTGTTTTTTTAACATTCATATTTGTTTGAAAATTTCCTTGACTACTGTTCAGTAGAGCCATCATTTTTACCTTGTGACTTTTTGTTAGTTTGTAATTTATTAACAGTTGCTTTAATTTTAGTATATGAAGGTTTCTTCATCACTGCTTGTTTTGTTTGTTTCTTTTTCGGAGTGCTCATCTGGCTAATATCATCATCTGAGCTTTCAAAATCTGATAAATCCTAAAAGAGAAGTAAATGAATAATTTTTTTCAGTTTTAAAGTCTTTAGTTTAAAAATACTTACACTTAAATTTAATATTGTATCATATTTTTCCAACTTCCATTCCATAGGTGCATTATCTTGTTCAATTATTTGAATAAATGCTTCTTTTAGTGTTAAAGTTTTAAAACATTCGAAAAAAGATTCTAAATGCTGCTTCATGTTAGTATTGTCAATATCATCAAAGCTGTTTAAGTCAAATTTTACTTCAATAGCATTTTCTTTTGTTAAGTCATAAAATACATAAACAATTATGTTAAAGTAGATATTAGTTTCAAAATCTTTGCATTTCAGAAATGTTATAAAACAATAGTATAAGAATAATGCACATCCACAGAACAATTACAAACATCTTCCAAATAAGATTTCAAATCATCATATTGCTTTTTCGTGTGTGATACGTGTCTAAGTGTAACTTAAGATTTCTTACAAATATTGGAGTATTTACAAACAATATTATCCAAAGGTGTTTCTTTAACGGGGTGCCATAGTCAATATTTATCCTCCCTACCTTATCGGCAATCGTGATTATTATTAATAAATTTGTAAATAAAACAGTATGTAAAAAAATAAGAGAAGAGGCGCCTTCGTTTATTGATAATTTAACTGTGTGCTGAATTTCAGATTAAAATTATATTGCGTTTTTGAGAAAAGTCTTACCAAAAATGTAAACCTAACCTCAACGAGGTGAAAAGAATTGATATTTTTGGTAAGACTTTTCTCGAAAACGCATTAATATTTTAATCTAAAATTTAGCACACAGTTAGATTGTCAATAAACGAAGGCGCCTCTTCTCTTATTTTTTCACATACTGTTTTACTTTTTTATTAATTAATCATCAAAAATTGAGTATGGAACCCCCTTAACTACTTGATGCAAATCTATGGCCAATGGAATATCCAAAACTCCAAATGTTCCCTTATTATTTTCATTAAAAATTTGAACAGTATGTTTTTATATGTTCGTCATCATCATATATTGCAAACTGAAATATACATTCATCCTTATTAAACTTAATGCAATGAAGTCCATTATCACGTTTCCTAACATCTGAGTTTTGTTCGCTAGTTTTTATTTGTTCCATTTGTTCATTGTAATTAAGTTCCATTTCATTAAATATTCTATCTCTCTTCGGACTTTTTCCTTTTTATCGTTTATTTACTTATCTTATTAGTGAGATGCTATTCTTCTTTACACAGAAATACTTGTTTTTTAAACTTAATGCAATGAATTCCATTATTACGTTTCTTAACATCTGAGTTTTGTTTGCTAGTTTTTATTTGTTCCATTTGTTCATTGTAATTAAGTTCCATTTCATTAAATATTCTATCTCTCTTCAGACTTTTTCCTTTTTATCGTTTATTTACTCATCTTATTAGTGAGATGCTATTTTTCTTTACACAGAAATACTTGTTTTATCTGTAACACTTTTTGCACGCTGTAATATACACGCGGGTTGACGTTTGACTTGATTATCTCTCACTTCACTCTATCTCTCTTTCTCTCCCGTGTAAGTAAATGTGATCCCCTGCACCTATGTGTTACGTGATATTTTTGAAGATACAGGGATGTCATATTATATATATATATATATCCAAAGGCCCCCTGACTAATTTTAGAATTTGAAAATTTTTAAAATAACAGTTAAATTTAAGGGTTAAATTAGCTGTCTATCGCACCTTTTGATATAATATAATATATATATATACGTGACAACAGTATTGAAAAAGAGTAGCAGCAGCTCCCTCTCAAGGAATTTTTCAGAGTCTGACTGGCGGTTTTTACCTCTGTCCGCACTCTCTCACGGGCTGGAAAGCAAATAGACATATATATATGAGGGAGACGAAAAAAGGGAAGAGGAAAAAATTTCGTAAAGGAAATCAACAAGCAATTTCTTTGTCATGATTTTTCTTCAATATCCGTCAATGAATTTACATAGAATTGAATGTAAAATGAAGATAAATAAATAGAGAATACGAGGTTTGATCTATTACATATTGAATATAATGTAATAGTAAAAAAAAAGACATCAAAAATCTGAGGGGTTAAATTAGCTGTCTATAATGGCTCTCGCGCTATACTTGCGTCAGGCGCTATCGCGCCTTTTGATATCAGACCAATCGGTGTTCTAAGTATGTACCCAAAACTTTAATAGTTAAATATACAATAATTTACTTACACCATTTTGAAGTGTAGTTACAAATATCTTTAATTTCAAATTAATGTATTCAATATTTTAATAAAATTATGTTCTAATATGTATTTTATTTATTTAATGCACACTTTTATGTAAAAAAAATAGTGAAATGGTTATGAAATAAAAATATATTTTAAATTAAGTTTAATGCATATAAAAAATATGGTTAAAAAATATAGTAGTTTTAATTAATTTAACAATGATAATTGATTGTTTTATTATACTTCAAACCTGATGTACAGGTGGAAGATTTGCACTAATGTAAGTGATTCTATTATTTCTATTTGTCGCTATAAGATAGTTGCTAGCAGAATAAAAAAACAGTACAATGTTATGTACAACACGCTTGTTACACAATATTAATTATATTACATTAATAATGTTATAATAAAACAAATCAGTGTAAGAAATAATTTTATCTAAAAATGTTATTGTAACTAAAATTAATTTAGTATAAAAAATAAATTTTAATTTCTGTAAACATATATACAATAGATTGACAAAAGAATTGTATAGAATAAATAACATTGTAGAATAAAGATAAAAAAATAATATGTCATGTATAAATGGTCTTACTACACTGTTTACCAAAACAACTAAATAAGTTCCGATATAATTTTAAATTGGCTTTTTTACCGATTAATTGGACACATGATTAAAACATGTTTTACATTATGTACAAGTTCTAATTACAAAATTTAATAAGTATTGATTTACATAAATTTTAAAATAAATAAATATTAATTTGATTAATAAGTAGTATATATTTTTTAAATTGTATTTAAAAATATGTGTATAAAAGTCTGTGTAATTTAAATAGAAAAATCGATGTTCTCAATTGAATAAAATAATTGGTTTTGACAAGATTTATTTTCGTCGGAGTAACCCAATACCGACATTAATGCATCCCTTAATTTACAATGGTTGTAACGTACTTGAACGTATATACATAGAAATCATAACAAAACACTCATCCCGCAGAATGTTGAAACTCTCGGTGAGAAAAGAGAAAGATCTCTCCCGAAATGGCATTTCCGTGCGAATCGTCTACCAGTGAGAAATCTCAAGGGTGTAGAATTGACGAAAAGCCAATCAGGCGCACTTACCTATATGCAGAGATGGGTGTACACATTAAGAACGCCCGTATATGTACAGATATCGAAGTAGAAGTCAAAGGGTCGGTCGGTCGGTCGTTCGCACGTTCCGCTCGTAAGGACGGGGGCGCGTACATAATGAGCCCCCATGGCCCTCTTCCATAAGCATATGCTTTTACGTATAGGACGCAGACGTAAACTTCGACTTCCGCCAACTCGATTCCCGACGAGTGTCTATTAGCGTTTGCAGACCCTTGACCCGCACGCGTGCAGCTCTTTTATCAAGAGTGCGTCCTTTGCGGGAGACGATGATTAAGGATCGTTCGCCGGTCATTTTGTGCAACATTTTCTTTACTATATTTTCCCAAACTTTTGTCATTTCTTTATTATTAATATTCAATCAACCTACTTCAACAGGAATTATTTCTTAAATATTATACCCCAAGAGATGTAAAATATGTTCATATACATAGTACATTCTAATCTAAAAACAATGAGTAATATTATTATAACCGAAGATACGTTATATTTATTGTATTTTTAAAATTTTATATAATTGTAATAAGCATTTTATTATCAATTTTATTATTAGACTACACTGTTTATAAGTTAGCAATATATTTTGTATTTATAAATTGTGCTGATCTGGATACATCTTTTATAGTTACAATATATCTGAAGAAATACTTGAAATATAAATGAATCCAATACAAAAATCTGTAAAATAATTATGTATTAAAATATTATTATAAATAATAATTGATAAATTGTTTATTTTATAACGAGACTAAGTTTGGCGACTAAAAGCTCGAACTCTCTCTCTCTCTCTCTCTCTCTCTCTATTTTTATTATAATATTTTTATATAATATTTTTATCTCTTGACAGATAGATATATTCACCAACGTTTTATTTATTTATTTATTTATTTGTATTAATCTTATTTATCGATAAACTGTGATACTCGCTGTATATATTTCATCGCCTTAGTGCAATAAGTTTCTATATCAAATTTTTTTCAAAAAGGGTCCGATTTAAAATTTTTATTCAAAAATGGTCCAATTCAACTTTTTATTTCAAAAAGGTTCCTATTCAAATTTTTTATTCAAGAAGCTATCGATTCAAATATTTTTTCAAAAAAATTCCAATTGGCTTATTACAAAGCACTTTAATTCTCAAATGAAAAAATGTCAATGATTTTTGAGATAATATCAGGTGGACGAAAGCAACAATTGTATTTTGCATTATTATTTTTTTATAATAAATGCAATATTTACAATTTAAAAGAAAAAGTACAGAGGCACAAAAATTTCTTAGAGTAACAAAATTAATAAGTAAATTGGAACCTTTTTGAAAAAATATTTGTATTGATACCTTCTTGAAAAAAATTTGAATTGGAACCTTATTGCACTAAGGTGACGATTTATTCGCGTAATATTACTATTTTATTTTTGTATATTGACTGTAATATCATATACGTGCTAAAATCGTATTCTATGGACATATTTATTTATTTATATTTATATTTGTACGATGTTTTATCTTTTTGTAATGTACAAATAAACATATATCTATATATCTATCTATCTATATCTCTCTCTTTGTTAAGTTTAAGATTATTGCGCTAAATTATGTGTTCAAATAAAATTGCTCTATTTTTGTGAAAAATATCTTTAGTCCTAAAATTATTATAATGCGTCTACATAGTATATACTTGTCGGTCAAGTTTTAAAATACATAAATATTGTACTTATTATTATTGTTTTTCTATGCCATTTGCCTTATAGAAATATCATCCTAGGCATAAATAAATTACTTTTCAAACAACCTCTCTTGTTCAACGTCCGTCCCGAAAACTTCGATCAGCGCACGTTCGGACCTTGCTGACTATTGCATCCGATAATTGAGATTTTTGGAACAAAAAACTAACGTTGAAAGATTATCATTTTCTTCACATCATCGACGGGTGAGCGGGGAAAGCAATCGATCCGGTATTGCTTATTCCTCCTTTTTACTTGGCGTTAACATAATGATTTTACAGCCTACTTTGTTTGTTTCAACTTGATAAGCATTCACCATTGCACGCCTGATAATTTGGGCAATCAACAGCATCAGAGTCTATGAGCTCGAAGCAATAGACTCGACAAGAGAGTTCTTCTGTATAATCGCCTTTTCTACCGCCGACCTAGTAACTTTTTGATTCAGATCTACCTTCATGTAGTCATGCTCTCTCTGTACCACCTTCGAGTTGTTGTGAGATATTCCGGCCTTCATTGAGACTCAGCGCCAGTATTAGTCCCAGAGGTTTGAGTTCCTAACGAATCTCCACCTCCTTAAAGAGCTTGCGACCGTGATCGGGGAAAAGGGCTACGTCTCCTCAATGCTATAGGCGATGCCGCTCTGCCAGAGTTTCCACGCTATTACTAATATAGAATTTTGCTTGGTTCCGCTTAAGAAACCGCTAGAGATTACTCGGTAATCTAAGTGACCAACCAGTTCCCTCCACGCAGTTTCTTTGAGACTTTGGGCTTAGGGGAGCTGTTCCCTTTCGATCAGGTAGGACTTGGGAGACGAATATCCGGGGAGGGAGTAGTCCTCCCCTCACTCGTACGCACATTCGTATACACCATGCAAAGCGAGCTCGTTAATAGGGTTTCACTCTCATTCACTCCTATTCTTTCGAGCAGATATCCGCCTAGAGAACGTAGGCCCTGTCTCATCAAACCCTCTCATCAACGACAAGATCTCGCAGTTTCTAGAGGAGGAACTGTACATGTATATAAAAGAAAGATATTTAGAAAGAAATAATGCTTATTGAAACAATTTTTTTATGAATACCTATGTGTATTAATAGTATTCAAATAAAATTCATTATAAGTATTTAATACTAAGTAATAATCTATGCTTAAATACTAATCATTTTAATATTAATTATTTTATTCTGCATACAGTAATTATTCAAAGTAGAAAACATTTCGTTGAATGATTACTCTCTGTACAAGAGTTTTAAACCACTCTTTAAGTAACAGTTCAGTTATTACTAGCTTTGAGAGCAACAAATCACTCTTTTGCAGTGAGTTTTCACACCCTAGTTTATTTAGAAATAGTAATATATTTTTACTCGTTTTAAACTATATACAGCAATTCCATTTCTATTTAACTTTGTAAGTAGAGTGTAAACATAATTGAATGTCAAAAAATTGAGTATTACAGACATGTATGTCTAAGTAATAATTTAATTTTTAGTAAGGTAAAGTACCCAATCGTGGGACAAACTCAAAACTGGACCTTAATGTTGGGACAGACGTAGCTATTCCATAAATTAAGAAATATGATAGAAATAACAGTTGATACTAATAATTCATACTTAAATAAGTTGAAATAAACATTAAGTGCACTCAATATAGTTATAAATACCGAAAAATTAATGTTTAAATTTTTGGAGGTTAGGCTCGGGCGAGCAAGGGTCTGTCCATCTTTACCTGCACCTTCACTTCTCATTACGCTAATGTTGGACACGTAAGTTTTTATCTGTCCAACATTACGTGCATTTTTCTGTCCCGCGAAAGGGTCCACCTTCGCTTATGGCTGTCCAACTTTAGCTCCCCGTGCACTATTTTTCGAACTTAGATATTTTTAATAAAAAACTTAATAAATGCCATTTTATCTGCATAATTAAGTAAATTTAATACCGAACTCGCGTTTCGACGGGACATGCTTCTGTATTTTGCAGTAATGGCTTTAAAAACTCTGTTTCAACCGAGGCCCATTTAAATTTTGTCCCGCATTTGGGTACTTTACCTTATGTATTTTAAAAATTATATTTATAAATTGACCAATTAAATTAAAATATTATCGTTATCACTGATGGAATATATTCTTCATTATATCATTTATTTATAAGAATCCTTTATTTATAAAGATAATACACAATGAATATGATATAGAAGCACACAATGTATATAAAAATGGATTCAACGTTGTGATATGTGTGAAATAATTACAAGGATAAATACAATAGAAATATGGATACAATCCCGCTATTGACTACGCTCCTCGACCCACCCTCATAAACATAGTGGGAGAAATTATATGGTAAAATAATGTGTAAGAATCGTTGTATTCCAATAATCATCAATATATATATATATATATATATATATAAAATATATACAAAAAACATCGAATTCATGTTTATTATTTTGTATGTGTTGAAAAACAACAGAATATATCTTTTCTGTTTTTATGTTAATTTATTCGTGTAATTATTTGTCTCTTTGTCTGTCCTACATATGATGCGTTGCACTTTTTACAGTTCAATTTATATACTAATACGTTCTTTACAGATTCTTATCTCTTTTATCCACATGAATTTGATTGGCGATATTTCAAAATTTTGGATAAAGAAGAAAACTGTGGAAAAAGAATTGCATCTGAAATGGTGCATATTAATTTGCAAAATAATTCTATAAATAAATAAGAAGACTCTACAAAATTAAATAAGCAGTATTCGCACATTATATTTAAAATGAAAGCACGTTAATTAAGTCTGATGTATTGTATGTAATGTGAATAAACTAGTGCGTCATCAATAGAAAAAATGTAAAGATTGGTTCATTCGCGATTCATTACTGTATATAAGAGAGCACGAAACGTATGTAACTCCAATGTACACCAATTCGACGCTTCTTTGTTTACAATGAGGAAAAAGAAACAAAAACATAAATCGACTTTCGACGAATTTCTATTGTATACTGACTGCGATATTGATATTAGAAGGCATTATTTTTAATTTCTTTGTATTATATTCAATTTTTTCTCTTTATTATCCGAAATGTATTTAAATTATTGTAAATAAATTTTCAGTCTGAAGAGGGTGGCATTGACCACCGAAACGTTACTAAGAGAAAAAATGTGTTAACTTTTTTCTTCTTAGCTTCACCTTAAATAATTTGACTCGGCAAGATCGATAAAATTCTACAATTCTACATTAATTTTTATTTTCATTATAATAATGATAAAACTAGACAAAAACTACGCAAAATAAAATTCTCTAAAATTTTGAGCACTACATATATGTATATATGTTGAGGGTACAATATTCTCACTTTGAATTTCCCAGGATCCGAATTGTATAATACTCGGAACCACATTCAATTCAATTTATAAATGCAATCGATACTTTTTTTTAAACCAAAATGCTTTTCACCACGTTTTACGAGCAAATACGCGTACTGCGAGACTGCGTGTCAAAATTTTTCTATAAATGAGATCGCAGACGATCGTTGGAATTGGGGTAGGAACTAGATTTACGCACAAAGCTATATACGAAAAAAGGAGTAGCGGTACGGGGGACGGAGGTTAAAAAGCGACCGGGGGCAGATTCCTATAGCGCAGGCTCTGCTTTTCTTTGGTTCTCTCACCTGGCATCAAACGGTGATCGAATACACCTATACAATCGCGCTAGGTTACTTGTATATGTGTGATATGCACCACTGATGAGGGTTGCAGGCGTGAGAACAGATATTCTACAATTTATCAACCGATGCGCAAACGGCCACATCAAACTCACTTCTTGATTTTTACGCGTTAATTTTTTTATGCTTTTTTTATCTGCGGAAAATTGCTGTTGGTTTTAAGTTTGTACACGAGGGAGCCTTATAAATACTTCTGACCCTTAGGCGTTCGAATTATTACTTTTTTGCACCTTGTTTTCCTTCCTAATAAGACATATATTACGGTTATTCTCGTAGTTTAGATCTTTCCTCATATATATTGTTTGTACATTAATATAGACATGTAATTAATTATCTAAAATTTTGCATGCACAACTTATATACCTATATAAATAGTTATTACATTACATTTTTCTTTCACGTTCAACATTAAACATAATTTAATGAACCATTTGTATACAACTAATTCAATTAACTGTATTTAATATTGTAATTAACTTTATTGTAGTTAAAATAAATATAATCGATTTAAATCTACCTAATATAGATAAAAAGAGTAATTCATTAGATTGTTTTAACTTGCACGAATAAATATTTTATTAAAATTACTAAAAATTTGTTTTTTAGTATCATTGCAGTGCCATTTATACATCGTTAATATTAATACTTTGGTGAACAAGAAAATCATATATACTTATAAAGAATAACTTTTACGTAATACGCCGCTTAAACGATAAAAATTAAAATTATCCTTAAGATGCGAAGTCATTAATGAGATCTTTGACGAATGCTACCTGAAAAAAGCAGTAGATCCCAATCTAAATATATCCTTTGATCGCGATCTCATCCTTTCATCTCGTATATAAAGGATAAAGCGATTGGGGATAAAAAAAGAAAACAGAATGATTTTTGAAAGAGTGAGTATATGTATGCATAAGGGGTGAGATTTCAGGTTGCTCGGAACGGTTATAGCTAGTCGTCGTTGACCCCAACCAAACTGTTGCCCCCCTCTCGCCTCCGCCCGTTCTCGTCCTTCCCACCTCCCCATCCCCCCTCCCTCACGAGAGCTGGGTAAACTAAAGCTATTTAAAAGGGAGTGGCGGAGGTACCTGCCACTATGCCAATGTTGAGAATTATTATGGCACAGTGTAGAGTGGCGAGGGGAGACGAGAGGCCGAGAGGGGAAGGTGAAAAGGCCAAACCTGAAGAGAGTTGAAACACTTGTTCCACGCGGGACACCAATTTCCCTGAGGTGCATAGCGGTTCTCTAACGAAAACACGTGCAACGAGGCTCAATGGATTTTTATATGCTTGACTTCATTCCTCGTGTAATCTGTTGCCTAAATTAATGTTTCCGCTTTTTTTTTGCCACTCCTCGTTTTATTAAATGGGTACATTTTTGTATTAATTATTGGCAGGAAATAATTTTAGCGAAGTTTGCAGTGCGTATCGTATTTGTAAATGCGTTCTAAACGAATGCTTGAACGTTAACGATTATGTATGGCCATCAATGAATTGATAAATATTAGTTACAGTTAATTTTAGCATCCAAAATTTTAATTATTATCATTTCTTAAAGCCTGATGTATTTAGATAATTAGTGCACGTAAAAAGAAATTTTTAATAAATGAATATATATAAAGTTTAGAAAAATAAATTAAATTTTACATCGGTCTTCGTTATTATATTTCGGTGAGATCTGTTGTATCAAAATATATTTACTCAAAATATTATTATCACGTTAGTAACATAAAGAGTAAAAAAAAATTACAAACGGACAAATTATATTATTGTATTTAATTATTTTTCGTTAGCCATGAAATAAATTAAAAATGATACATCAATCTACGTTGATCGATGTTCCCTTAAAAAGTAAAAAAATGTTAAACCTGAAATGCACCTCGCACGTGATATTTGAGAACCCTTATATATATTTTAAAGAGCGAGGGCCGAGACTAAAAATAGAAACCTCGCGAGCGAGGATCCAAAACATCGGCCTTCAAGATCGGTGAACACGTGCACCAATCCTAGAAGTTATTATATAAGGGAGGGGTTACATGCAACTCAGATATATCGAATTCTATATCTTTCGCCTCTCCTCTCGAAACTCCTTCGAATTCTCTCCTCTCTCTTTCGATACGCTCGCCTTGTCCCCGTATGCACGCTCACCATGGGTCTACTCGGGTGTTTTTTTTTTCTTTACTCCACGGGATCGTATCGGATGACGAGATGATGTGCTTTTGTGAGAACGAAAACAAGATTTTTTTTAGATGCGGTTACTCGATATGGGGAACTGACCGAATCCTTAAATTTGATTACGATATGGGAGAAAATTGATCGTGATATCCAAATGAAAACTGCCGTGATTTCTCGGATGCACCGAAGGTATTTCAATTTACATAATTCATCTCGATTCGAAGCATTTGAACATCTCCGTTAACGAACTGACGCGATATAATTTTAATTTAATGAATACTCGGTACAATAAAGCCAATTTTTGTATCAATAAATATTTCTTTCGGAAATTGTACGCATATATACGCAGCGAATGAACGAAATGCACGTAATAAAATATTTACGGTATAAAAATTTATGACCCAAATACTCGAGTACTAATCCGAATTCGTGTACACAGCAGTGGGACAGAAAAAGTGTCACAATAATAACCCAAAGTAAAAATCCAAGGCAAAAGCATCAATCACGATACGGAAATCCAGTTAGTTCTCGGTGACGTGATCAGTACAAAGAGGAAAACAGGGTCTTATATTGTAGGTACGTAGGTTCGCCAACGAATTCGCTCCCTCGCTCGAAAGCTTAAAAATATGGTTCGCGAGTCGAGCGAACGCATCTGCGCAAATACGGCGCGTGCAGGGGAAAGATCGAAAGGAGGTGGAAGGCGAAAAATAAGACGAAAGGAATAGGTATAGGTGTAGAGTGAACGTAAAGGCGAGAGAAGCCGGCTGCAAAGTACATAGCGAGGGAGAATGAACCCAGTGTAAGAGAGCGCGCGTGAGAACTTGGGGCAGATGCGTTCGAGAGAAATCAACGTAAGAGTAAAAGAGAGAAAGAGAGAGAGAGAGGGTGCAACGGGCCTTAGTAAGGGTGTGCCTTAAGGGCCCCCCGATTGTACACTCTCTACGTATGATGCACACGTGTGCCCAACAACTTGGGGAGAAGGAGACTCGGAGAGGGTACGCACAGAAAGGAAAAGATGTTTTCTTTACATTTTTACCGCCAACTCATTTTTGCCCATCTTGACCATATAGTTTACTTCAAATTTCTCAAATTTTATAACCTTATAAGCATATATGCTTACCTGCAAATGAAAATATGACACATACATATAATGTGCGCTTTGTGACTAAAATTATAGAAAAATAAAAAATATAAATTAACGTAATTATAGAACAAGTTTTATTTAATATTTACGCTACTTTCCGATTCTCTAAATAGAACATTTTTCTTAATAACCTACATTTTGAAATTATATTAAATCTTAATTAATTAAACGTAAATCATAAAAAAATCTTCCGTAATTATGTCCAAAATTCGAAAAATAGTATTAACGTCGTTGGCCGTAAGCCTGAACGAGCCTAAGAAGAAACAATAGAAATCAATATCGAAAACGTCGGTTTTCAGTGGATCGAAAACAACATACCCAAAGACAAGTCAGAAAGTAAAGCTGACAATAAGTTGAAGAGAACAACAAAGCGAGCGAAAGAATACGGAAGGCCATTAAACGAGGGTTGGTACATAAGCGTGCGCGCGCGATATAAGGAAGGAAAGGAAAGAAAAGAGAGAGAGAGAGAGAGAGAGACCGTATAACGGCAGCAAAAGGGGCCTGATGACCAGGTCTCGACGCGCGTGCGGTAAAGTCGAAGACGCCCCGCGCGCTATACAAAGGCGGTAAGCCAAAGAAGCGCCAAGGATTTACGATAGCGCACGCGCGCCTCCAGCCTCTTTTTATGGTCGTTTTTCGGGAATCTTGAATCTTCCTCTTACACTTGAGAAAACCACTGTAGAAGACAGTTAACCCTTACATTTTCGGGGCTTTCCCTGACGCTCCAGGAGGCATCACTTTTGACTTACCTCGATTATCGTGGCTTTCAAACTTTTGGGAAATTTCCCGTAGCGACCTTTTTTCACTTGCACATGAGTAATTCGAGAAAGATTCAGTCAAAAGAAGTTGCATAATTTATATAGGTGTTAAATTTATGGTCTTATTTATTTTAGTACTTTAAAATATAGAGACACATTTTATTCTACTTAAAATATGTTTAAAACATGTTCAAAATATCGTTCGACCATAGAATGTAACACAAAAACTTTCGTTCCCTGAAAAGTATCATAAAAAGAATGAAAAAAAAAGTTTGTCTACACTGATGATTTGTTAATCAGTTATTAACTTATTCAATTTTAATACTCATAGAAATAACAATATTAAATAAAATGATTCCTAAACAATCGTTATTTTCCTTCTTTTTTTATAATAATTTTATCTGATTATTCTACTGAGTAATTACCTCATTCTTATAAACCTACCCAAACAAACGTAATTTCAAACTGGAGGCATAAAACAAATCAAACCGCGCCGAATCACATTATAAATCAATCATCAATATATCCCGAGTTTTCACGATACAAATAAATTTCACGACGTCTTTCCAAACCTCATCTAGACCTTTGTTATACGTAAATACACCCCAAGCTTCAAGACAGTACCTTGTAGTATATAGACGTTGACTTGTGGCATACGCGTGCTTAACTTGAAGAAAAACTTGGCGTGTGACTCAAGCGTGTGCTTTTAAAATAAAAAAAAATATCTTTTCCATTTCACCGTGTAGGTTTTGAAATCAAGGGATGCAGTGACGCGTGGTACGAACGCGCGACGTCAACCTGCCCAGGTACGTGGGAAAATGGGGATACTGAAAATTCCAACAATCAGATTCCTGTATCCGTTCAGGTATTTTTCTCTCCCCCTTGATTTGTCTCCCCCTTCAAATTCATATAACGTCCGGGATTCATTTTCGACGAGCACTGATTGCGATATATATTAAGTACTATACAGTGAATATTGAGTGTATGAAAACGAATGTTCTCAGTCTTGTGGTGAATCCTTAAAACATTTATTAATTGCATTTAAAGTAAAGAAATATATATATATATATATATATATATATATATATATTTCTACACTATTAAACGAACCCAGTTAATTAAAAACATTATTGTATTTATCATGTCTCAAAAGCAAGTAATTTTCATTTATAAGTAATTAGTCTAGATACATTTTAATTAAAAATATTTTTATAATTAATTATCTAGTATAAGTTAATTCTCATTATTATGTTTTTAAAATGAAAAAATCTGAAAGAGAGATTTAATAATGATAATTGCAACTTTCCATTTATTTACAATATTGTAAAACGTAATAGAACATTTTAAAATGTGAAAAATAGTATTATAAATTGTTATTTTTTTAACGTAGTAACTACAGTCAAACATGAGCTTTTAGTTGATACCGGAGTCTCTTAGCTCAAGCGAGAGGACGCACACACGTGCAACTTTATGTTAACGGGAAATGCTAATAGAAAGCAGACGTCTCACCGCTACTAAAATTACACCAATGCTTCCTTTGCATAATTAACCTGTATTGTGAAAGCTTTGTTGTCATTATTTTCCTAATTAAGTCGAAAATTGGATGGCACTGTTGATAAATTCAAAGGACAAACAAAATTTCAGTTACCATATGAAATTGGTTTCAACCCTAAAATATTTTATACAAGCTAAATTACACCGAGTGTATATATAGGTATATATATGTATAATATGAATTACATTCAGATGTACTTAAGACCAAAATATCGCGATGTAGATTTAATTGTCCTTATCCTTATACATGATACTTTAACGATAAGTAATGAGATTAAATTATAATTCGAGTAAAACTGTTTTAATGTAAGAAAAGCATGTTTCAAAACGTTTTCTTTTCTTAATTTTAAACATTTTTTAACACCAATTGCATGAAATTTAAAAGGAAGATTTAATTAATTTTTAATATAATGAATTTGTATAATGTTACATTATGTAAATACATTTTTTTTCAAATATAAATTACCTTTAAAATAAATTACTTTTCTTTGTAATATCGAAGATCACTTATGGAAATGTGACTTCGGAAAAAGATTGAGGCTTTGAACTTATCAACTTCTAAGACGAGTTTTCGAATCTCCTTTTAGATATTTCCAAGATAAGACTTTCGGTCCCAAAATAAATTCTAGATAACGAGACTATTTTATCGCCTTCGATAGAGAATTATCGATAAGCACTTAGTTTTTCTTAAAAATATTCTCCCACGTTAGTTATCTTTAATTTTTAATTCTTAATATTATAATGTAAACAAAAATATTTTACTGATAAATTGAGATTCGCTTCTGTTTTTTAAGATTAAACCTGGTTACGTATTTAAAAATAATAATATAACTTTCAGTAAAATATGATACTTTTGAGACGAATATCATCGTTTTATCTCCGTGTAATATTAAAATTGCAAGATGAATCATGAGTAAATTATAGCAAAATATTATTAGATAAGTTAAAACGTTTAATTATTTTCTAAGTTCAACATATTTGTTATTCTAAGTTTCGACTGTTAATGCAAATAATGTATTTATATAGTGTTCAAAAGATTCGGTTTAGAAAATTTTTATTTATTAAGATCATAACTATAGCTTTTACGATTTTTTTCAAATATTTAACAAATTTTCAATACGTAAATAAATTTAAAAAAAAAAACAATTACCAATACCAAAAGTGATCAGGATTTTGTATGTGCCTTAAACGATAGAAAGTAGTATTATTATGAAAGCACAATAAAACAAACGAATCATCACTTAAGTAATGTGAAGGGAACACGATTTAACAGTATTTAAAGAGTGATCGGGCCAATCTTAAGAGCGTAACGGGTAAGCAGGGTAAAAATTGAAGGGTTCGCATGTGGCGAGGCGCGGGCGAGGCAATTACCGTGTCGACGAAACGAAAAGACCCATTCTTCTCTACATACTGACGTACAGCTAAAGTCATTAACCAATTATCTGCCCCCGTCATACGCGCGAAGCTCGCGATGTCCGCCCGCATATACGTCCATCCCCCTCGACGTTGCGCACGCTGATTCACAACCACATTCGATTCTCCTCGTCTTTTTTTAGTTTAATAGTCGCTTCTGTGCAGTTATCTAAAAATCAATTTTCGTTTATAGTTGCGTGCAGCAGCTATGCGCGTACACATATACGTATATAGGGAGCCATCGTCAACTTTTACCCGAAATTATGCTGGTAGGTGCGTGTCTATACGAGTTCCTTCTTTTTCTTTTTGTATTCCACACTCTGGTCACGTGCGACGAGCAATGGTTTTAGATTTTCGAAAGTCGATAGTAATCGTAAAATATTATAGGTAAAAAGTTGATGATGTGTTTAGGGGGGCTAATGCGTGAGATACATCGTATATTATATTATATCGAGATCGTCAATGGTTCGAGATTTAAATATGTTGTTCCATTACTTTTAAAATGAAACTTAATGTCATAGCTCAAATAATAATGCATATTGTATTTTAAACAGATCGTCATCTGATGTTCAAATTGAAAGAAACAGAAATTATTGAATAAAAAAATTTTCTAATATTTGCTTTGCACAAGTGCATTCAGCAAAAGTTTTATATACTTAATATTAAATATATTTTTTCCAATATTTTTGATACCCCGATAATACTAAAATAAAAATTTTAACGAAAAGTTATATCGTATTTACGATATCCGTTTCCTTATAGATAACAACCCTTTGCCAATAAGTTAACACCCATAAAAACTATGTGTATACGCGTATCTATATGTGTGGGTAAAGAAAAAGGGAGAAAAAGAGAAAGTAGAAGAAGAAATACTCTGAAAGTGTCAGCAATACTATCACCGAAACTTCTCACAAATATTCAGACAGAGCCTCGTAAATGCTGTCGTTATCCACGAGATAAAAATCCAAAAAACGTCCCCATCCTCCCAAGCAAACGTATCTTATCTCTAACGCCCTTCCTGCTTTCTCTAATAGTGCCTATATACATATAACGTTAAACCATGAAAACTCGGACGTTCATTTTACTTTTTATTACAGTTATAGTTATAATAAAATTAGGGTACTTGAAAATTTACTGTACAGTCTTTATACCTGTAACATAAATTACAATATACATGCGCTTGACAAATAATAAATATAGCAATATATACTCAAAATGTGCTTTAAATTTGTTCCCTACTCGGCTCAGAATATCGGTCTAAAATACTACTGAAAACACTTGCAATAAATAATAAACGAGCATTGTTTTAAAATTGCGAAATAAGAAGGAATTAACATATTAAAATATTTCTAAAAATCTATTCAATTGTAACAATATGTGAGACTTAATTATTACCTAGTGTATAATATTTACATAATTTTATTTTTAGAAATTATTCTTCTCAGTAGGTATCCGTTATTGATCGATAAACGTAATACGTTGAACGAACGAACTCGCGGCTGCGTAACACGCAACCTCCTGTCGACACCCCTCGTTGAATATTTCCACTCCAACAGAAGGAATTGCATCATGTCCAGCGAAGACACATTGTAGACAGGATTTGAAAATTGTCACGCAGATTTACTTACAACGGAAGGACGACCGGAGAGGAAAGAATTCGATACGTAGTTAAAACGTACGACTGGTTCTCGTATATTATCTTTAACAAAACGTATACTCATAGATAACGGAAATGTTCCCTCGAGATTTTATTCTCTTTCGTTATTGCTTGGATTCTTTTTTTTTTTTGGGTCTTCCCTTAAACCGGCACAACCTGTCTGTGTACAGGGTAGACGGTTTTATATCGAGTTGCTAGAGGAACGATATTATGCTAATTTAATTTTCGTGAGAGCCGTTACGCATATTGCATGTGAACGTACCTGGAGATCTTAATACGGCACGATGAAAAATTATTTTTAGTTACCGTTTTCAAATAGTTCATTACGATATTATTGATTAGCGTGTTATTTGCAAATTAGACAATTGGCTTTAATCGGTATGTTAAACTAAACGAAATTACAAAAAAAAGATAGGATAGCTGTTAGTTAAAATTAATCATTATATAATATCTATATTAAGCGTTAAGAAACGTAATTACGCAACCCGAATTATTTGTGTCGAAAAATTTTCACAGCTATCAATACCTGCGATTTCAGATTTATCTCAAGTTCTCTTGAGCTATAAGTTTTTAAACAAACCAAACATTTATCAATCATTTGATCTCGAGTATTACACTAAATCCATATATCGATCGATTCGCGTGTAAGACCCGTAGAAGTTAGACAGAAACTTTAATTTTTTACCATTCTTCTACGTGTGTGATCACACTGTTCTCCTGTCTGCGTACACCGCAAAATTATTCACCTTCACGATTTTTGCCACGCGCACTCGGAGTCTCCTTCCGCATAGTGCTGCGGATCCGCGGTAAAGTTGTGTTTTTTTTTTACAAAGCTGGCAATAAAAGGTGCGCGAATGCATATGCGCAACCCGACAGTAAATCACATTGTACGCAAAACCCGCGACGCAGCCGTTTATCTTATAACCGTTGTGCAATTCACACATATTTAAGGGTTTATATGCTCGCGTGTTGTTTTCTTCACTAAGGGTCAGACAGTGCTCGCGCTAGTATGATACTCGTGACAAATTGGAATAACTGTTTTAAATGAAGTAGTTACCTTCTTTTTTTTCCAACGGAACTAACTAATAATATTTATGTATGTTGGTACGCGAAAATATGTTTTTAGGCAATGCAAACTACAACGACAAATTATTACCGTTCTCTTTTTCTGCTTTTATTAAGAATGCTATGTAAACTAAGAAAACTAGAAATGTTTATATATTACTTTACCATTATTTTATGAAATATTTAACTTACCTTTGATTTTTTATAAATTATTGTGTCATATTGGAACGAATGTGTACATTCTTTATTTTCCAATATACTATACTAGTTAGATCTTTTGTAGTTTACACCTTGTATGTTTAAAAATTGAGGAAAAGTTGATATTGATTTATATGATATTCGAAAATCTACCTGGACCTACGTTAGGTCGGTGTTATACAGGTACACCGAGAAAGCTTCGAGCGCGACAAATTTTTTTCCTCCCAATTAAATTCTATATCTTGTGTACAACCTGTTTCCTTCTAAACTCTGCAGGTCTTGGCGCGGCCCTTGAAAATGATCATATCGTAAGAAACGTGGGATTTTTACTCTTTGATCCTTTAATAGCATCAAGTGACTGGAAAAGGTCTTCGGTTCGTATTTTTTTGGAAACCGGTCGTGCGGTGCCGCCGCGCTTGCTATACACGACGTAAACCCAAAATTTATTGTTCGGGAATTTAAAGTCCAATGGAAATAAAACTCGGAATAGATGCAGCATTATGACTGTAATTCTTTCCGTTTTTACTACATTATAACCCTACGATCGATAAATATAAATCAGACTATTTTAAATGCAGAATTTAAATCCTTTGTTAATTTATCATCCGTTATAGTACCTTGATTTTAAAGAATTATGGGAAAATTGAATAATAATAATAAAAAGAGAAGATAACAAATAAGTTAATATTTATAAATTAAATAAATTACCGAAAGTACCCAATTGTTGATCAAACCCAATTTTTAATCAGTATATTATTATTAAAAAATAATAAGATTTACATACATCTAATCATTGTTACATGCGATTTAAAGGTTAAGCAATAAATTATTGATTAGTAGTCTTACTGATATTTCTCACTTTTTTTTTTCTTTTATTGTTGCTTATTTTAAAAATAGGAGTTATTTTATTTTTCCGAAATTGCTAAAAGGAAGTTTAATACTTATACTTTCTGCATGCGTCAAAATATATACAACTATTAGCCTTTACTCACATAAAATTATTCTATGAACGTACGGATTTGCCTTAACTAATCAACAAATGGATAAGTGACGGTATTTATTTATCGTTAATTTTGAACATTTATAATCGTATAGACGCGTATGTGTTTAAAAAAGAAATACTATGGGTCATCGAATCAAAATTAGACTGTAAGATTTGGATGCATATAAAATTTAACGTTGGAGGCATCCGCATCTTGGCAGTAAAAATTGATTTAGCGAGAAAGGAAAGCCAGCTGCCAATCCGTATAGCATAAAGAATCACCGCGCAAGATCGCGTAATTCGTTGCGCGCGATAGATGCTACCTTTTCTTATCCATTGTCCGAAAGTATTGCTATACATGTACCACGATTTTTCTCCAGGTACGTTCGTTGACTGTTGGAAACCCAGGGGTTGCCACATTGTTCTGGCCCTCTATACAAAGCCGTAACGACTTGTTGCAACCCTGGAGAAAGAAATTCGGAGAGACCGAACGACTCGATGTAGGGCAGATTTTTCTCGATTCTAGTAAAGATGACAGCTTCATTTTATTTTGTTAATCTTTTGTACTTTGTAGAAAAATACATTTTCTGTGCGTATGCCCGTGAGACGTCAATGACGATTTAATAATCATGTTAACGCTATTCAAATAAAATTTATTCGTACATTAAATTTTTATATTGCTACATTGATACACTTGCGATGTGTCAATACGGTAATTTAAAACTATTAAAAACTGTTAATATTAAACATTTACCATAATTTTTTTTATAATGCAAAGATCAACTGACTCGGACCTACCGAAAACTATTATATTATTTAAGAAATATTAAATTAGCATTTTCCTTGAGTCGCTTAACGTTATAGTGCGCATAATACTTTCGTACCCCCAAAAGAAAAGTTTTATTTTTGACTTTAGAATTTTCAAACACATTTTTCATTCGTTATCTAATACATTCCAAGTGTAACAAATTTTATTCTCCAGTCATTCCTGCATTTACATATTAAAGACTTTTGAAAATGTAAACCATTCATGTATTCCATTTCTTTTTTTTACCAAAATACTCACAATAAGAGTAAGAAAAATTATACATTCCTATTCGTTCGGCAAAGGTTAAACATAATATGAATTTCCCGTTTCTTTTTTACCATCATCCTAATTCAAATGCAAGAGTATAAACAGGGGCTGCTCAAGTGTCTTCGACGCAATTCGAAGTTACCAAAGAATCGTTATCGAATCCCTCCTTGAATATATGCACGTTTTTATGGGTACAAAGAACGTCCGTTTGTTCATCCGGCTCATTATTGTATCGTGTCCTTCAAAATCGAACGTTCGTATATGCAGACATGCACGTGTGCATCTTATATCTATGTACATCACATATATCTGTATATAGATCGTAAGACACCTCGTTTATATATACATATATAGTTTTCCCCTTTTCCTCAAGCGTATATGTGTATATATATATATCTGAAAGATTGTGAATAGTCATCACTAGTCAAACGATTACAAGCGGCACATTTCCAAACCCAGGAGAGAGGAGAGTACTGCGCGCTTGTATGAGCTAGGGTAAAAATGCACACATACAACTACATGTATAGGTAGGGCACGCGTGATTCAAAGACAAGCCAGGAACTGCAAAGGTGTACCACGTGGAAAATAAAGGTAAGATGATGTAAGAGGGGGGAGGGGGAGGGAGGGGAGAAAGAAAAAAATGGGTTCGGTAAGTATTGCACTATGGTGAAACGGTTCATGAGAAATGCGTATAGATTATAACGGTCGGGGGTGCACGGTTGCAGATTTGTTATTCGCTTCTCTCGCTCTTTCTTCTGGTTACATGGACTCTCTCATTCTTCTACACTCTAACCCTACTGCTTCTCCTCTCTTGTTTCATGCGCGACAGAATGAACAAAAAATAAGTATTACGTATCCCGAGTGTGTATAGTCAAAAATGGTTATTACGTTTATACGTGGCCTGTTATTATTTCAAGAATGAAGGACTTTCAATTGGGTATTAGGTATATATATATATATATATACGTCCTTTACTCAATGAAAACAACCTTATTGTTTATAACCTGTTTTCAGTTTAGTTTTTTACTCCAGTATAATTTACTAAGAGCTGTAACATTCGTGTATAGATGTGTAAAACCTATTCGTATATTGGTTGAAATTTTATAGTTTTTTTATTTCACTGTTTATATTATCTAAGATAATAATATAATCTTTAATTAACTAAAGGTTGTCTCCCGCGCAAGCGCACTCATTGTTTTTCTGTTTTACTTAAATTTGTTTAATTTTGAAATACGAAAAGCAAAACAGCGAGAAGGAGGAAGACGGATTACGTTCCTTTTTCAAAATTATTTTCAAATCTTTTGTTTTATTCTATTTTTGTAGATACATACGATCATACTTTTCGCGGATTTCTTGCATCAGTATATTTGCCAATCGCATTATTTCTAATCGACCAATCATATACGTTTTAAGAGGTTTCGCATAATTTTTTTAAAGGGGGATGATGTCATTGATGTAATCATTATTGTTAATATATATAACAGCTGCGTGTACCTTCGAAGTGTTCAATGCAAATTTATGTAGAAGGCGCTAATACAATAATTGTAACATAATAAAGCCGTAAATATAATAAGTAATCTAAAATATATTTTAATTTCAAGTTTATTAACATTACTAAAATACAAAAGATTTTCGTTTAAAAATATAAAATATAGTAATAACGTACAATACTTAGGCGAAATAAGTAATTTGCAATTTGCATAAATTTCACATAAATCTATAACACTTTTATGATCATCTCATTAACAAAGGAATCTCTGCAATTAAAATATTCTACAATAAAATTTAGCTCCCGGAATTTCCATGAGAAACCCGAAAACTAAAAGAAAAAACGCATGAAAAAAAAAAGAGAACAAAAAGGGAAAAGAAAGGCAAGCTAGTGCCTAATCAAAATGCGATAAATCTCCAAGAACGCCCGTTACCGAGCGCTTTTTCAACCCCGTAGAGCACACCGGTGATTAAAAGCCCCGTATAAACGGTAGAGGAGAATCTGGAAGAAAGAAAGGAAGTGTGCGCGGTAGCGCATCGTCCCTGTCACCTGGATGAAATTCCCAGGGGATGAGACCGTACGGGGCGACGTGCTTTTGCTCTCGAAAACGTGTTCCAACGTGCCGATATATACGTATATATACATATGCCCAAGTGTGCGTGTGTGTGTTGTTTATATGTGCACTGTATATGTGTACATGTGGATAAAACCGACTCTTATTCTGCTCACGAATAACAACATTCCCCTACTACCAATGATTTCGGGTCGTGGATTAAAACCGGCACGAAAACATTTTGGAATTAATTAAAAAATATTCTATCGGGGTTTTTTTGGCATGACGCAATTTCATATTACCGCCGGCTCGCACACGTGGGACAATCAAAAATTATTATTTTTAACATTTTTTGCAGATGTATAAATTATGCTTGAAAAGTGCTTTTAACTTTTACTGCAATTATACGTGCAAATGCAAACCCTATTTAAAAATGAAAAATTGAATTAGTTGCATGGACGTTTTGTTAAAAGCGAAATGTTGTAGTATAATAATTGACGGAATATTAATTTGACATTTAACCGTATGAATGATAATTAATTATTCGTATTTGGGACTTTTAAAGAACGAGTACTGAAACCACGTTTTATAAATAATAATTTAAATCTATTAAGTGAAAATGTTCGGGGTATGTTATTACCACATTTGTTGAAATAATATTCAATTTAATATTCAATAATAACGTTTTGTTTAGTTAAAAATTGATATTTTTCATGCAAACATACATAATAGTATTCTAAGAAAACAAGATGCCTTATTTTAATTAAAAAGTAAATAAAACGATTCACTATACACAGATATTTAAATAATTAAGCATAAATTAGCATTATCTCATCCGAAATTTAATTATTTAAATTACAATATTTAAATAAGAAAATTATATTTTCTCTTATAGGTATACATATATTCCACGTGTGTAATATCATTTACCTCGAGAAGTTCCGTTTTTATATTATAAATAATTATGATTAAAATAATATATTAATTTAATAATTGAATGCACACGTACATACGGAAGGTATAGAGGACATTAAAATAATTATACCTACATCAAACGAATGACAGTTGTTATAAATATCAATCCGCAAATAATTCACCATCTGCCTCGGAAGATAATCGCGAGCAGTATCTTGAACCGGCAAAAGTGTCCCCCTAAAATTTAGCAAACCCGATGAAACCAGCATCCCCGTAAAAAAAGAAAAAAAAATTGAATCGCGTAAGACAGCGCTGGTCTTGCAACGCATGAAAAATCCAGTCCCCCGACGTACCCGCACGCAAAACCCCCGAAAAAGGTGAAAAGACGTACACGGTATGTACAGGCGCGCGCGCGTGTGTGTGTGCGTGCGTGTGTGCGTGTGTACGGGAGAAGAAAGGAGAGCAAAGAAGAAGGTGAACAGGTATAACGTATACGAAGTTTGGGGCTAGCTCGAGGGGAGCCCGTCATTCATTGTAGCCGATATTTTCCCAGGGCCTCCCCTATGAGCGTTCTACCCCACCACGTAGGCGACGGGCCCAGGGCTATATAAACTCGGGGTCGCTCTCGGATCGTCACAGTGCGGATTCGAACACAGCAGTCGCTGGTCGTTGAGGGCCAGAGCTCGAGAGCGCTTAGCACCGGCTGGTCCGGCGTTTAACACTCGAGCTCGCCTCGCGGCCAGCGGCTGCCGATATTCTCATCCTTGTCTCTCGTCACTTTAGAGGACGCGAAAGAACGCAACGCTCCCTCTTTTTATAAATATCTTTTTATAATATATATACATATATATTATACATATATATATCAGCATATATAACTTTTCTCTCGCTTTCCGCTTATATAATTAGTCGATTTTTTTAAATAACCGATTTAACAAGTTACTTATCGGAAGCTTCGTCAAGTTTTAAGACGACACAGTGCTCCGCCGACACACAACTCTAACCGGAAGTGCTCCGTGCCTATTTTCTGTCGCAGATCTCGAAGGAGAACCAACGATCACCACACAAGGGGACTCTGTCTGGATGTCAGTGGCCGGTTTCTTGAGAGAGAAAGAGGAGGACTTACTCTTTTATCGGTGAGTACTGTTTCGGCCTTGTCAAAAAATAAAAAAAATAGAAAAAAAACAATGTTATGCGTGTGTATAATTGTACATATGCATTAACATACAAAAAAGACGAAAAAAAAAGTTAACAAAGCTTTGGCTGTGTTTTCTTTTTGTACTACGACGGTTTTGGTGCTCCGATAGACTACTCGAAATTTACGCCTGAAAATTTACGAAAACAGGATCGTTCGATCTTCGATCGACCGGGAAATCTCTTCGCTCGCGAAAATTTTGGTTTGTCTCGTTCAACTAAATTATCCTCCTCAATAGATCCGGCAAATTTAAGATCGCTAACAAGCAGTTGATATATATTTTAACGCGTTCGCCCGCGTGCAGGTACCATCGGATTTTCATCGACAATTTCGACATACGCGCAAACAGATGTTACCGGGACAAAAATGTCGCGTAGATCATTTGGACAAAAGAAGAAAGTAACCGCTTTAGACGCAGTTTATGCAACCAAACAGGTCGATCTCGGCTCTCGGTTATGAGTATGTGTGCAAATTTTTTAGGGTTTCGAAATTCGTAGTTTTTTTCATCGTGAAGAAAATAGAGAAACGCCGTGAAAAATTCAACTAAAAAAATAATCTCGAGGGCTCCCAATTCACCTAAATTGCCAAGGTTATACCTATATAGATGTATCCGTATCGGTACAGAGGGAAAAAGTAACTGCCGTTCGCCAAATCGAATCTGCGGAAATGGACAACGATAATCATTGGGAGAATGACGCGAGGTATCGCACGCGAGTGAGCTCGTTTTGGTTTTTACACGCCTCGTTGACCGGTAATTTGATTTCTGACTACTGCTAAAGAATTAAGCGGGGTAGGGTTCGAGTAATGCGGTGTTCAATTGTCACGGCCCCGCAAAAGAGGACTACGATTAAATCGAACGTAAATGGTGCATTTTATTTTCGGTGAATGCACGCGGTGAGATTCGTCGGTCGATCCGTTCAAAATTCTACCTTTGGGTCTACCAATATTTTGCTTGATAATTGCGTTAGGCCTTACTCTATCCAAGCACTAAGACCCTCCTCAAAAGTGTCAAAATTTTATATTTGGTTTTAAAAGTCATTATTTTTATACAAATGAAATATCCAATGATATTTGGTAGTAAAATTGTCAAAATTACTTTATCAAAATTTCAAAATTTGCTATTCTATCTACTCTTTATATCTTTTTTCTTTAATCTCACTGTGTTTTTAATATTGCGTTTTTGAATGCATTATGTTTATTTAGATGTAGTTTTTATTTGCATCAATACCTCGCAAAATCTAGTACAAAAATCACTAATTAAAATATTCTTTATCGTACTGTATAAGTAGTTATGTGTATATACGTATGATTTTCTGTATTATAATTTGTCACAAAACATGCTTGAATGTGTAAAGCGACATTCGTAAACCGATAAATATCTGACACGATAATTAACAAAAATAAGAAAATTTTGTCATCCAAAAGTAGAAACAGTGTGCATTAACAATATTTGCTGCCCACGTAAGATACGATTGTAAATAGTATGATGACACTTGCAACTGATTGTACCTGACATTAGAAAAGTATATAAAATTCCTGCCGAAATTAAATGTATTTAACGATTGCTTTTGTATTGAATGTGAATGTCGTATATTGTTCCGTATTGCTAAATTATATAAGAAGCTCGCATCGAAGGCACAACAACTTTGGCAATCAAAAACGAAATAGAAAATTTTTTAACAATTAATTTTCTGACGAATTCATAAAATGACAGTAATGTAACAAATTTTCTTTTCTGGACCGCCAAAAACTACTCCATAAGCATTCCACATTAATAGTATAATATACATACAAATATATAATAATAATACATTTGGCAATATAATCTTTTAGTTCAGCCACGCAACAATGCAAAATTCATCATTAAAATCAACTTTTTCAAAATCCGTTACAGCTGCACAAACCTTCGATCGCGAGTCTTCGTAAAAAGTGTTTGAAACATTGTTGGATTTGTTGTAATTGTATGTCGTACTTTTTGCCTGTTAAATTTTGAAGTACCTGCACATGAAGAAAAATAGAGCACGAAATTTATTGTTTGGAATTTCACAAGCGTGTATCCTCTTTCGTTGTCGGGTAACCCAAACAAATCATCCTTCGCCGTATATATTTGACTCACATGGAATTTCTGCACAGTTCGTCATTCGTCAAAACTTAATAAAAAAAAAGAAGAAGTGAAAACAAAAAAAAGATAATAATAGAAAACGTGTACGCGCACCGTAACTTCCGGCCTCGAAGGGACGCGCCTCTCTTTTCCGGAGATAACAAAAGCATAACGACCGAAAAATATCCGTACATATATACGCATATATATATATAGATATATCTTTCAATATGTCAATCGAAATTAAACGTCATCTCGGACCTTTCAAGCAGCAATCAAAAATCCTTCGCGCGGTTTCAACGTGAATAGACCGTTTTGACATACTATTCGGGTTAACTTTCGACTTCTTTGTGAAGGGCCAAAAGCATAATACAAGCGCGATGAGTCAAAAAGGGAGGGTAACGAGAATGAAAAAGAGTCAACGGGTAACAAGTGCCGTTTCCGTCGAGGGCCGGAAGTGACGATCACCTACCACCACCCCCCTCTTACCCCTCCTGGTTCTCCTGCCCCCTCGCCGCCGCCGCCACCATCACCGTCACCGTCACCGAACCTATATCCACTTACACGCAGACGCGCACGGAAAGAGACTCGGAATTTATGCACCCCTCATTAACGTAGATCCCAAATAAACCTGTCACGATTCACGGCGCAACAAGTACAAAATCCGATTCCCCAGTCTCGACGACTCTTTCCCCCTTGCTGCTGTCCCAAAATTCGGATAATATATATATGTATATGTATAAATGTATATATATATATATACATACGTGATAACGACATGATGCGATAACGCACGAGTTGACCGATCATACACGATAATGAATTTAATTTTTGGCGATCGTTCAGGGTATCGTACACGAGAAAATATATGTGATTTTGTAATCCAGAAATTAATCTTGAGCGCGAGTGGGGAGAGAGACGCGGGATATGAGGGTAACGCATCGAAATTCGGGGACGCGCATAATATATTGGAATTGCAAGCTTTCGGATCGCGCTCGCGTAAAATTATAGGGCGACACCGAGGATCTTGAAATATATCGTTACACCGTATAACTGGTTGTGGTGATAACGTCGCAAAAATTATACCCAATACCAAATTGTATTTACCGAATAGAAATTACACTGCGCTCCTTTCGTAATTCGCGCTTTCGGATACTCTGCGGGAATATAATATATTTTTTTCTTCACATTCCGGGATTCCGAAAAGTCAAGCCGTGAACTCGTGACGGTCGATAAACAATTGCAAGCCGACCGAAAAGTATCTTTTTCTTTTATTTTTCTTTTTGGTTCTATTATTTCCGAGAATACACGACAGAGTTTTGCTCTCGAAAACAAAGAAATGTGATCGCCAACAGATGACCTGCCGGAATTACCAGGGACTTGAATCCAAACCACTCGGCCATAAATCTCCATTCAACCGCTTACGCAACCGATCCCTACGTTTCGAAAATAGTCTGTCAAAGGTTGAAATTACTCAAGGACTATAGGACTTGGAAACAACGCAGAAACTTATCTGGCAAACGTGTTTTTTTTCTCTAACTTACAACAGTTATCTGGCGGAAATAAATAAGGATCAACCATATATTGACCGAATAATCCGAATTGTTGATTATATATATTTTTGTTATACAAAAAAGGCGCTCTTGATTGTTACAAATTAAAAAAAATAGTTGTTGCATAATTAAAATTCAGGGCAAAAATTGTATTGTTATACGCAAAAAAAAAATAGTTTTGGTTATTTCTAAATTTTATGTAACGGTATATTTGTTTGAACATAATAGAAATTTATAATTTGTTAAGTCAAAATCAAATAGATATATAATAGAATGAAAAGGGTTTTAAATTGTACTTTCGATCGTGAAATTGACTATTCATCACCGGATTAAAAAAAAAAACATCCAAAAAATACAACCACTGATTATTATTCAAATATACTCGTTGGAATTAAACGTGATCGATTATAACTGTTGGCAATATACTGATGCGTTATCAAAATATACGTGCAAAATCAGATCCACATATATATACAGATATAGTATTTCATTGAATCTATTCATTCCTATTAATTCAAAATAAAGAAAAATAGAATTGGTTAAACAATGAAAGCAGTATAAATTATGTTCCGATAACTAAATTACAAAACAATGTCATCATGAAATGTAATAGTTTGGACTGCAAAAATGTATTTTCTAAATATCAGAAGGAATGAATTTGATTACATACATAGAACATATTACAGTAACAAAATTACGCTTTCTGATCAAAAGTAACTATAATTATGTGTAGAAATATATGAAGTAAGAAATATAACACTCGACAATACAAAATTAAATATACAGGACTTTATAAATAATATTAATAAGATCCTAAGATATTGAATTTCGAAGTTTATTTGACAAAGGTTACATTATTCAATTTATAGACATTTACGAGTTACAATAAAGAAATAGTTTGGTATGTATGCAAAAATTATTATTATTTACAGATTATAATAAATTAATTATTTAATCCAATCATATAAAAAATAGAACGAAAATTCATAACCAGAAAACCGCACTTGTATAACGAGAATAGAAAATTACACATTTGAAATCCAAAAAACAGTTTAGAAATAATATACAGTGAGATAGAAAAATTCAATTCCGGATATACCATTGGTTAAGTTATAATTAAAAAAAAATCCAAAATCAACCATTTTGAAAATCCGCCTCTACAACAGTGACCGGGACACAAATTTATATTTCGTTAACAAAAATACAGGTAACTCAGATCTCTATAATACAGAAATAATAGCCTGGACAATTATTAATACAAAATTTTTGTTTTTCAATCGAATACAAGCAGAATAAATTATTTTTTACAACAAAATTATCATCCTGGCGTACAAACTGAAAATAGCTGAGAATGCATTCAATTTAGACACACAACACTTTTTGACTACTCACTCGAAGTACATATACCGAACATCCGAAATTCTAAAAAGAAATCTATAACTTTGTCTGCATTGCTCATGAGTTACTATATATATTTCTACATAGAATGAAATTTACAATTGACAATATCGAAATTTACTGAAAGGAAAGAAACCATTAAATAACCATAAACGAAAAATAGTTACAAAAATTATAATTCACAAAACAAATTGCTATATCTGAAATAGCCAAAATATGTCAAAAGCCAATCAACGTTCTAAAAGTTTGTAACAATCACAAAATAATGCAAAGGGAATAATGCTTTCCGCAAGAAAATATTATCTCCAAAATTGTATATTTTGTTTTCATACTGCAGTATTAAAAATTACAATTGGACAATGCACAAAATTTAATTTTATCATTTAAAATTATAATTTACAGTAACCAAAAATAATTGATAGCAGAATGAAAACAATCCAAAATTGAACAAAAAATTATTTTTCCAAATGATCCAAATGTAACATCAACAACAACAAAAATAGCTGCAAATGGTTACAATTCCAATAGTAATTCTTATATCTGCAAAAACTTAAGATATATGTACAAATGGGAAATAGAATAAAATGAAATAGTAAATAGTCAGAGAAACAAGGTTACTCAAAATTCTAAATAAACCGAAAATGATCGAACACCATAGTAATTGAAGCAAAAGAAATAAACTGAAAAGTGAAACGAAACAAAAAAAAACATATGCATGTAAAGTTAGCAAGCAACAAAACCATTAACACAAATCGGAAGTGCAGAATGATATAAGACAAAAGGACCTGACTTTTCTTGCAAACAATAGCCGTTCGGGCCGTTCAACCTCCTCTTTCTCAAGCGTACACCCAACCAAGCTTATGTACAGAGAAATAACAAAAGGTCTCCATTCGGTCCTAAACCGTGCTCGTCTTTCATTTAGTACAGTTTCTCGGACCCCATTCGGCGACATTCGAACATATATTTTTTCACCCTTTTTCTCACCCTCGGAGAAAGAACAGAAGTTTGCAAAAATCGAGTTCCTACAAAAACGCACAATAGATTTTCTTGTATAGCCGTTTCTTTTTTCTTAACGTATTCTTCGCATCCTTCAAACGCCTGCCTTCTCTCTTTCTCTTTCTCTTTCTCTTAATTATGTTCTTGAAATGCCTTTCTCTCTCTCTCTCTCTCTCTCTCACTCACTTTTTCTTCCTCTATCCCTTTGGTAATGCTTCGTAGCTAACACTCACACCCTTCCAGGTCCTGCAAATGCCGATGGGAACACGACTGCAAAACAACTTCACTACTGCTGAGAGCGAGGATCAATGGAGAGGCACTAATGAACACACTCACAATCACCGACACCAGAAGAAGAAGATGCGGATGAATCTACAAAGCACGGGTCTACACCTTCGTCTGCGTTCGAGCCTGCACCTGGCCGACTAAATTATTCAACACGAATTACTCGAACGATAATGGTCGAAATACACGATGGTTCATCAATTTTCATCTGTTTTGGCCACGCATCGCGCCTAACACCACGAACAACAAAATCGACAACGAAAACTAGAGATTTTGGTAACATCAAGTTAAAATTATTGCTTTGAAGAAGATAGCACCGGCGTTGTTTATAAGCAAAATTCCGTGCACCTTTAAATCAAGAACTAGATATACAGCTAAAACCAACAAAACCAAGCACTTCCACTGAAGATTAGCGGAGAAAAAGAACAATCGACAAAATCGACAGAAACATCGTAAATCAAATATCCGGGCATAATCATCACCGAGAAAAAAGATATCGCTGGCGTGAAAGTACTTTGCGGTTTAGGTGATAAACAGGACTAATCTAACTACTGCAAAGCATATTCTGAAATAGCAGGCTTGTCATCCAGATCGTCGCTAAATCAATCGGAAAACTAACTAATAAATCAGCTAATTCATTAGATTATTGACAAACAATAAACCGGATGCAGTTTACTTTCAATAATGTAATATATTTCATTTACATGGCATTGTTTTACAGAAGAA
Organism: Theocolax elegans; assembly: GCA_026168455.1. NCBI lineage: Eukaryota > Metazoa > Arthropoda > Insecta > Hymenoptera > Cerocephalidae > Theocolax > Theocolax elegans. The sequence goes on from CM047428.1 coordinate 25,672,916, forward strand.
AAATAGTGAATATCAGTTGACTCGACGCAAAAAACAGTAACACATTTCATTTGATCAACGACAATCAGCAAACCAGCACCACAATCAAATCTACATCGCTTTAGAAACAAGAAGAGATGCAGTTATTGGAACACGAAATAATTAATTCAATAATCAGTCAATAGCGCAACTAAAAACAATACGATCTCGGATGACTACAAAAATAATATATCAAAATGGGGTATTTCCAAATCCATCTTCGAGCTTTGACGATGGCACTCTTACAGGAGAATGGGACATTATCATTTCACTATTTGGCGAAACACTTTCGCTTCTGCACGTTCAACTTCAAGAAACGTTCCATCGAAAAGCAAGCTGAATAACAAAATCCAAAACCACCTACCAAATTATCGTCATTGCAAGAGGACTCGCATTCAGTTATTTTACAAATTAACAAGATTTATTTACAGATATTAAACAATTGGGTTTCCAGAAATTTTATTTCACAATAAATATATGATCACCGAAAGCCGTGAAGTACTGGATCGACGAAATCAATTACATCATACCGATCTCAAAAATCAGTCTCCGAAAATCTCGTCGCTCTCGGCTCGGTTTCAGAATCCTTTTAGTTGTGGCTTATATATCAACGTCTTTATTTAGAATAAAAACATCAGTTTAGAAAATATAAAAGTATCTCTCGTACTACACGGGTAAAAATATTTTTCAGGATTCAAAATCCAGTTCTGACCGAAAGGGTATCCAAAAAGGAAATTCACCATCAAGATCTATCAAAATCCAAAGCGACGATGCATTTCGGTAAACAAACAACAAGCAATGGAATACCAAAAAAAAGTACGCTTGTCTATTGTGCTGCAAAAGTACAATGGTAGAAAAAAGAAAAATTACAAAAATATAATTGCATACAAGAAACTTCGTTTGATGCGAAGTTAACCAATCACGTGGGCATTTTTACGTTTATTCACCGTGGGACCTTTTTCTCTCGCCGAGGACAGCCGCCGTCGTGGGATATCACCGCCTAAATAACGTAATGATTTTTTCGTTCCACAAATTATTTTATGCAATCGCTCACATATACATCCGATAACATAACATCCATTCTATCAGATCTGTATGTTTATAATGAATTACCACTTAATAATCTTGACAATTGACCAAAATAAAAATTTCAATAGTCGCTGTATAAGATACAACAATGTTGATTCACTTTAGCATTTCGATACATATATTTTTTTAAATACATGAGAATTCTATAACAAGATAAATATAGTTTTATTAAAATTACATTTTTCACATAAAAAAAGGAAATTCAAATGTTATGTTCAAATTTTCAAATCACCATTGTAATGTATCGATATTACAGCTTGAGAGGGTATTGATCAATAATTTGTATTAATTCACCAATTGAAAATAACATTAAAAAATTTAAAAATGCGCAAAAATTATCTCATAATCACATATACTAAATATATTTGGTTAACTATACATTAATAGAAAAGCATATTGTATGTTTTACTACCAAATGTAAACAATTTAGAAATATTAATATTCTTGATACTTTTTGTGCATCACACTATGAAATAGATTTTGATGTGATTTTGATATTAAATTATAATATATAAAATGGTACACGATATTTCATAGTCATTATGTATGATCAATCCCTCGAATTTGTCATCAACGTCCAATAGATTTAATTCGTCATATAATAGTGACGGCTGTCTTGTAGAGTTAAGAATTTTCGTACTCTTAAGATAGGCTAGTTATCTAAATATTATATTGCGTTCTTTTGCGTTTCTTTGTATCTATTAAAGTTTCCACGCGCTGTCGTATGTTATATTCATAACGCCATGAAAATCAAATTAAATTTAATAAATTATGTGAAATTTCATTGTTAAATAATTTAATGACTCTTGGTTTATTTGCAACACGTAGGTAAAAAATACTTGTGAATCGAATATATATATTATTGGTAGATTAAATCCAAAAAGAAATTAATTATTAATTTGATTCTAGTGGCGTTATATTTTGTTTTGTTTTGTTATTATTTTATTTTTGTTCGTTTCTTTAACGTTTTGGCCTACTTCTTGTAAGAGACTATCGATGAACTTACTCCGCTCTTAGCATAAAAAAAAACCGCCGATTAACCACAACTTTGGCAAGCACATAATTATTCGGCATTAAAACTTTGCAAAGTACAGTGTTCAAAAAATCAATGCACAGTTTATCATTGAGCAGTTCGATAGTTTCCAACAAGACGTTTCCAAATTATTTTTGTTTATTTTCTTATTATTTGTAGTTTTCTTTTATTTTGTTTTCATTTGATTTGGAGAATTATTTTTTTACTCGATAACAATTTGAATAAAAAATCTAAAAAAAAAGAAGAAATTGAAAACGAAATAATGTTTGTCATTAAGAATTTGAGAAAAACATAAAAAATTACATTATCGGTTAAAAATCGATTTTGGCATACAAACGAAATTATAATCTGTTATAGTTTCGCATAACTAAAAAATTATCATGAATTTGAAACAGCAAATTTGATAATCAAAATTAGATTAATGCTATTTCAATGAGTATTCATGATCAATAAGAAAAAAAGCAACATAAAAATAAGAGCAGTTTCTAAAAATTTCAATTGTGATGTTTTCTGTGAAAATGTCGAAGAAATTTATTGTTAATTACATTTATAAGAAAAATTTTGTTACATCAAAGGTGCGAGTGATTTCTAAAAGACGTAAATTTTAATACAAGATTTTCTCAAAATGATTTTTAAACATTTGAGCGTTACAAAGACAAATTAAACTATTGAGTAATTCTTGTTAAAAGTCACTTCTTTTAAAATTCATTCGCTGAACGCTGCAGAAAATGTGAAGATTATTTTCTTTTTACGGGTACATTTTTGAGTTTTTTATATTTTATTTATTTTGCTGAATTAACTCCACATTTGTGAAATTACCTGTTTTTTCTTACGTTTTATTTTCGTTATCCCCAGTTGACGATTGGTTGCTTCTATTATTCGTATTAACAATAAAATAATGCAAAAAACAAAGTCATGATAAAATCGATTACGATACTAAAATGATGCAAACACAAACCACTTTTGTAATATATTTATTACCTTTTGTTTAAATTTTATTTACAGCTTCGTGTTTTGCTTGTAATTTTCAAATCACTGACAGTTTTTTGCTCTTCGTTCTTTAAAAATGTTTGAAATATATATATGTATATGCAAAATAAAATACGAATAATGTAAACGATCATCGAATCTATACATCTTATTTTAGTTTTTGGTTTAATTTTGTTTCTTTCTTTTTGCGTTTTCGGCGCATAAGAAATTATTGGATGGAAAACCTGGTGAATAATTATAATTTTTCAATATTGGAAACTACTATGATTTTATTATAGCATCGATAATTTGATGTTTAGAGTAGACATTTTAGGATAGTTGATTTAGTGTCACATAATTTGGTGTAAACTTTATTAGTGAAACTTTAGAATTTTTTAAAATAAAATTACTATAGATATCACTAATAAAGTATTTTTAGTAATGCCTTTTACTATCTAAAATTAACGTTAGGTTTTAGAGTTTGATCGTGTGTTTTTTTCGCTTTCTCTTAGATTTTGTTTAGGATTTTTAGCTTAGGAATAGGTATAGTGAAGACATGTCAGATTGCTATAATTTTTTTCTTTGAGGTTTTTTTGAGTTCCATCGTTTGTTTCGAATATAGCAAATATGTTCGATTATAATCCACTGTTTTCCAATTTCGATATGTTACCTAACAGTGTTTGTTGGTTTTATCGATTTAGGTTAACCCATTCGTTTGAAATTGAATTAAGGTTCACTTCATAACTATGTTAGGTGTTTAGACATGAAAAATAGAAAAAAAATTAAAAATATAAAAAAATCAGTGTAGTGTGAAAAATATAAAGATTATTCATTAGTATAGTTACAGGTTAAGCGCGTTTTATGGAAAGTTTTAAACGAGACTAAGTTATCCTTACTTCTGATTTGATTATTTTAGTTTAATTTTCTTATGAATTCTTTTCTTTCAATTTTTATTTTCTTTGATTTATTTATTTCATTTTTATTTTTATTTTCTTTAATTTATTTGTTTAATTTTTATTTTTATTTTCTTTGATTTATTTGTTTTATTATCATTTTTATTTTCTTTAATTTATTTGTTTCATTTTCATTTTTATTTTCTTTGATTTATTTGTTTTATTTTAATTTTTATTTTCTTTGATTTATTTTTTTCCTTATATTATATTATTTTATTTTATTTTATTTTACTTTTTCTATTATTTCTTTTAATTTGTTTCATTAACACAGTAATTATTTTATTTTTTATTTTAATGCATTTTATTTTGTTTATTTTTCTTTCAAAATTAAAATTTCTTTCTTTTTATATTTCTTTTGATTTGACATAATTGGTTGTTATTATTATCATTAAATTTGCTAACTCAATGTTGTTACCTTAAACATAAATGACAAAATAAAAATTGTTAACCCTCACTAAGGTTATGCGGTTTCAGTAAGTTATAATTTCAGACGTTGAGTTCCGTAATTGTTATGTTTCATTTTGGTTTTTTATTGGTTCGATGAAAAAGTGCATTGTTAATATCACCAATTGTGCCTTGTCGTATAATCTTATATGTACTTTAATAACAACAACAATGGTTATAAGATTTTCTTAATCACTCGTTATACATTTGCACTGTCAAACTGCTTGCGTTCATGTTTCTAAAGCGGTTGGTTAATAATAATTGTTACTGTTTCTCTTTGATTTTCCATTAACTTACAATTGTTACTAAATTTTCAGGTAAAATTTTTGATTTTTTGTTTACAACAACTATGTGTTTCGCCGTTACTTTTAAGTTTTTGTTTACAAATCCGAAATTATGTTTGCACATGTTCAGCTTTTTTTGAATTTTCGTTTTCATTTGATTATAAGTTGTACGTTGATAACGTTTTTGGCTTTTCAAACATTGAATTTTTGTTTCAAAAGGTGCCGTCCTCTGGACGATCGATACGCTTATCTGTTAAAATTAATTACATATTTAGCTTCTGTTACTTTCTGTTCTTTGAGACAAAATCAGTTGAAAATCACGTTTGATGTTAAAAATCGTTCTAAAAAAAATTTTTAAGTTTTGGTTTGAATTATTACGTTTCATTGTTTGTGTTACATGTTCATTCGTTTTTCAATTTTTTGTGTTAAAGTTACTTGTTTCAATAATTAAATTTGCCCGACATTGTTTATATTTTGGTTATATTAAGTTTGATGAAAGTGTGAGATTAAATTTGCAGTTGGCTTTATAATTTGTTAGGCAAAAGCTAGTAACTTCATGAATTTATTCACTGGTACATGCTATGGATTATACAAAATTAGAAATTCATTGAATATTACAGAGAGAATCAACGCATCAAAATTCTTGTTTGAAATAGTATGTAGTGCATTTTGAAATTTTTCTACTAGCTATCACATTGTTACATTAAGTTTGATAATAAATAAGTGTTAATAATCAACTGTTAAATAACTATGTTATCAGTTAACATTAAACTCGCTTACAAATTAAGTTTTCACGATTTTCTTCGAATTAAATCTGAGAAAAAAATTTCATTGTTCTGAGCTGCGATCAAAATCTGTTAGAAAACGAAATTGTCTGATCAAAATTATGATTCGATAATTCTAAAAAAGCGATAAAATTGTTTGTTTGTAACGTTAAATGGTGCTTACATTGTTGACCGATCAAGAAAACCGGAACGTTAACAGTTATGGAGTCGCATACAAAACCCACATTGTTGTTTCAATTGTAAATGCAGATGTTCATTGTTGGTAAGCATTAACAGTTACAGTTACCTCAAAAAAGAAAAAAACATAAATTACAAATTGTTTGTTAATCCATTGTAATCGATAGACAAGATAAAAATTCAATTTTTTGGAACAATAAAATAAATTTGGTTTTCGGATACTTTGTAAAATAATGTAAGAATATTATTTTCTAAAATAGCGATCACATGAAAAAATTGAACGATTTTAAAATATCAAAAATTACACGCATAGAATTGAATGTTATCTTGAATCGAGTGATTAAGTTTGTGTTATTATTTTTAAGTGTTTTTTTTTCAACATTGTCAATTTCATTATGTTAATTTGACGATTTTTGGTTTCACCACGGTGCCTTAAGTTTTCACGGAAAACTTTATCTCTTTATATACTTTCCATAACGCGTTAGTCGTAAGATATGATAAAAATTTTGTAATAGATGTAAGATAGGGTAACGATTATAAAACGTGTGAAAAAACATGCTAATTTACAAGTGTCGTGTGTATGAATATATATTTTATGAATAAAATATTAATAATAATAACTATTATTATCTATTTCATTTTGTTACATTCTCCTACCCACATTCCTTAAAATACAAACATTTAATTATATACAATAAATAATATAAAATTATTAGTTGACATTGTTAAATTATTTCATAAACTTTTTGAAAATGGCTTGTACCTATTACTTATAATTTAAATATTTTTAGAAAGTAAAATATACAAAAGCTAAAAACTTGAGAATATTAAGTGCATATAATAATTTGTAAGTCTTTATTAAATTATTATTAGCTACAAATACTGGGATAGAAAATTGTTATAAATAAATTGAATGAATTTGTACTTTAATCACAAATAAATAATTTTATTAATTGAATAATTAATTAACGTTACAAATAATGAAATACACCTTAAGAGTGTCAGAGGTCAATAAGCTCGCAAACAAGAGCGCGGTGAGATTTTAAAATTATCGAATTTCGATCCCCACTAGACCGTGTTATATACGCCAAAAAACTATAAACTTATTTGTTTTAAATATCGTATTCAACTTAGAATCTTTTGGCTTCGTCCTGTAGACTGGCAGCCATAGGTTAATGAGACTCACGATGTCTCACGGTGTGGATAATTTTCTATAGAAAATTAGAATTTTCCAGTTGTCGATCGGCCTCTCGAAGAAGAATATGCACGTATTGGTTACTGGGTCATGAGTAAACTCATGCACAAAACGGGTTTCGCTAAAAATTTCGGTTTTTATTTTTTTATTTAATTAAATCCAAATTATAAATATATTCTTTTTCTGAGTCATTCTTTTACAATATAATACATTAATTTTATACTAAATTAATTTTTGTTCGTTAACAATTTTTATTTCTATCAAACACAATCTTTTATTTGTAATTATTTTATAAATAAAATTATCAATACTTCATAAAATAACTTATAACTTTTGCACTTTTTAAAATTTTGTCAAAGTAAACTACATAATCTTATAAATAAATAAATTGGATATATTAAAACATTTTAATCTTTTTATATTAAAGTTACATTTAATAATTGCTTATATTCTAAACAAAACTAAGAAGCGATAAAAAATGGCCGCTCCTATTTTTGATTCTGATTATATCTATAATGTATAAGTAATTTCAGATTATGTATGAAGAATACGATAAAAATAACTATGGTTACTATAAATTAATTGACACAATTATGAACAAATTAGTTAAACGTTTTTAAGGTATTGAATAGATCACATAACTTCTTTTAACATAAGTTTTGATATTTCATTTGTAATACAGCACAATGTTTAGCGCCACTTTATAGCTCCATCTGTATCACATGCAAGAAATCCGATTCGTGGTTTTAAAAAAAGCTAATAAATCGTTACAACATTTATTACGAGAATTAAAACACAACTGCTTATGAGTGCATAAATAACAAAAAAATATGATAAAAAAATTAATTTTTGTAAAAAGTAACTTTAACTTGGTCGGTATATCGACTGCGAGTAAGGTAGAAAACATTCGTGAAGACTGAGGTACTCATCGGTCGATAATTACCTACCGTGAAAACTATACCGGCAATTTTCCACCTGAGAAAATTTAGTCGAGTGAATATCATACGGAGGTGAGAAAAATAAGCCTGAAGCGCGTGCGCGCCAATATATACACAAATACGCATGTATACATGCCTTGGCGACGTTGACACGTCTGCCGCGCCGGGTCACGACACACGGCACACAACAGATCGGTGTATTATCAAAGTTTTACAAACGCGAAGATATGCTGATTTATCGTTGTACGAGCTAATAACCGGTGGTTAATTACGATGGGTCATTGATGCGTAAGCCACATCTCGATCCGTCGACTCAAGACGGTTCTGCACGACAATGGGAGACGTCGTAGCGATTAGCCGTGACGACGCCGCACTGCATACTCAGGCAGATCTGGCACGTACCTGTGTGTATTTCCCATTGCTGCGTTTGATTTATCAGTCTCGTTAGTTTTTGCTTTATTTTCTTTTCGTTTGCTATTGTGACTTTGTTGTTGCTGTGCTTTTCCAATATTAATTTGCGTTGATCGCGTAAATTATTACTATAGTTTTATTGTATTTTGTGTGTTAATTATCATTTTTCCGCTCATTCCGCTTATTTTTACTTCCTATTGAATGTGCTGACTCTATTCAAGAGCTTATGAGTGTGAACTGCTATTCTATAAATTGTGTATTCAATTTTATTATGACGAACATAATCGTGTATACGCTTATCCGACACAAATGTTAATGCAAGTTTCTTTAAATGAGAATTTGTAATTTATTTCTTTATCACTAACGATGCTCGATCATTTAATTTATCGCAAAATGATTAATATTATATGATAATTAAATTTAAAAATAAAAATGTAGAGTACGACATTTAAAAATAAGTTTCAAAGTCACATTGCGATTGGGTAATTAAAAATCAGGAAGTTCAAAATAAGTACGTTGTTTATTAGTCGATAAATATCATTGTAAGACGTTTACGTAATACACCGCGGAGCATACACATTTGCAGCGGACGATAAAAATTCAAGTGAAACTATACCAGATAAATATCGAAACTGATATAAATGAATTTGCAAAAATTACAACGTTACACAACAATACTAAATTGATATAATATAATATAATATATAGTATTTATACGAAATGTTATCATTTGAATAGAAAGAGAAGTAGTGCGGTACTATAAATAACTGGGACGTATATATATATGACGTGTACACCTATTGAAACGATAACGTTTCGCGAACGGAACAAACAAATTTTAATAAGATTGAATTGAAATATTTATTGTCAATAAATTATTACATCTTCGTACCATGCATAACACTCTTTATTGTTTATTTCATCAAATTAATCCCTGACCCAGACTTGTCTAGTTCCGCATAAGCGGATGCTACCGGTATACGTGTACAATCGACCTTCTGACAGCGAGCCCAGCCAACCGTGAACAGTCCAGTCTCTTCAGAATTTTTCCGTAAAATATCAAACAAAAGATGTTTTCAACGTGCGCTCGAGCTTCATTTTAATATAAAGCACCATTTTTACAAAAATTCATATATCATACTTTTTTGAGTATTTTCTTTTTTTTCAATTCGCTAAAGCCAGGATTAAATAACGTTTATTACAAGAAAACGACGCTTTCATTTTAATTGCTGTCATTCTGTATGTATATATATAGTTATAGGTATATAAAGTAGGTTTACTATTTATTGGCCTACATTCTAAGGTAAACAAACGCCCACCACTTTTTTACACAGAATTTTCACGAACTATTTTTTTAATCAACAAGATATAACGGCGCGTAAAATTCCAGCCGGATGGCGGTATTTTTTTTTTTTTTACTTTCGGTCCCTATATATAGGTAACGCGACTACAGTAGATCGGCATGAGGCACGAGGAATCGCAATCGTATAGCTCAACGATGCGGCATCGGTATACATATAGAAGCGAAATCGCGCGTGAACGCGTGGTGAACTAGACCATCCGGTTTTCCCCGTCACCTTTTAACGAACTTGACACTGCAGTCGTTTCTTTGCGTCGCCAATGAATCGTGACTGGTTTAAGTATGACTTAAATGAAAAAAAAAAGAAGAAGAATGGGAGTAGGAAATCGGTGAATTATAGTTGGTGGTTTGTAAGTTTAAGTAATTGGCATTCTTACCGCGGTTTACTCAATGTGTAAGTTACGAGAATGTGATATCTGGTACAGGCGAGCTGCGAGTTCTTTTTTTTTTTTCAACGTTACAACGATTCGATATGATATAATATAATTAAATTTTTATTTGATTTAGTAATACAGAATATTATAACTGTTATTTTTCAGTCTTGATATTGCAGGAATCGTGCTTTGTACATAATATTTATGTGTATACACTAAAAAAATACGTTTATCAGTGTAGTTGTGTCATATATATACTTTAAAATTAATAAGAATTTTAGCACTATAATTAATCGCAATTAAATTTAAATTAGTATAAATCTCATCTTATGCGTATATATATACACGGATGCAAACGTTCGCTCACATTCGCTTTTTATTATGGAAGTTAAGAAATCTATGGAATAAAAAAACGTGACATAAAAAAGGTTAAATCTCTTATAAAATTAATCCAGCACACTGATATAGGTATAATAAATACGTGTATACATGTATATATATATATACTTGTATTGAATAGCTACCAAACCTTGAAGCAGTCGTCGCATTAAAATATCCTCTCACTTCTGAATAGGACTAACAGCTTCTGCGATTTAATTACCGCCTCGGGACGCGCTCCGTCGAAGCTGTAGTATACATTAAATCGAAAATTAGGCAACATTTGTGTTGTCGTCACTCGCTATTAAATATATTATTTCTTGTTCAGTGAATTAATGAATTTCATTACTAAAGTGATCCGTAAAATTGCATTTACGATGCTTTCGTCGAATGTGTTGGTCTTTTAATTGTAATAATCTGGATATTATTGTAGATATGATGGTATAGATCTACATTCCTATTCCATTTTTAAAAACAATCAAACAATATTGTTAAATTAATCTCATTTTGCTATGTTTTGTTATGACATTTAAATTCTTTTAGTGACTTTGTGTAGTTTATTTCATACGACTAATATATCATAAAACTTTGAACTCAATTTTCGTTGATTAATTAATAAAAAAAAATAAAATATGTTGCGAAAAAAGTAAAAGAAGAGATGCTTTCATTTATAAATAGTTTAACTGTGTACTGACTTTCAAAGTAAAACATTATTGCGTTTTCGAGAAATCCCTTTACAAAAAATGTCAAGTGTGTCAACCATGTGGCAACCCTGTTGAGATTATGCTCATATTTTTGGTAAGATTTTTCTTGAAAACGCAATAATATTTCAGTTTGCAAGTCAAGGCACAGTATATAAGATTATTAATAAACAAAGGCGCCTCTTCTGTTATTTTTACACGTATTATTTTATTTACAGATTATTGCCAATTATCGCGTTTGTCGGTAAGGTAGAGAGGATAATTATTGACTATGGCACCTCGTTAATGAAGAAAATGATTGGACAATATTGTACAGTTAGCAATGATACAGTTAGCAATTAATAGTTTAATAGAATGTCACTGCTTTTTATTATATTTATCTAGAAAAAATATTGTTGTATTGTTGATGATTTGTAAATTTAAATACTTTGAAAGAGAAATTTAATTTCTATACAAATATTTGATTTTCTAGTATTCTATTTTTGCGAGTTATAAAAGTTATGTATAATAATTCATTTGTTTTTTTTTTCTAGGGGAGTGTAAAAATAAAAAGAACAACGGTATATTCAGTTTTTAAATATAAAAATGAAAGCTTTATTGTTTTGATTAAAACGACTCGGTTACAATTTGCTTGTTTTTTTTTTTCAAATGTTAGTTGTACTTTTTTTTAGATTCGTATCGCAATAAGTATAACGTATAATGTACGTGCATACAATTTTATACTCTGTCCTAACTTTTGCTTAACGTAATATTTATCTTCGAATTAATTTTTTATACTATTACATTTAAATATTATTATATTAATATTAGTATTTTATATTATGAAGATATCAAAAATACATAAAATATTTCCATTCTATTTCGTTTATCTGTAATTATAATCGTAGTTTATTTTAGTAAAGATAATTCGAAACTCCTCGCTGGGCCTAGGCTGCACAACAGTGTTCCTACTTATCTGTACAATATACGCACATTTAGACAATCTTCATCTTGCTTTTGCGCGCCCTGACTTAATCCTAAGTAGATTCTGCTTCTTACTGCGCGTATCCTACCGTAATTCAAGTGGTAAAAAATCAGCGACTCCGTAAATTTTCTTAATACTCGTAGTAAACGTAATAACAGTAATAATAAATAATAAATAATAATAAATAATAATAATAGAACTAACGAGTGTCAATAATGCAGGGAGAAATTCGTCCTTATTGAATTCCTACTGGAACAACTATAAACGCTCGTTCGTTTGCTTGGGTGTACACGTATTATATAGACCAATAACATAACGCGTCTTATTGGATACGTGGAGGCGTGACAGCGCCAAGTTTGTTAATTAGCGAATTAAGCAACCTTGCTTGATTATAATGTCCTCGAGTCTAGTGCACTTTTTGAAAACTCTGCTTCATGCGATGTCCGCGTCCATTATGAAGATATAACGAGAGAGAAACACCGTTACAACGAGGGAGTGAGAGAGAGTGAGAGGGGGGGGGGGGGTAGAGAAGGAGAGAGAGGGAGACACCGTTGTTGACGTCGTCGTGTCTTAATTGGAAGGACTTTCTTACCCTACAGTATTTTATAGCTCTTAGTGCGGTAATTACGAGACGTCGAGATGAAGTTTCAATTAGCGGTGCATCAAAAGGAGCATTACCGGAAAAATCATCGTCATTTTCCGAACGAAATTTTAGTATGACTTTCGGATAAGAAAGTTCGAATATACGCGATATTGCAATTATTTCTCCCTGAATAAAAGATTCGCTTTACCTATTATTTAATTAAGCTCGTGCTGGACTACATTTTATATCTTGTCAATAATTCACAAGTTATTAAAAAGTAATATTACTCGTTCAATAATAAAAGAATTGAAAAAAAGTTACACCGAGTGTATAAGTAATTATTGATTTTTGATATTTATAATTGATCGTTACCTTTCATTTCGAGTGATCATTATTTTTTATAGTTCATTTATTTGCGTTTCAAATCGATTGATCTAGTTGATGGTGTACGTGTAATATTATAAACAAGTTCAAACGAAATATTTTTAATATTTTACGTGTTGAGCGATACAATGGGTTATCTACCTAAGTGTCAGGGCTAGGCCCCCATTAATTTATAATAATAATAATAATAATAATAATACGTGTTGAGCATACATCTGTGTTAAAAGTACAAGCAATGTAACAACACAAGTAAAATAGTTTCAAATAACAACATTTATTGTAATGTAATTACACTTGAATCTACAATATGTAGCCGTAAACAATTATTACACGGATCACGAAAGGGGTTGAATCGGTCACTCAAAAGCCAGATCAACGTGATCGACGTTTTAAACATAATAATTTAACCGTTCATTGCACAGTGATTGATATGAATATTGATGACTTTTTCATTTGACTTGTTACGTTCACCTGACTCTGTCGGTCTTGGTTAACGCAAAGAAAGGATCATTCATTCTGATGAGAAAGACCGATACAAGTGGACTGTCGATTTTATACATATTTTTGACGAGTATAAACGATAGTACGTCTTGGAACGCGGGAAGTTATCGAAGTAAACGAAGAGGTTTAAACAGAAAAGCGTTGGTTAAGCTTTGTAGAGGAAAGACAGTTTGATCTAAAGAAAATGAGTCTCGCGTTAAAAAGTTAACTCGCGAACTTTTCATTTCCACGTAATGTCCGAAGTGGCAGAGGTAACGATTCGAGGAGGCGAAACGATTTATCTCCGTCTGATTTCAGGCGCATCGTGGACCGTCGCAAGCTGAGTGGAGGAGGAGGAGGAGGAGGGAGAGGAGGGGAGCAGACGCCGGCGCCAAAGTGCGGAGGGAACGAAGAACCGATCGTTTGGCGCGCGGCGGATTCGAAACTCGCGCACCTGTGCGCGCGTCGGAGTATAAGCGCGAGGAAGGAAGCAGCAGGGGCAGCCTCCGGGAACGCGCGCGCGGGCGCGTCAAAGAGAGACTACACGACCGGCCGGAGGAGAAAATCGGGAGGGGGCGGGGCGCGCTCGTGCGCGGCGGGGGAGTCTAGTGCGCCGCGAGCCGCGAGCCAGTGCGGAAGCCCCTGTGACAGCAGCACCGCAGTCTTCGTTATCGACTCCGCGTGCCGGTGCGGATGTCAGCTGTGTGCATATACGCGCGCCGGCGCCCGGTTCGCTTTGTGCTTCGGTGTCGTGCCTCTCGTGAACCTTAGACTCGGGATATGACCGCGAGGGAGGTCAGCCTGATGGGAGGCTCGCCCTGGGGCTTCCGCATGCACGGGGGTTGTGACCAGCATCAGCCACTGCGCATCTCGAGGGTGAGTCCTACTTTACATTCCCTTATGCTCATTCCGCTTCTTCTGCCTCCTCTGCCTCCTCTGCCTCTTCTCCCCGTCCACCCTCCACCCTCCACCCTCCGGCCTCCCCACCCATGTGATATAATGTTTAACGAGGTTATGTCAATATACCAACAACCCAAAGCTCTTTCTTTGTTCTTAACCCGTTCAAACGAAAGCTTCTTTTAATATTTATTCCGACATTTTTAGACATATTCTCTTCTTTCCTTTCGCTACTTTACTTTCGATTATTCACTTATAATTTTTTAATAACGTTTATTATTAATCTTGCGTACATTGGGAATTTACTTTACACGAAGATATAATATTTTATATTGTCATTTTTAAACTTTGCAATATACCTGCATTTGCTTTTATTTAAAGCGCGTTGTTCGCTAGAAACAATCAGTACCAGGCAAAGGTTTGATGTTCACTAAGAAAAAAGATTCTTTGCGTTACTTTTTTTCCTGAACACAAAGTGCTTTCAACCAGAAAATGTCATCTATAGCTATTAAATATTACGTTACTATATACTTCTCTTAGTAGGTACGATGTTGTAATACTTGAATTAATTAATTAATCCGATATAAAGAGTCTCTTATCTTTGAAATAAATGCACTTTTGGATGATAAATATTTGTCGTACAATAGTCCTAACAAAGATTAAATTTTTCTGCAAGATTAATATTCTTACATAAAAAAAGTGTATGATTCAAAAGTGCATTTATTTCAAAGATAAAGAGACTCTTTATATCGGATTAATTAATTAATTCAAGTATTACAACATCGTACCTACTAAGAGAAGTATAGTAACGTAATATTTAATAGCTATAGATGACATTTTCTGGTTGAAAGCACTTTGTGTTCAGGAAAAAAAGTAACGCAAAGAATCTTTTTTCTTAGTGAACATCAAACCTTTGCCTGGTACTGATGTTTCTAGCGAACAACGCGCTTTAAATAAAAGCAAATGCAGGTATATTGCAAAGTTTAAAAATGACAATATAAAATATTATATCTTCGTGTAAAGTAAATTCCCAATGTACGCAAGATTAATAATAAACGTTATTAAAAAATTATAAGTGAATAATCGAAAGTAAAGTAGCGAAAGGAAAGAAGAGAATATGTCTAAAAATGTCGGAATAAATATTAAAAGAAGCTTTCGTTTGAACGGGTTAAGAACAAAGAAAGAGCTTTGGGTTGTTGGTATATTGACATAACCTCGTTAAACATTATATCACATGGGTGGGGAGGCCGGAGGGTGGAGGGTGGAGGGTGGACGGGGAGAAGAGGCAGAGGAGGCAGAGGAGGCAGAAGAAGCGGAATGAGCATAAGGGAATGTAAAGTAGGACTCACCCTCGAGATGCGCAGTGGCTGATGCTGGTCACAACCCCCGTGCATGCGGAAGCCCCAGGGCGAGCCTCCCATCAGGCTGACCTCCCTCGCGGTCATATCCCGAGTCTAAGGTTCACGAGAGGCACGACACCGAAGCACAAAGCGAACCGGCGCCGGCGCGCGTATATGCACACAGCTGACATCCGCACCGGCACGCGGAGTCGATAACGAAGACTGCGGTGCTGCTGTCACAGGGGCTTCCGCACTGGCTCGCGGCTCGCGGCGCACTAGACTCCCCCGCCGCGCACGAGCGCGCCCCGCCCCCTCCCGATTTTCTCCTCCGGCCGGTCGTGTAGTCTCTCTTTGACGCGCCCGCGCGCGCGTTCCCGGAGGCTGCCCCTGCTGCTTCCTTCCTCGCGCTTATACTCCGACGCGCGCACAGGTGCGCGAGTTTCGAATCCGCCGCGCGCCAAACGATCGGTTCTTCGTTCCCTCCGCACTTTGGCGCCGGCGTCTGCTCCCCTCCTCTCCCTCCTCCTCCTCCTCCACTCAGCTTGCGACGGTCCACGATGCGCCTGAAATCAGACGGAGATAAATCGTTTCGCCTCCTCGAATCGTTACCTCTGCCACTTCGGACATTACGTGGAAATGAAAAGTTCGCGAGTTAACTTTTTAACGCGAGACTCATTTTCTTTAGATCAAACTGTCTTTCCTCTACAAAGCTTAACCAACGCTTTTCTGTTTAAACCTCTTCGTTTACTTCGATAACTTCCCGCGTTCCAAGACGTACTATCGTTTATACTCGTCAAAATATGTATAAAATCGACAGTCCACTTGTATCGGTCTTTCTCATCAGAATGAATGATCCTTTCTTTGCGTTAACCAAGACCGACAGAGTCAGGTGAACGTAACAGTCAAATGAAAAAGTCATCAATATTCATATCAATCACTGTGCAATGAACGGTTAAATTATTATGTTTAAAACGTCGATCACGTTGATCTGGCTTTTGAGTGACCGATTCAACCCCTTTCGTGATCCGTGTAATAATTGTTTACGGCTACATATTGTAGATTCAAGTGTAATTACATTACAATAAATGTTGTTATTTGAAACTATTTTACTTGTGTTGTTACATTGCTTGTACTTTTAACACAGATGTATGCTCAACACGTATTATTTTATTATTATTATTATATAAATTAATGGGGGCCTAGCCCTGACACTTAGGTAGATAACCCATTGTATCGCTCAACACGTAAAATATTAAAAATATTTCGTTTGAACTTGTTTATAATATTACACGTACACCATCAACTAGATCAATCGATTTGAAACGCAAATAAATGAACTATAAAAAATAATGATCACTCGAAATGAAAGGTAACGATCAATTATAAATATCAAAAATCAATAATTACTTATACACTCGGTGTAACTTTTTTTCAATTCTTTTATTATTGAACGAGTAATATTACTTTTTAATAACTTGTGAATTATTGACAAGATATAAAATGTAGTCCAGCACGAGCTTAATTAAATAATAGGTAAAGCGAATCTTTTATTCAGGGAGAAATAATTGCAATATCGCGTATATTCGAACTTTCTTATCCGAAAGTCATACTAAAATTTCGTTCGGAAAATGACGATGATTTTTCCGGTAATGCTCCTTTTGATGCACCGCTAATTGAAACTTCATCTCGACGTCTCGTAATTACCGCACTAAGAGCTATAAAATACTGTAGGGTAAGAAAGTCCTTCCAATTAAGACACGACGACGTCAACAACGGTGTCTCCCCTCTCTCCTTCTCTACCCCCCCCCCCCTCTCACTCTCTCTCACTCCCTCGTTGTAACGGTGTTTCTCTCTCGTTATATCTTCATAATGGACGCGGACATCGCATGAAGCAGAGTTTTCAAAAAGTGCACTAGACTCGAGGACATTATAATCAAGCAAGGTTGCTTAATTCGCTAATTAACAAACTTGGCGCTGTCACGCCTCCACGTATCCAATAAGACGCGTTATGTTATTGGTCTATATAATACGTGTACACCCAAGCAAACGAACGAGCGTTTATAGTTGTTCCAGTAGGAATTCAATAAGGACGAATTTCTCCCTGCATTATTGACACTCGTTAGTTCTATTATTATTATTTATTATTATTTATTATTTATTACTGTTATTACGTTTACTACGAGTATTAAGAAAATTTACGGAGTCGCTGATTTTTTACCACTTGAATTACGGTAGGATACGCGCAGTAAGAAGCAGAATCTACTTAGGATTAAGTCAGGGCGCGCAAAAGCAAGATGAAGATTGTCTAAATGTGCGTATATTGTACAGATAAGTAGGAACACTGTTGTGCAGCCTAGGCCCAGCGAGGAGTTTCGAATTATCTTTACTAAAATAAACTACGATTATAATTACAGATAAACGAAATAGAATGGAAATATTTTATGTATTTTTGATATCTTCATAATATAAAATACTAATATTAATATAATAATATTTAAATGTAATAGTATAAAAAATTAATTCGAAGATAAATATTACGTTAAGCAAAAGTTAGGACAGAGTATAAAATTGTATGCACGTACATTATACGTTATACTTATTGCGATACGAATCTAAAAAAAATACAACTAACATTTGAAAAAAAAAAACAAGCAAATTGTAACCGAGTCGTTTTAATCAAAACAATAAAGCTTTCATTTTTATATTTAAAAACTGAATATACCGTTGTTCTTTTTATTTTTACACTCCCCTAGAAAAAAAAACAAATGAATTATTATACATAACTTTTATAACTCGCAAAAATAGAATACTAGAAAATCAAATATTGTATAGAAATTAAATTTCTCTTTCAAAGTATTTAAATTTACAAATCATCAACAATACAACAATATTTTTTCTAGATAAATATAATAAAAAGCAGTGACATTCTATTAAACTATTAATTGCTAACTGTATCATTGCTAACTGTACAATATTGTCCAATCATTTTCTTCATTAACGAGGTGCCATAGTCAATAATTATCCTCTCTACCTTACCGACAAACGCGATAATTGGCAATAATCTGTAAATAAAATAATACGTGTAAAATAACAGAAGAGGCGCCTTTGTTTATTAATAATCTTATATACTGTGCCTTGACTTGCAAACTGAAATATTATTGCGTTTTCAAGAAAAATCTTACCAAAATATGAGCATAATCTCAACAGGGTTGCCACATGGTTGACACACTTGACATTTTTTGTAAAGGGATTTCTCGAAAACGCAATAATGTTTTACTTTGAAAGTCAGTACACAGTTAAACTATTTATAAATGAAAGCATCTCTTCTTTTACTTTTTTCGCAACATATTTTATTTTTTTATTAATTAATCAACGAAAATTGAGTTCAAAGTTTTATGATATATTAGTCGTATGAAATAAACTACACAAAGTCACTAAAAGAATTTAAATGTCATAACAAAACATAGCAAAATGAGATTAATTTAACAATATTGTTTGATTGTTTTTAAAAATGGAATAGGAATGTAGATCTATACCATCATATCTACAATAATATCCAGATTATTACAATTAAAAGACCAACACATTCGACGAAAGCATCGTAAATGCAATTTTACGGATCACTTTAGTAATGAAATTCATTAATTCACTGAACAAAATAATATATTAATAGCGAGTGACGACAACACAAATGTTGCCTAATTTTCGATTTAATGTATACTACAGCTTCGACGGAGCGCGTCCCGAGCGGTCCGCCTGCGATTTAATTACCGCCTCGGGACGCGCTCCGTCGAAGCTGTAGTATACATTAAATCGAAAATTAGGCAACATTTGTGTTGTCGTCACTCGCTATTAAATATATTATTTCTTGTTCAGTGAATTAATGAATTTCATTACTAAAGTGATCCGTAAAATTGCATTTACGATGCTTTCGTCGAATGTGTTGGTCTTTTAATTGTAATAATCTGGATATTATTGTAGATATGATGGTATAGATCTACATTCCTATTCCATTTTTAAAAACAATCAAACAATATTGTTAAATTAATCTCATTTTGCTATGTTTTGTTATGACATTTAAATTCTTTTAGTGACTTTGTGTAGTTTATTTCATACGACTAATATATCATAAAACTTTGAACTCAATTTTCGTTGATTAATTAATAAAAAAAATAAAATATGTTGCGAAAAAAGTAAAAGAAGAGATGCTTTCATTTATAAATAGTTTAACTGTGTACTGACTTTCAAAGTAAAACATTATTGCGTTTTCGAGAAATCCCTTTACAAAAAATGTCAAGTGTGTCAACCATGTGGCAACCCTGTTGAGATTATGCTCATATTTTTGGTAAGATTTTTCTTGAAAACGCAATAATATTTCAGTTTGCAAGTCAAGGCACAGTATATAAGATTATTAATAAACAAAGGCGCCTCTTCTGTTATTTTTACACGTATTATTTTATTTACAGATTATTGCCAATTATCGCGTTTGTCGGTAAGGTAGAGAGGATAATTATTGACTATGGCACCTCGTTAATGAAGAAAATGATTGGACAATATTGTACAGTTAGCAATGATACAGTTAGCAATTAATAGTTTAATAGAATGTCACTGCTTTTTATTATATTTATCTAGAAAAAATATTGTTGTATTGTTGATGATTTGTAAATTTAAATACTTTGAAAGAGAAATTTAATTTCTATACAAATATTTGATTTTCTAGTATTCTATTTTTGCGAGTTATAAAAGTTATGTATAATAATTCATTTGTTTTTTTTTTTCTAGGGGAGTGTAAAAATAAAAAGAACAACGGTATATTCAGTTTTTAAATATAAAAATGAAAGCTTTATTGTTTTGATTAAAACGACTCGGTTACAATTTGCTTGTTTTTTTTTTTCAAATGTTAGTTGTACTTTTTTTTAGATTCGTATCGCAATAAGTATAACGTATAATGTACGCGTGCATACAATTTTATACTCTGTCCTAACTTTTGCTTAACGTAATATTTATCTTCGAATTAATTTTTTATACTATTACATTTAAATATTATTATATTAATATTAGTATTTTATATTATGAAGATATCAAAAATACATAAAATATTTCCATTCTATTTCGTTTATCTGTAATTATAATCGTAGTTTATTTTAGTAAAGATAATTCGAAACTCCTCGCTGGGCCTAGGCTGCACAACAGTGTTCCTACTTATCTGTACAATATACGCACATTTAGACAATCTTCATCTTGCTTTTGCGCGCCCTGACTTAATCCTAAGTAGATTCTGCTTCTTACTGCGCGTATCCTACCGTAATTCAAGTGGTAAAAAATCAGCGACTCCGTAAATTTTCTTAATACTCGTAGTAAACGTAATAACAGTAATAATAAATAATAAATAATAATAAATAATAATAATAGAACTAACGAGTGTCAATAATGCAGGGAGAAATTCGTCCTTATTGAATTCCTACTGGAACAACTATAAACGCTCGTTCGTTTGCTTGGGTGTACACGTATTATATAGACCAATAACATAACGCGTCTTATTGGATACGTGGAGGCGTGACAGCGCCAAGTTTGTTAATTAGCGAATTAAGCAACCTTGCTTGATTATAATGTCCTCGAGTCTAGTGCACTTTTTGAAAACTCTGCTTCATGCGATGTCCGCGTCCATTATGAAGATATAACGAGAGAGAAACACCGTTACAACGAGGGAGTGAGAGAGAGTGAGAGGGGGGGGGGGGTAGAGAAGGAGAGAGAGGGAGACACCGTTGTTGACGTCGTCGTGTCTTAATTGGAAGGACTTTCTTACCCTACAGTATTTTATAGCTCTTAGTGCGGTAATTACGAGACGTCGAGATGAAGTTTCAATTAGCGGTGCATCAAAAGGAGCATTACCGGAAAAATCATCGTCATTTTCCGAACGAAATTTTAGTATGACTTTCGGATAAGAAAGTTCGAATATACGCGATATTGCAATTATTTCTCCCTGAATAAAAGATTCGCTTTACCTATTATTTAATTAAGCTCGTGCTGGACTACATTTTATATCTTGTCAATAATTCACAAGTTATTAAAAAGTAATATTACTCGTTCAATAATAAAAGAATTGAAAAAAAGTTACACCGAGTGTATAAGTAATTATTGATTTTTGATATTTATAATTGATCGTTACCTTTCATTTCGAGTGATCATTATTTTTTATAGTTCATTTATTTGCGTTTCAAATCGATTGATCTAGTTGATGGTGTACGTGTAATATTATAAACAAGTTCAAACGAAATATTTTTAATATTTTACGTGTTGAGCGATACAATGGGTTATCTACCTAAGTGTCAGGGCTAGGCCCCCATTAATTTATAATAATAATAATAATAATAATAATACGTGTTGAGCATACATCTGTGTTAAAAGTACAAGCAATGTAACAACACAAGTAAAATAGTTTCAAATAACAACATTTATTGTAATGTAATTACACTTGAATCTACAATATGTAGCCGTAAACAATTATTACACGGATCACGAAAGGGGTTGAATCGGTCACTCAAAAGCCAGATCAACGTGATCGACGTTTTAAACATAATAATTTAACCGTTCATTGCACAGTGATTGATATGAATATTGATGACTTTTTCATTTGACTTGTTACGTTCACCTGACTCTGTCGGTCTTGGTTAACGCAAAGAAAGGATCATTCATTCTGATGAGAAAGACCGATACAAGTGGACTGTCGATTTTATACATATTTTTGACGAGTATAAACGATAGTACGTCTTGGAACGCGGGAAGTTATCGAAGTAAACGAAGAGGTTTAAACAGAAAAGCGTTGGTTAAGCTTTGTAGAGGAAAGACAGTTTGATCTAAAGAAAATGAGTCTCGCGTTAAAAAGTTAACTCGCGAACTTTTCATTTCCACGTAATGTCCGAAGTGGCAGAGGTAACGATTCGAGGAGGCGAAACGATTTATCTCCGTCTGATTTCAGGCGCATCGTGGACCGTCGCAAGCTGAGTGGAGGAGGAGGAGGAGGGAGAGGAGGGGAGCAGACGCCGGCGCCAAAGTGCGGAGGGAACGAAGAACCGATCGTTTGGCGCGCGGCGGATTCGAAACTCGCGCACCTGTGCGCGCGTCGGAGTATAAGCGCGAGGAAGGAAGCAGCAGGGGCAGCCTCCGGGAACGCGCGCGCGGGCGCGTCAAAGAGAGACTACACGACCGGCCGGAGGAGAAAATCGGGAGGGGGCGGGGCGCGCTCGTGCGCGGCGGGGGAGTCTAGTGCGCCGCGAGCCGCGAGCCAGTGCGGAAGCCCCTGTGACAGCAGCACCGCAGTCTTCGTTATCGACTCCGCGTGCCGGTGCGGATGTCAGCTGTGTGCATATACGCGCGCCGGCGCCCGGTTCGCTTTGTGCTTCGGTGTCGTGCCTCTCGTGAACCTTAGACTCGGGATATGACCGCGAGGGAGGTCAGCCTGATGGGAGGCTCGCCCTGGGGCTTCCGCATGCACGGGGGTTGTGACCAGCATCAGCCACTGCGCATCTCGAGGGTGAGTCCTACTTTACATTCCCTTATGCTCATTCCGCTTCTTCTGCCTCCTCTGCCTCCTCTGCCTCTTCTCCCCGTCCACCCTCCACCCTCCACCCTCCGGCCTCCCCACCCATGTGATATAATGTTTAACGAGGTTATGTCAATATACCAACAACCCAAAGCTCTTTCTTTGTTCTTAACCCGTTCAAACGAAAGCTTCTTTTAATATTTATTCCGACATTTTTAGACATATTCTCTTCTTTCCTTTCGCTACTTTACTTTCGATTATTCACTTATAATTTTTTAATAACGTTTATTATTAATCTTGCGTACATTGGGAATTTACTTTACACGAAGATATAATATTTTATATTGTCATTTTTAAACTTTGCAATATACCTGCATTTGCTTTTATTTAAAGCGCGTTGTTCGCTAGAAACAATCAGTACCAGGCAAAGGTTTGATGTTCACTAAGAAAAAAGATTCTTTGCGTTACTTTTTTTCCTGAACACAAAGTGCTTTCAACCAGAAAATGTCATCTATAGCTATTAAATATTACGTTACTATATACTTCTCTTTAGTAGGTACGATGTTGTAATACTTGAATTAATTAATTAATCCGATATAAAGAGTCTCTTTATCTTTGAAATAAATGCACTTTTGAATCATACACTTTTTTTTATGTAAGAATATTAATCTTGCAGAAAAATTTAATCTTTGTTAGGACTATTGTACGACAAATATTTATCATCCAGCTATTTTTTCCATTAAATTTGAATATAGAATACGATTTTAATTATTATCAATATTCAAGATCGAAGGAGAATAATAATATTACTCAAATAACGTTAAATTTCAAATCTTAACTCTGCTACCTATATTAGGAAAATAAAAATATATGCATTATCGTCGTTCAAGAGATAAACAATCATAAATTATTATACAGTAATTATAAAAATTTTTATCTCGGAACAAATCTTTTTAAAAGAAAAAGCAAATAATAGAGTTAAATCTAAACAGTATAACAAATAATTAATTACTATGTAATTAAAAATGTATAATATATGTATGTGGTTGAATAAAATTAATTTTACTTACATTAACGAAATTTAACGTATTTTAGGAACGAAAATATTTGATTTATAAAAATTATACTACCAGCGATAAATCTAAGGAAAATTCAGAGTACAGAATCCCTATTATCTTACGTAAATATTATGACATTGAATTTATCGTCATGAATATTTCAACTGCAATTGTTATTATAGAGCCGTGAAAAATATAATTTGTTCACTTATGCATGAGGTAGATGTATATTTATAATATGTGTCTACGTATATATATATAACGCAATATTCTATGCAGAGACTATTTGAGTTACCAATTCATCACTGTGTTACAGTGATATTCTTAACTTTGACTCGACAATTGCGCCAATCGATTTAAAATTCAAATACATACTTTACAGCATTGTTGACATTTGTTTTAATAATTTATAAGAGACCTGGAACCGAGTTATATTCAAATGTGTCTTGGAACGATAAGGAAAATCAATTGCGCGTATTATCATTCCCAAAGATATATAAATATCTTAATTGCCATTTTACTTGCGATCGATACGATTAACAAATTTTGTATACAGTATTATAGGTACACCTGTGCAAAACACTGTCCTCGAAAAGGTTGGAAATGTTCACACCCGTTCGATGTAAATCAGTCGAATTTTCATGTCGATTTGGATGCTTTATCAAAATTTGAGCTCGTTCGAAAGTTTTAAACGATTCGAGAAGGGACTCTGCGAGAATAAAAATAAAAAATGTTCGGTTTTATGTGTATACGCAAAGTTCGCGCTTCGTTATATACACACGCGAGCGCGACTCCAAAAGGAAAACAGCGACGCGCGGTTATGTAGCCGGTGAAAAAAAAAGTGTGGCTATAGAACGAAGCTTCGGCCTTGACACACGCGGCACCGTTAAATCGTCTTATCGCCGACGCCGCCGCGCTCGCGGACTTTAGGAAATGTATGTACCTATATATACACACATACAGACGAGCTCTCGCGTATTTTCTCTTCTCTTTCTATATAAGTTTCGTCATGTAATAGTGTTTCTTAGCCTTTTCCTTACTTTTGTTTGAATAGTAATTATCGAAATTTCGAACGCGCATATAGCATGACACTTTAAAATCTAGTAACAGTATGTAATACTAACCGGTAGCTAAAAATTATGTCAACGTGATAAACCGACTTGGGTTGCTTATTCCTGTTCGAGTAAACTCAATTAAATAGATGACAATAACTGTCTTATATTATAATCCGTCAGTGCGACAAATATCGGTATAAAATAATGGACCACTGATTGTGAAAAAAGCTTTCCTAAGTAGAAAAGTTTATTTTCTTGGAAAACATAAAAGTTTGTATGATTTACAACTTTTCTTTCAACATACATTATATAATCGTATGAAGTTATTTTCGCCCTCTTCTTCTTCTGAACCAATTCACCCCTTACCCTCGATACTACAGTTACTTTAAAAAATTTATTATTAAATCTCGTTTTAAAATGTTCTTTGAAAAATAAATATTTTAACGGATCGAACAAGAATAAAATACTTTGAAAAGTGCTCAATGCACTTAAATTAGTTAATAATTTATTATCGAGACAATTAAAAATAAAATAATTTAAAGCAGACTTATCAGCTATTGCTTTCAATGTCGTTACTTCTTTTTCTTATAAAATCTACTGATAAATTTTAAGATGCTTATCAATATAAACATTGAATAAACAATTTTTAGTCTTCATTACTAAATTTTTAAAATTGCAAGTAAACGTGATCCTATAATATTTTTGAAGGTAACGTATTGTATTGTATACCTAAGTAATTAAGCATTATTTACAAATGTAAATAAATGTTAAAATCTAGAAAATAATACATTAGTTACTTACTATGTTTGATGGAACAAAATTAGATTTATTTCTTTTAAAATTATGCACAATAAAATTTAATTATTATTTGTTAATGAAACGCATATTTTCTTTATTGAATACTGCTTCATTAAAGCAGTTTACACTAATAAAAGTGAAAAATATGTACGATTATTCGTATAAGTGATAGTTTTTATTCGTTTGAAATAATGTAAAGTTAAAAGAAAAAAATATTCCATTATTCTGACGAAATTAAAGGTTTGATGAAAAGATAATTATATAACATAATTTTCTTTGAGCGTATGAAGTGATTCATGAGATTAAAATCTTTGACGAAAGATTGTATCGATTTGTAAAACCGCAATGATCATGAAAATGAAAGAAAAAAAAAAGTTGGCAAGAAGAAGGAAGTCGGAAAGGATTGAAGATCGAAAAGTATGAGCAGGTGGTACGGGTCTTTAAAGAGGTAGAAGCGACACGTCAGACAAGATAAGAAAGCAAGAAAGGAAGAGAGGAAGAAAAAGATATAAAAGAGTGGTAGTGTAGGATAGAGAGTGAAGCACGTGGCGGCACGTCTGATGGGCTGTACGGTCGAAGGTATACGTTCGCGCGTTTCACGCGCATATAAAAATACATAGAAGCACACTCGGCGCGTTCTCTCATATCTCGGGAGTCTCCCCTTTTCAAGCGTCCATCCCTCTTTTTCCCTCCTCCCCTCGTTATCTCTCGTGCCGAGAGAGCAACGCATTCTCGTTATGCAAATGCGCACTTTGCAGTAAAGCTCACTCGCAGCTACGACTTTACATGGAAAACACCGTGCGTGTACGTTGACAATAAAAGAAGAAGGAAGCACTCACGCGCGAGCGTCCACACTTTTCATGCTAATTTTTCTAGGATTAGAAATTCACTCCTCGTTTCGGTCTAAACGGGTGCCGGTGCAGGGTACCTCAACACCCCGTTACATTCGTAATACCACCACGCAACTACTGGCCATCATTGTACGTGTACGTACATCTACGAACCATTATATGAATACTCGCGCGCGCACACACACACACACACAACATTAGCTCGCGATGCTGTCAGGTTAAAGTCTTAATGCGCGCGCTCGCGCAACACCGACTTTGACGTATGGAATTGCAATTTCCTCCGGACCCGAATCACGGTGAATAAGTCAATCCAATGGGTTTGAACGCTTCTGGTGTTGCTTTTTATTCCCTGTCGAGTTAAAAAATGTACTTACGTCACTTTTGGAGGCCACGATACTCGTACACACACTCGCACACGTACATTATAAAATTGATGTGGAATCACGGTTCGATAAAACGTGATCGCATCTTTCTTTTATGATTTATATGCAGGTGCCGATAACAATGCAAATATTTTATTGATATTATCATTATAATAATATTCAACGATCAGGATTTATGTTTTTAGTGAGAAATTTGTATATGTATGTAACTGAAAAATAGAATTAGTCAAAGCAATTGAGAATATACTTATAATATTATTTTAAATAATCGATACGTCTTGCATTTAAAATTATTTTACTAACAAAAGTAAATAAAAATGTGACAATGTACTTCTAAATATACTTTTACTAGAGTTTCAATCTTATCGAAAATGTTAAACATTTTTCACATTATAAATATTATTTGCCCAAAAATTACATTTTTTGAATCTGGAGGTTATACTGACATATGTTGAGTAATACAACAAAAAGATTTAGTCAGCGACGTTTAGATACGGCATTTTACCATCCTTATCAGGATGTACATTTATGTAAATTTATACAAAATATTAGGTAACAAACAAAAATACAATAAAGAATCTACTCACTCTATCGTCAAAATATTATTATTTTAGCGGTACTATAAAATTATTTAGATATTGATATGAGAAATATGAAATTTTTAAGGAATGTGTTCTTTTGGGGCTCGAGGTATAAATCTATTCCAATACGCCATCTTTTCGAAGTAGATAGTTAAATATATACATATATAAAATACAAGTAAATGCTCTTTGCGTATAAATTATATGAGAAACAGTTTTTTTATACAAAATGTAAACTTTAAAACTGCCATTGAAGAAAATACAATCAGGAATCAGCGTCATTTCCCTCCCTTTTATTGGTACAATTGCATTATCAAACGCCATTGAACCAATCAATATAAATATCTTTAAACTTTTTCTGCTTCAGTGCACTTGTAATTGGACGGTTTTTCAACTTCTTTTTGTTAAAAGTATTCGCTTTCAAAGTTACATGATTTTAGTTTTAAGCCGATAGTATACTGAATGGCGTAGAGAAAATTGACCTCTTTGCAAGTCTATTATCGAAACTATTTTTTGGTAACGTTTTATGAATGAAAGCTTCTATAGAAACCTTTGTACTAGTCAAATACAATTATTTTAGTTTTTTTAGCTTTGGCGATGTTAGGTGAGGAATTTATTTACCATTTCTAGTTTTACCGACTGAATATCTGCTATTATAAACATTGCGCGTCGCAAATGGTAAATTCGAAAACATAAAGAATCAAAAGTAATGTGTATTAAATTATTAATATATTACAAAACGTATTAAATTTTATTACTCTCAACAACTGATAATTGTAGTTTTCATCTGTCTCATAATTATTATGTCACTGCATAGAGCATTGAATATCGCTTACTCGAGTTCTTCGAAAGTAGAATTAGGTTAGAATTACTTTGCAATTGGCAACGCAATCTTCTTACCTATTAATTTAATACATCCCGCATTTTAATCGTTATTGTCTTTTAAAGATTTCATTGCCTCGTGTATAAAGTACTTCCTGTGAAAGTTTATACACAACGAGCATTCTATAGTATGCATTATTTTACATATACCAATCTAAATTCGTAAAATAATGTATCAAAATGTAATTGCACTTAGAAGCGCATGATTACCCGTTCCCAGCATATATACATACAGACATTGTATACGGCGGTACACCTAGTTTCAAACACACTTCTGCAAATACGTAAACTCGGAAACTCACGCGAAATCAAGTTAAACGCACATTACTTTTCGTATCTCTATTATCCGCACCTCGCGATATATCTAAATTAAACGGTTTTTCTTTAATTTTTTAATCCCTCGTGTTACTTCAAGTGCCACGTTAATCCAAAAGTTATCAAAATATAGGTATATAACGATCTTAAAAAAGATATTTAGTGCGGTGCAATCAACAAACCGTCTTGTTGAGATTATTTTGATAGTTTATTACACTTATACGGGTAAAATGAACCGCGGCGTTATATGTGTATGATATAAACAATTTATACGATGAATCCTGATTACATCTGACAATTTACAGTATATTTCATTAATATTTTTCGATTTTTATTTATTGCACATAAAAATTTATTAAAGTAAATTAATGTTGTTTAAGAAAAATTGACAATTTTTTCCAGCAGTATGATATGTATCTCTAATTACTTACATATCAACGTAAATAAATGTTTAAAGATGATTTATGAAATATCGTCTATTATTTATACATCTATTTGACGTTTCCTTGTTTATAATGAGGAAGAAGAAGCGAAGGGTTAAATCGACTTGCGACGATATCTTTGTATACAAATTGCAGTGTTTACATTAGAAGATATTTTACAATTTCTTTGTTCTAATTATTTAAATTTTTTTTCACTATCCAAAATGTATTATTTTATTGATAAATAAATTTTCCGTGCAGTCTGAAGAGGATGGCATTGGCCACCGAAACGTTACAAAAGGAAAGAATGTATTAAAGTTTCTTCCATTTTTCCTTCAACTTCGAAAGATCGATAAATTTTCACTAATGAATATTAGAAAAACCACCGAGTGATAAAATCAAGCCAACGACATCGTTTATGAAAACTTGTACTTTCCTCTGTGAAACGTGTTGAATAAACATTTAATATTGGTGACTCAAAACGTGAATGTAAATTACAATTTTATACGAAACCATCTGTTCATGAAGCCTGCTGACATTTCATAAAATCGAAAAAAGGAAATTAATCTCCTTTTAATGAACGACGAAAGATTTTAACGCGGAAAGTCAAGTATCAAACGGGTCGTCAGTATCACAAAGCACGGCGAAAAGTAGAGAGACCGTCCAAGTTTAAATGCCCGCTGAAAGCGCTATTGCGTGTCGCGATGGTCAAGTGGTTTTCTCTACACTATATCGCAAGTAATAGTGGACGGTCGCCCGGTTTCAGATAGCATCGTCGTTCGTTATTAACTGTCTCGTTCGGCTAAGTGCGTAATTACGAGATTACGAGCCGCGACGTCTTTCTCCTCTCTCCCCCCCCCTCTCTCTCTCTCTCTCTCTCTCTCTCTCTCGCTATGTGCCTTTTCTTCGCATGGTTTGATATTCTCCAGCTTTGATGGTCTCCGCGTCTGTCTTGATCTTCTTCGTGAGGACGATGCGCGAAAAAAATCAACAATAAAAATTATGTATGTGCGAGGCTGAGTAAAATTTACCCGATGAACTGTCTCGATGATCTAAGCAAGCGATTTATCGAGAATATGTCAGTTAATTTCAATATTACTGATAAAAAGTAGTTTGTTAAAAAATTGTGTTTACTTTGATAAAAGGTTGGTTCACTAATTTTTTTTTATTTTGCAATAATTAAATTTGGTTAAAGCTAGGATATTGAAAAAATAATATAAATATTTTTTTGTTAAATTGAACATTCTAAAATAAAACAACTGTAATACATGTTTGTCGACAGTTTATTAAAATGACGGTTTCGCTTATGTTAAAATTAACACAAACGTTTTGTTTTTTCAGAAAATTAAATTAAAATCGTGAATTTGAGAACTTTTAGATAAACTGGATTACACGCAATTTGATGTAATTAGCAGTATAGCCATATTACGTTAACATGAAAATACTGATATGCAAATATTTATAAATAAATAGGAAATATCAAGCGAAGTATCTCGAAGTATCTCGTAAAATGCAATGTAGCGTAAATTCTTGAAATAGGGCCTTGTATCAGCGAGCAATTATTCAAAGTGAATACAGTGGGAAAAGATTAATTAACGGACAGCAACTTGTTTGTTAGACGATCTTAATTGTTCAGGGTCAACGGGAGCACATCTACGAATCGAGAAACAGCGAGATACGTGTGTGCGCGCGCGTATGTAGTATAAATACGTGTCCCTCGCAAACGTATATAGTCATGGCTCGCTAATTGAGTCGCGGATTAAAAGGAGCTAATGTAAATTAGAAACGGTTATTAAAGCTAGGAGACACGTCAGATACAGACTCGAAACCGCAAAGTTGACGACGTTAAAAGAGAAGGGAAACGCGGTGTGAAAGAGGAATAAGAGGTTGGAGGTCGTATACAGAGGGTGGATCGAGAAAAATGGAAAATGCTTCGTAGAAAAGAAAAGGAAAAAGGAGTGATACAGTGCGGCCGGGTGACTGACGTGCGCGCATGGACGCTCAAGAGCCTTCAGGCGATTCTGTATACGCTTTTATGATATTCCCGCGAGCACGGCTTTCTCACCGCGTACTATAGAGAAACATATCTTTCGACTTTCGTTCGGTTTTTACCCTATATACCACTGAAAAGTATCATTTTATTATTAATAAAACCACCCGTAAAAATGCACCTGCTGCATATCTCGACAAATATATAGATACTCGCTTTTCAATGAAAAATAAAGGTATATCGTCAAATATAAATATTCCACGCGTCTCTCTCGAATATTTTTAGATTTATTGATCTGTATCTTTAATTGTACATTAACTCTCTACTTATTTCGATTACAAAAAAATCTTTTAATTACATTTATTGATATCGATTTTCATTATATTAATATAGGAAAATTGATTATCATTAAATAGACAAAGTTAAATTTATTTCGTGAACAATAGTAAAATGTTTATCAAAGTACAGTATTCGTTAATTTATTTTTTGAACCTAAAAGTTAAACCATATCTACGTTCATTCAAGGTAAAAAGATAATCAAGTCTGTATTAAAAAAGAAGTTTTCTTTCTTACGAAGATTAAAGATTTTCTCTTACAACAATTCGTATGCACATGAAATATTAACTAATTTACAAGCTGTAACTTTTAATCCGCTGCAAACTTTGTTCCGAACACTCAACGCCTTTAAAAACGCGACATTCGTTTTATTAATAAACATATTTTTATCTCGACTTTCATATTTTTTAGATGAGCGCTCACAACGTGAAAGTTAATAAATAATAAATAATTTAGTCAACGTGTTTTACAAGTTAAAAAGGTAGAGTTCCAACTATAAAGTAAGTAGCTTAAAAAAGTTCGTGTAGTACATGTATATATATATAGTCCGTAAAAAAAATATGAATGAAGTGACTTAACAAACAGCCGCATCATCAAGAGGCTTAAAAAAGCGAGAGGGTGAAAGGCTTCCTCAATAGAAGTTAACATCCCGATCAGCACTCATTTCCCCGATGCAGCAGCCTCGCGTCTCCGCCTCTTGTGTATCATGTTTCAGAGTCATTCTCACTAAACCCGGTAGAGAGATCGGTACACAACGAGGGTCTTTCACTCGTACAATTTATCACGTGACCGATGGACCATCGAGAAAAGCTCGGTTATATCTACGTCGAACTTATATTCCCACGCGCGTCAAGGAATAGAAAATACCCCGCGAAACTTTTACCCTTTTCCAATGTCGAAATGGTCAAAAAAGTAAAAAAGAAGAAAGATAGAGAGAAAGAAAGGAAGGAAGAAAGGAAGAAAGAAAGAAAGAAAGAAAGAGAAGAGAAGGGTGAGAAAAAATACGATCTGCAGAGTCTTTGGCGCTCGATACCAAAGGGCTTTGAGAGCACGCGTGAACACGACAATTCCCCGGGTCGATCTTGCTAATGCTCTCCGTTGCCTCGGTACTTTGTACGCCTCTCGCTTTAAACTTTTGACATCAGGTAACGCGATACTCGATAACGTCTGCCAACTCCCTAGCATGCAAAATTCAAAGAATATATTCTCTGCACTCATTGCTCCTGAAAGAGCAATTATTTTTCACATTATGAGATTCGTACAAGATTTATACCAATTACCTTATAATTTATTTTACATTTAAATTTTATACCCCAGAGTTCGAACTTCTATTTGTAACTAGAGACAAGAGACTTCGGAATAAATTGTTGCATATGAATTTTGAATTACAAACAAAAATAAACTAATAATACAATTAAAAGTACAATAAAAATAAAAATATAAATTATGAGTATCATTTAATGTGTAGAATGGAGTATTCTATCATTTTTGAAAATAAATTAATACAGCAATAAACAAACATTTTGTTTCTACACATCATGTGAGGCTACTCTGAAAGCACTTACTCGATTTTTATTATTCAAATTCCAGATTGTTAAAAACAAATATTATTCTAAATTTTTGCTTCTCTCAGAGTAAATTCATAAACCCACAATAAATGGACGTTCATTATTTTAAAAAATTGATCAATAATAATACGGGTGCAGTATAATAATAAACGAATAAATGAATTTTAATTTCAAATTAGCGAATAAAGAATATCCTATTGTATTATCATTTAGAAAAGTAACGGCAATGCTCAGCTTAACTATACAGAAAATTACAAAATAATATTTACATTAAATTGATGCTATACATATAGATACTTTTCTGTTCCCAAAAGATTATATATTTAAACCGTTAGATTAAATAAACTTTAACAGCTAGTATCGGTATTTGTAAATTCTATATAAAGATATTGGGCACCTATAAGTAGCATAAACGTGCATCACATATAGATTTTGTCAAACTGTATATAACATAAATTCAAGTTTGTTTTAATCAGCTACCTTCTAAAACCATTCCATAACAGAATTTTTTATCTTGCTCATATTTTGAACCTAAATGCAATTTAATTGCACAAATAAATTAAGTACAAGTGCATTCATCCACATACATACATAATAAAAATCTATATTTAAATATTTTTTTATATTTTTCAGGGAATATATATTCTTATGGAAGTTTGTCAAAGAATCGAATTTCTGAGAACATAAGTCCTATTTCTAGTATGCCAAAGACCTAACTCATTTTCTTAAACTGCGTGAGGACTTTTTTTCGATTTTTTTTTGTATAACTAATATACCGTCTAAAAGAGAAATACGAATAGTATATGATAAACCTTTTAGAGAGCATTCAATGTTGATTTAAAAGTGTAATATTAACTATTTAATATTAAAAACAACTATAATTTCTAAACCTATATTACAATTCCGTTTAAACAAACAAATTTCATGTAGTTAACATTGGTTATTGATATAAATTAACTCATAATATTGCATAAAATAAACTTTTAAACTTTATTTTTCCGAATAATTTTCAACGATATACGAAAAAACCTCATATATATATATATATATATATATGTATTGTGACATATGTAGATACACATGTCTACAATAAGGTTCCATTGACCTCTTGAGAGACGTGTGTTCATGATTACGATTTATTCTTTGATGGGTGATAAGTAAACAGACAAGTTTGTACTTACTATAAGGAGGTTACGATAAGGATAAATCATGAATGGAAGTCTCTTTCCATTCATGAAACTGATACAGAAGTTTCTAATTTGCTTAATAAAACTAGCAACTTTATAAATACGCGTCTTACTAATCTAGAAACTACAAGCTTGATTATAATCGCATTAGTAAATTGCGAATGTCTCCCTTGTCTTTTAAAGTAACATAGATTTCATTTTCATTTAAATACATAATATAATTTAATGGAAATTAATTTATATTTCAGCCCTACGTGATCTTCATACTTTCAAAATACGAATTGTTTAATATTCTTAATAGTTCTGATTGATATCAATTATAGAATATCAAATGAGAGTCGAGAAATTCAATTAAATTAATGACGTTTTTTCGCGATATCCGCCAATGTGGTGGAATACTTTAGGAAGGTTTAAATCAGTCTGGAATCCCCCAATGACATCCGGTCCAATCAACCTGCAATTATTTCAGAAATAGTTTAATGTTACTCGTACAATTTATCACGTGACCGATGGACCATCGAGAAAAGCTCGGTTATATCTACGTCGAACTTATATTCCCACGCGCGTCAAGGAATAGAAAATACCCCGCGAAACTTTTACCCTTTTCCAATGTCGAAATGGTCAAAAAAGTAAAAAAGAAGAAAGATAGAGAGAAAGAAAGGAAGGAAGAAAGGAAGAAAGAAAGAAAGAAAGAAAGAGAAGGGTGAGAAAAAATACGATCTGCAGAGTCTTTGGCGCTCGATACCAAAGGGCTTTGAGAGCACGCGTGAACACGACAATTCCCCGGGTCGATCTTGCTAATGCTCTCCGTTGCCTCGGTACTTTGTACGCCTCTCGCTTTAAACTTTTGACATCAGGTAACGCGATACTCGATAACGTCTGCCAACTCCCTAGCATGCAAAATTCAAAGAATATATTCTCTGCACTCATTGCTCCTGAAAGAGCAATTATTTTTCACATTATGAGATTCGTACAAGATTTATACCAATTACCTTATAATTTATTTTACATTTAAATTTTATACCCCAGAGTTCGAACTTCTATTTGTAACTAGAGACAAGAGACTTCGGAATAAATTGTTGCATATGAATTTTGAATTACAAACAAAAATAAACTAATAATACAATTAAAAGTACAATAAAATAAAATATAAATTATGAGTATCATTTAATGTGTAGAATGGAGTATTCTATCATTTTTGAAAATAAATTAATACAGCAATAAACAAACATTTTGTTTCTACACATCATGTGAGGCTACTCTGAAAGCACTTACTCGATTTTTATTATTCAAATTCCAGATTGTTAAAAACAAATATTATTCTAAATTTTTGCTTCTCTCAGAGTAAATTCATAAACCCACAATAAATGGACGTTCATTATTTTAAAAAATTGATCAATAATAATACGGGTGCAGTATAATAATAAACGAATAAATGAATTTTAATTTCAAATTAGCGAATAAAATATCCTATTGTATTATCATTTAGAAAAGTAACGGCAATGCTCAGCTTAACTATACAGAAAATTACAAAATAATATTTGCATTTAATTGATGCTATACATATAGTTACTTTTCTGTTCCCAAAAGATTATATATTTAAACCGTTAGATTAAATAAACTTTAACAGCTAGTATCGGTATTTGTAAATTCTATATAAAGATATTGGGCACCTATAAGTAGCATAAACGTGCATCACATATAGATTTTGTCAAACTGTATATAACATAAATTCAAGTTTGTTTTAATCAGCTACCTTCTAAAACCATTCCATAACAGAATTTTTTATCTTGCTCATATTTTGAACCTAAATGCAATTTAATTGCACAAATAAATTAAGTACAAGTGCATTCATCCACATACATACATAATAAAAATCTATATTTAAATATTTTTTTATATTTTTCAGGGAATATATATTCTTATGGAAGTTTGTCAAAGAATCGAATTTCTGAGAACATAAGTCCTATTTCTAGTATGCCAAAGACCTAACTCATTTTCTTAAACTGCGTGAGGACTTTTTTTCGATTTTTTTTTGTATAACTAATATACCGTCTAAAAGAGAAATACGAATAGTATATGATAAACCTTTTAGAGAGCATTCAATGTTGATTTAAAAGTGTAATATTAACTATTTAATATTAAAAACAACTATAATTTCTAAACCTATATTACAATTCCGTTTAAACAAACAAATTTCATGTAGTTAACATTGGTTATTGATATAAATTAACTCATAATATTGCATAAAATAAACTTTTAAACTTTATTTTTCCGAATAATTTTCAACGATATACGAAAAAACCTCATATATATATATATATATATATATGTATTGTGACATATGTAGATACACATGTCTACAATAAGGTTCCATTGACCTCTTGAGAGACGTGTGTTCATGATTACGATTTATTCTTTGATGGGTGATAAGTAAACAGACAAGTTTGTACTTACTATAAGGAGGTTACGATAAGGATAAATCATGAATGGAAGTCTCTTTCCATTCATGAAACTGATACAGAAGTTTCTAATTTGCTTAATAAAACTAGCAACTTTATAAATACGCGTCTTACTAATCTAGAAACTACAAGCTTGATTATAATCGCATTAGTAAATTGCGAATGTCTCCCTTGTCTTTTAAAGTAACATAGATTTCATTTTCATTTAAATACATAATATAATTTAATGGAAATTAATTTATATTTCAGCCCTACGTGATCTTCATACTTTCAAAATACGAATTGTTTAATATTCTTAATAGTTCTGATTGATATCAATTATAGAATATCAAATGAGAGTCGAGAAATTCAATTAAATTAATGACGTTTTTTCGCGATATCCGCCAATGTGGTGGAATACTTTAGGAAGGTTTAAATCAGTCTGGAATCCCCCAATGACATCCGGTCCAATCAACCTGCAATTATTTCAGAAATAGTTTAATGTTACTCGCAGTACAACTGTATAAACACGATGCACATCGGATACGTTTGATAATACGAAGATTTACGGTCAATAAAAAAGTACGTTATAATCATTCAATAAAATACGTTAAATATATTACACATGTTTTCGTAAATTATAAGTTATGACATAACCGTAAGTAATGGGTCTATATATATTATTTAGAATATAATTGAAAATATCCGTACACGTATAGTCAATGAATTTCTCCGAAAGTGCATACAATGTGCAGAGAAATTATACATTAATTACCAAAATATGACGAAATAATCAGAACTCGACTATCATATGTATTGTAATTTAATACAATTACTAATTATTATACGCCATTCATATTATTTTCTTTACCGTTTTTACACTTTATTCTCGGTAAATTGGTAATTGACAAAAAGTATAAGCATTGTCGAGAACGGATACGTACGCGGACAATGTATCGAAGTGATATTTTCGCAAATCGACGTACAACCACGTTGAATTAAACCTCTACAGCGGGATATCCGCAATATTTGTACAGAATAAAAAATACTTAGTGCTTGCGAATACATTGATCGAACTAAATAAAAATGAATAAAAAAAATAATGACTAATAGTTTTGGAAACGTGTTATCGAATTGAAAGAAAAAAACGAAGAGACAAAGTCGTTGGGATGAATGGGTACGTATCGGGTGGTTGAATCGATTGCCAAGAAACAAATGACAAGTGACATAAAGCGAGCTGTGCCCTCTGAAAAGGCGGACCAAATATTTTGCACCCTTCATCGCCGATCGAGCAAATATCCCGAATACTGGACTCTGTATTACGTAGACGCGGGGACCTCGAAGTCTGTGTATAGCGGCGGTGCTGGTGATGAGAGTAGTACAGAGGAGCGGGGTAAAGAGGGAGGAGGAGGAGGAGGAGGAGTGACCCTCTGTACTGTAATATCTGCAGGCTGACGGGTTATGGACCGGAGAAATTGGAAAGCGACATTCCTGTGGTTTTGGCTTCCCTTTAACCTCGGCAATGAGCTCCACGGGTTGATGCACCCAACCTGTCCTGCATAGGCCACTGGCTCGTCGCATATGTATTTTTACGTTGAAAGAGATAGCTGGCGATCACCTCCTCTTTTTGGAGTTTGATGGTGGCTCGTGCGGTGCAGCTGCCAAATAATAGTCTTCGTTCGTGAATCACTTTTTCAATGCACCAAGTTGTACATCCACATGTGTGCGCGTGTATAATGTGTAAAACGTCGGACAATGTAAACATATTAAATTAAGTATGTCAAAACTTTACGACTACGATCGATTATTTCATATACGCGAACGTAATGCACGAATTTAATTGTATCAAAGCAAATTATATTTACAGCTCGCTTGT
This sequence comes from Theocolax elegans, assembly GCA_026168455.1. Lineage (NCBI taxonomy): Eukaryota > Metazoa > Arthropoda > Insecta > Hymenoptera > Cerocephalidae > Theocolax > Theocolax elegans. The sequence goes on from CM047428.1 coordinate 25,711,959, forward strand.
AAACGTAATATTATATACTACTGCGTCATACTTGGTAATATTACGATTTATGCACTAGTTCGTTTAAGTACATATTGTACTGTACGAAAATTCTATACAGAGTAGATGTGGTTAATTAACAAAGGATTCAAAGGCTCGATACTTTTATTGTTTCAAATTTAAATTAATTACGCCGTTTCTTGTTCACTTATGAATGTTATGTTATATATCAATGTTATGCAAAAGTACTTCCGAAACATTTGTATATAAAGAGAATAGTTTACAAATATTTTTTTGTTAAAAATTACTTGCACTCTCCCAAATTATTTTATTCTTTACCTATAATTTATTGTTTCACAAGTAATACTCATTTATTTGTTTCGCCTACAATATAAAATAGTTAATTATTGTAAATCATTTAAAATATAAACTTTCCTTAATCAACTACATGGCACATGTTATGTAAATAACATAATTTTTTAATAACTAAATTTGAACATTCTCCATTAATTACATACCCGGATAATAACAGTTGAACTATCAATTGTACCACTCTGAATTCCATGCCAACGTTCAAATGTTTGAACCACTTTTCTAATCAGTAAATATTATAACAATTATTTTTGATTGCGCGTAAAATAATTTGTGCACACAGCGCAGAATAAAAGTACGAAGTTATCAAGTTATGTTTCTCCTCCTTAACGATTTTGCCGAACGAAAAGAAGGAAAAAAAAGAATAAGAAAGCTATCATAAGTCACCGTAATAATCCCCGTTTTTATTTTATTGAGCTATTATTTTCGTATATATAAGGCCACAAGCCACTTCTATACACTTGAAACCGTTTCTCGCAATTATCGGTAGAGAGTCCAACGAAGACTGACCGCAAAAAATATATATTAAAGAAAAAAAATGGAAGTAAGAAGAATCATTGTTTGAAATAGTACACTTTTGTGGAAACTGGTTCCTCTTGTAAAATACCTCGGTCGATTATAAGCACAGCAGCACGCACGCATTACACCTGTCGACTCGTTAGCGCGAACTTGACAAATGTGGAGGAATAGAAGCGAGAGAGAGAGAGAGAGAGAGAGAAGTACATAAAGAGAAATTGCAAAACCGCTCTATGAAACGTTTATGCGTTGAATAAAACTGCCAGGTGAAATCCGTCTGTTTGAATACAGGAAATATATACGCGACGATATGTATACATCTGTATATTACAGAGAAGAAAGAGAAAGAGTAAAGGCATAGTAAAGTAGCGAATTGTTACATTGCATTATTATATATTGTCATTTAACATTGAAGATAATTGCGCAGTCAAGGTCAGGTGCACGGTAGCGTGCAACGCATTCCGAATAACGTGCATAATGGCTTAGATGCTACTGGAGATTTCGTTGCATTTCCTTACACGCAAATTTGCTTTTCGTGCTATACGTGTTAGGCTATTAATTTTTTCTGCACAAAAATACTAACGTTTTTCTTAAATTAAATTTGAGCTCTATGCAACATTCAACGTCAGTTTGTATAGTATAAATATCTGATTGTGAAAAATATTTATTTCGATTCCTTGTATAGAGGAAACTTTCTAATAGTAAAATTTTTCGATTTATTAAAAACATCCTAGAAGTATCTTTTGACATGCCCAGAGTCCAAATCTCGTGTATTTAAACTACGCGGTTCAATATATCTAATTTTTGGACATATAGTTTTCATTTTTAATTATTAATAGCCTATTAATTCACTTTTGCTTCACAGGTAATTTTCGATTTTCACTAATTATTTTTGACAGTTTTAAATGCAGATGATATTTTTAAATCGAACAAAATGTAATTTATAGAGAATAAATAATATATTTCTTTTCGTATCGGGTTTTACAAAATATTTCCATTATTTTTTAAGTTATAAAAAAAACTGATTTTTTCAATTTGTCATATCTTTGAAAGTAATCGATCACATAATCTGACAAAAATCATGATGAAATAATAATAATAGATATGTGTTGTACAAATTTTAAGTCATCATATAGATTGGTTTTTGACAAAAATAAATAAACACTGAATAAATTGAAATTTGTATATCCAACGATTTTGGGCGTAGAAAGCTTTCAATCGACTTGAAATTTTGTGGAAAAGTAAACTTTATGGTAACAACGATCTGTATTCTTTCTCATATTTATAATTAGCAAAGCTATGGAGCATTATATATTTTTGAATGAAATTTTTGAATGCTCATATCTCTAAATTTAAATGGTCACATAAGTTGAAAAAAACTTGGTATAATAGAACATAATATACTGTAATTTCAGAATGTTTCACTAAGTGGATCTTCAGAAAAGAAATATAATTTAAAATAGGACATTCCTGAAAAATTTGTATTTTCTGGTAAAGCACAATACCTAATAACTTGATATAATAACATCTGTAGCTTTATTAAAACTTTTTAGAAACATGTTTTAAAGTATTAACAATACCTAAATCTACATTTGCAGAACATTAAAAAATGCATTAATCTGTCCTAAAACAGATGGACGTTGAAAGCAAATAATTAATATTTCTTTGTTTTTTAAAAACGTATTATTTCAATTTTGACATGTTTTTGATCATATTAGCAGAGCATTCTTTTGTTTGTAAAATCATCCGGATTAAATCAGTGTGAAACACGAAAAATTGTAAAAGCGTTAGAATTAATTTTATTTCATATTTTAGAATAATATATTTCATACAGCAGCGATACATTTATTTTGAGAAAACTGCGCGCCAATGAAATATCAGTGGTTTTTTATTACTTAAAAGAATTGATAATTTTCTAGATATAACTATATCTGAAATTGTTTATGAATATTTAACATACAAAAATAAAAATAAAAACTATTATTATTAATTCAAACAATAAAAATACATCGAAAAATAATATGTATGTTTAATTAGTCTGGAAACTCACTAGTTTAAAGGTAAATTAATGGAGAGAGGCTGCTATTTAAAGCAACCTGTTTAGTAATGTAAATCAATAGGTTAACGCAATAACCAAGCCAGACCAATGTTTCAAATTAATTTGTAAAATCGTCAGTATCCTCTCCAAGTACTATACGGAAATCATGTATAGCTAATGCAAAATAATTGATCGCGAATAAAACCGATACCATTTTACTGTTAAACATCGATCCCTATTTATAATGTTGTTACCTAAATCATTACTCGGAATCTACTGATACGTGTTCTAAATATAGTAAATATTACTATTTAAAAGTAAATTTTCCTAGTACAGGATCAATTTTTAGAATATATATTGTATGCTATTGTTCAAAAAAATTGATACGTTGAAAAGTGTAAGTCTTGATAGTATAGAGAAACGTAACACGAAAAATTCTCCGTTCCGAAACTGAAATCTACATTTACATTGTAAAAAAGTAGAGAGAGAAAGAGAGAGTAACGCTGATTGTTGATTACTGTAGGATTAAAAAAAAAGTTAAATACCTGCCAGAAACATTGACGATAAAGTCGATACGGCTTATCATCGTGGCTGTTGTCTGTCGATAAAACGATGCTCGCGATGCGTTGTCCGACATAAATTGAAGAGCCGACCGCACCTGTCACGAGGATTGACGCACAAGTCACAAATAATTACTTCATACAGTGAGGGAGTGCACGCGTTGCTACTATTATTTTCGACTTGACGAGATTTCAATCTCATTAATGGTGATTTGCTTCATTTAATTTTCATCACATCGCGCTTCACCGTTCGTGCCTTACGATCTCTTTCCTCTCAACGGTAATTGTCCTTGAATGGATTATTTTTCGATAGAATTTTCGTTCGCGTAGATTATAACAATAGTTTTTGAGATTTCAAATACATATCTACGTAAACTAAAAAAATGTTAACTATACTTCCAAAACTATGGTTACCTTATATAATATCTACTCAGTTTTAACTATTAATCGAGTTGCATGTAATTTTTGCTTATCACAGTTGCACAACGGAATGAAATCTTATTCACATTATCATGAAATTGAACCTATACCTATAAGTATCAACACTGTAAATCAGTTAATATCGATATGTATACATTCAAATCAATTAACTGACGCACACTTAATTATCATATGTACAACCAATAATAAAATTAGAACACGATTAACAAAAGCAATTACCAAATGCAGTTCACGAGAAAAATACTCAGTCGCACGGTTTCCCACTTTTTTTTCGCGGAATAAAAACTTGGAGAAAAAAGAATGCGCACAAGCACTCCTATACACGGAATGAATCTTGGACGAAAACATTTTCGCAGTTGGAAAAGGTTGGCTTCCATTTCCAGAACCGCGCGAGTGCATTTCCCGAAGTCGTTGGCCCCGCGTGCATTCGCGGGTTTTCTCGTCAGCTCACGTGTAGTGCTTTGTTTTTCGTAAACCTCTCTCGCGAAATACCTTCTCGAACGAAGAAAAATATGGAACTCGAATTTCGCGCGCGCCAAGTTTCATGGATGCGTGAGCGCACACCAAGTCTTTCGCCACTGTCGACTACGAGTTGTGATTCAAAATTGCTGGATTTTTTTCCCTCTTTTATCCAAATTCTTTTCTTTTTTTTTTTGCTATTTTCATAGTTTCTATGCAGGAGCTTTATTGCAATGTGCGATTTATCGAATGTTGATATTTTTTTCGTATAGGTTGTACATTACTGTTTGGATATATTTTTTTTCGGTGTATCGCACATATCAATAAAGACCCTTTGGTATACGAGCTGTGTCAGAAAGGAGGTCTGAAAATTGTTTTTTTAGTTTTTCGGTTGTTTTAGTACTAGTGTGCGAAATGATGTTTTTTCCCCATTGATTTTAAAGAGTATAATGCTCTCTCCTTTTCCTCGAAGCAATATATTTCTACTTGAACGGTATTTTTTATACCGTCTCTATGATGCCAGGAAAAAAATAGCGTTATAAAATTAAAAGATATATAGGAATTGAAAAAGCGTTGTTGGTGCAACTACTGTATTTAAGAAATTATATACGTCTATAATAAAAATTTACACATACTTGTTTAATCGTTTTCTAAGAAGCAAGCAGAAATTTTAAACGAGTTGGTTGTATTAAAATCTTGAAAATTAAAACAATTTATAAACTTAGCATGTGGTTGCATAATTAAAGTCCTTGAAAGTTTTAAGAAATTGTTTTGAAATATCATAAGAATTTAATTATGTTATATTTATTAACATAAATATTTACAAACTTTAGGTTGATCGATTATTTAATTACTAAAAAACATGTAAAAACGAAACATTGATTTTGAACAACTTTGCAAACATAATTTCATATATACTAGTAATTTACGGAAGTTTTATTTATTTTACATAGTTTTACTTTTCTTTGTCACTTAGTAATTAATTGAAAAAGTATTGTAATGTAATATAAATTACGTATAATAGATAAGATTTGATAGTTCATTAATTTGTCAAAATTATAGTTAAGATCATATTTTATTATAAGAGTATTTTATCTATATTTAACGTAAAATTTATAATAGAAGTGCAATGATTTTACGTGTTCGCCTATAATATAGGTATAGTATCGCAAACTGAACAGTGTTATTTCTTTATATTAAATTAAATGTAGCATGAAAACCAAAGTACAATAATATATTTTCGTTATATCAGTTTTATAGATAAGATTAGGGTTAGTATTTACTCTAGCGAAAAAAGCAGACTACACACGTAGCCTCTCGAACCCCGAGGTGTCTTTTCTTCCATTTCTATTTTGACCATTCGTTCTTCAATTGTAAAGTTAAAGAGTAAATTTATGTGAAATTTTGGAGAATTTTAATGCCGTAGTAAAAAATCTGAAAATTTATTTTTGAAAAACGAATAGAGTGCAAAAGAAAAGTTACGACGAGAATAATTGTAGAATAATCAGAATTGTACGAATATTCAGAAAAAAAACGAAAGGTGTATATAGATATATGAAGGATACCCGAGTAGTCTACATTGCAACAATTACTTTGGATAAATAAGAGAAAGGTCTGCTAGCCGAGAACAATGAATACAGCGGGTTCTCAATGCGGAAGCCACCCTGTACTCGGATTCAACCCTTCGGTCCTCTACCTCTTTCTCTCTTCCTCGTCCAGTCCCGGATGTACCGAAGCGAATCGGCAAGAGAAGGAAATGGAGGGAAGAAGCGGAAAAAAGGACGAAAGAAGAAATAAAAAAAAGTGAAGTCGTCGCACGCTACTGCCGGCAGCGTCGAGGGAAATAAATTGTGCGCTTATCGTCTCTGGCCGTGAAGTCGGGCGCCGCTGGGATGCTGGAAAAACAATAATATCTGGGACGCGCGAGTTCGATTTTTCTCCTCGGACGAGCCGATGCGCGGGCGTAAAATCACGCGTCCCATGGGATCTCTGGAGTTTTCTCTCGTTTGCATAATTTTCTCTCTTCCTTGAGTTCGAATTTTTTTCGGGCTTTTTGGTCGCAGTTGCAGATCTATGGGAGATTTTATGAAGGCATTTGATCGGCTATCATAATATTTCATTCCCAGATGAAAATTTGGATCATCTTTCTTTGGCAGTTCTTTTCCTTAATGACAGTTCTAAGGGACAATATTTAGGTTTCAAATTCTCGTAAAATAATTGAAAATTTTTATTTTTTTCAATTAATTCAATAAATGTTATGTTTACGAAATCAAATGTATTAGAAATTATAATAATTTAATGTTAGACATATAATAACGTAATTAAATTTTCAATACACGAAAACATTTTAATTATGCAGTTTTAGCAACAATATGCAAGGCACTTATTTAATGCAGACAAATTATTATTTTGCTTTGTAAATGAATATTTCTATTTCTCTTAATGAATTCAATTATTTTTTTTTGTACGGGGAACTGTAAAGAAGAATCTGATATCTTAGTTGCTAATTGTTCGCACGTATGCGAAAATCACCCGCTTTGCATTGACGTTCAATGTCACACATTTTTAACATGATATTGCAAATGTCTATAAGTGCATTTTGATAATAAAAATTAAGGAAAATAAAGATTTTTTATAAAAAAAACGTCGAATTTCGTTACAATCTGTAAATATCAACTATATATTAGAAATTGTTAAAAAAAAGATGTTATGTAGTTGAAATATGAATCAACGTAATCATATTAAATCTCAAAAAGTAACGATGAAAAAAACGTATCAAAACAACACAAAATCAAATTACCTGATTAAACAGAGAGTACAATAAAATTGAAAACACTAGGTATTTCAAATTATTCGTTACTAAAAATTGTATGGTATTGAATTATAGTTTCGAAATATTGTTTTTATCAGTACAAACAGATTCTTTACAAATTATATTATAGTAAAATGAAAACAAATGAAAATTCTATATGATCTATAAACAATTTAGATGACGTGACTTATATGCCTCTTTCAATATAACTCATACAATTGACTCGTTTAAAATAAATTGTTTTAACGAATGAAAAGCTTTCAAGCGATCCTTCTAACACGAAGTGAAAAGATTAAGCTCGATTTATAAAATATGACATTGAAAGAAAGTTTCAGTTACTACAATGTACCGTTGAAAAATTAGGTTTTAGTTACAAATACTTTTATGGCTCGACTTTTTTTTTTATTTATAGAATCTTATTCATCTTCAAAATGTTCTGAAATTTCATAACAATTTTTAATTTTATAATTATTTATTACACTTGCATATTATTTTTAATAAGTGAAATATAGATGAAATATAATTAAATGGTTCAAACGCATCGATCATCACTAGTAATGCATCAAATCGTATTAAAAAAGATAACATCAGTTGTTGTTACAATGTCTATTTTTACTATAATGATATCAAAAAGTTTGAAACTGTTAAAATGCATTATATATAAATGAAAAATGGTAAATTAAATGTAGCTTTGAAAACTTATGATTTTCATAATATTTCTATAATCATATCGCATGTTAATGTTAAAAATACTGCCGGTAAATAAAAGAAAATAGTTATATAAATCGTATGAGCTCGATTAAACAAGAGCAGATAACCGAGAAAGTACTATTTTTAACTACATATTATATTGTTCATTGTATATTAAACATAGATATTTTTTAAGTGAGTATTTAACGTTTTGTAATATTCACATAATAAAATACATGGCAATTCGTTAATTACACAAATACCTATCTATATACTTTATCCTATTTGGCAATAATGCACGTTATTTATTAAAAATAAAATTAAAATAATTTCGTTTACACAATTAAAAAAAATAAGATATATGTATTGGAAGATTGACTACGATCTTTGATTAAGGGAAAATCCAGTGACATCCTTCTTTTAAAGCATTACATTTCTCCATAGTTCTTCAGCGTATTAACTGGCTTTCCTACGGTCATAAATATTTACTTCACCTATATATTGGCTTTGAATACCAAAGAATCGGCTTACTTATAAAACTTTAAATCACTTTACCTGAAAAACATACGAGGGCGTTCCGAACGCAATAAATAAACAGGAAATAAAACGAACCAACCCAGAATCCCTCACACGCTTTGCAGTTCTGTGCGTGGATCGGCAAAAAGTAGCCGCATAAATGCATGAGGCCGCATCGATGTCGAAGGTGATGATTCCGATCTCGCGCTCGTATATATATATTTTTAAACCACCCGACTGACCAGCGCGTCTATGTCTAGCGATGACGGTATTGGTGATTGTGTGCGTGTGCGTGTGCTTGTGTGTGTGAGAGAGCGAGAGAGAACCGTTTCACACTGAAATAGATGCGCTTGCACGAGCTGCAACCAGGAATTGCATTATTTTTTCATTACCGTATTTTTTATGATCACGTATTGTGCCAGTTGAAAATACATAAATTCGCCCAAATGAACCCGTCGTCAATTTATTTTTGCGCCAATGAAAATGCGAATTTTGCATTTTCCATTTTTTTGAACTTTCTATCTCAATTTCCGTTTTTTTATCAAATGACTGATTCGTATTTCATTAAATTAAGCTGTTCAAGTATTAAGTACGCAAGATTAATACTAATTATGTAATTTATATATATCGCGTAATTTATTTTGAGTTCACTGGTATACCAAATAAACGAAACAACCTTTCATCAAAATATTAAACAAAGATACAATCGTTGATAAAATGATTATCGAAATGAAAATGATAATATATTGTCATTGTAATTATATAGAACATGAATCTATATATACAACATTTTATTTCGTTAAAATTTAATTAATTTTGTTTATAAGCTTACTTACTATAATGTACTTACTTGCATTCAAGACAATTTGTTATTTCTGTTTTTATATAAATATACATTTCTTAATTTTATATTTTATTAAATAACATACTTTTTTACCTTATGCATATTATATAAATAATGTAAATATATAACTTTATAAAACAGCTGTTTACTAGTCGTCTTTACATAATAACATAATGTTCCATGATCTTCATCCATATAACGAAATCCTGTTACATATTTTACATTTTTCACATTTTAAATAACACATAGATGGTTATAATAACAAAATTTATTTATTAATATGTATATCTATATAACAAAATGTATTCTATGTATTATATATGTAAAATGTGTATATTACGTAATCTAACTGCTTTTAGACTATGTATATAAGAAAAAAGAAATTTCTAATAAGTGAAAAAGTGACAGTATAGTAAAGTACGATGTATCAGCTATATTTAAGAAAAATTAATCTGAAATGTCAGTATTTATTAGGACATTTTCATAATCTTTCTCGTGTAGTTAGTTCGCTAAATTTGATAAAAATTTTATTTCTTCGCTAAACTATCTCAATTAATATACATATTTTTAATGTAATGCATAAAATTTAAAAGGAGATTTGCAACGATTTTGACTTTGTGCTTGTTTTAAAAGTCGCGTCTTATATAAATGTTACAAAGAATAATAGATTTTACGACGTATACAAGCTAAAAATATATAGTGTTTTACATTCCTAGTTCAAGTATATAAGTTTAATATGAAAATCCTGAAACATAAAGATAGATTGTAAAGTCTCAAACCATATACCTTTTAAATGCATTTACGCATGCCATCATCGGAGGAGATGACCGTAGTAGAATTAAGACCTTGACACGAAAGAATTAAATTCTTAAGGTTTTAAACGCGTATTTGCATTTTTCAAGTTTACCTAAAAATATCGCATTTTCCCATGACATTTATTGTAAAAGGTTTTACATTGTATTGCAGAAAAATAAAATAATTAGAGATGAGATGTTTTCAATTCATGCAAATGATAAGGATAGGAAATTTGTTCAACAGATTGAGGAAGAAACCATATTTCTATGCATAAAATAGTATTAACTATTAATTTTCATTAAAATTTCGAATTTTTTATTATTAATTTTTTTCTGTATAGAAAGTATTACAAATAGGGATGCAGAATTGGTATACGAAATGCGAAAATTGCTATGCTTCGGAGGTACTGACTAAGACTTATTTAAAACGTTTAATTTATACTTAATGGAAAGTCTGATACGTCGCGCTTTAATCTTCAAATAAATAATGTTTTCACGGTAAAATGAAGAAAATTCGTAACCAGATTTTCGTGCGTTATAAAACTCGGCGCACCGAGGGTATAATAATTAATGCAATATCGTAGAGAGTGAGAGCCGAGGATGGACTTACGTAATACTTGGGTCCCTGTCGTCTTGCAAGCGTGGGCACGGAGTTGGCTTCAATGAGTGCGCGGCCCCGCTGCAAAGCGAGTCCAACGTCGCCCTCCTGAGATTTGCATATGCGGCCATATCGAATCAAATTTCTGTCTCTCAACCTGCCAACCGGCCCTCCTTCATCCGCGAGGCCTGCTTGGAATTCGAATCACGCCTGACAAATGAAGCTTCGTTATATTCAGGCGTGCGCGCTACGTCACCCAACAAAAGAGAAGGGTAATGCGTGTATCGCGTAACTATAGGGTTCGTGTCCCATTTAAATTCGTTCGCGTCCATTTCGACAATTCCATCGAATTGTTTTTCATCTGTACGTATCAAAGAGATAGATAAATAGACATAGTTATCTACCCAGGTTACTAAATCGTGTAAATATATACGTTTAATTGAATACATCACTTTCAAAATAAACTATTTTAATTTTATAATTTATAATTAATAATAATAACAATGACAATAGGGCAGTTTTTAACAACAAACGAATAATAGTTTTAAAAACATTGTTAAATATTGGATACACACGAGTGATTAAATTGACCTCAAAATCTGATTGGTCGTAGGCGTCTAAGTACTAAAACAATTTAATCACTCCTATAAATACAGACAGTAGGACATTAACCTCGTGTCAAGGAATATTTTAGGGATCTAAATATAAATCATTCAGTACACTTAACACATTTTCTATTCGACCTGAAAATATTCACCCAATTAGCCCCACTTATAAAGTTAGTTGGTACCCAAAGTGGAATAGGTGTATGATCAAATATACACCAATTTAATTAACTAAAAATTTTGTTTTCGAATCACTTTGATGCTTCGTTAACGTAGTAATTGAAAATTGATGAGAAAATTTTGGAAGTATTAATTTAAAGAGTACTTCAACTATTAATATTAAAACGGCGCAAGTCTCGCATATTATTAAGTAATAAAATGCAAATTTCACTCGATGTAACGTTATCGGTTCAGGTTGATCGTTCTCGATTTGGCTTACCTTAGCAACAGGATCTTGAGTTTTAGCAAGAAACGAGACAACACCACTTTCGTACAATCTGTGATAAATATTTTTGACTTGGTTCAATAACGGATAATCATCGCGAACCACATAAATGTAATATCGATTTAAATAATCGTCTATTGTAACGTGCAAGCTGTTAGATTCCCTTACCAAACCTTTGGTAACGGCACAGTCTTCTATGCAAACCACATCCGGTTCGTACTGCATTATTTTCAAACAATTTTGCAGATTATCAACCTTCGTAATTTTGTTGCGTAGGAGTGTATTAGCGTAGTAAGGGATGATCGTATACTTACTGTAAGCTTGTAAATTCAAAAGCAATATATCCTCGCTTGACTGAACGTTGTAAATCTTCACCGACGACACGGAGAGCATCGAATTAAGCTTGCTTTGTAGAAACGAATTGACTATCATGAGTACGCACGCCAACAAAATAAACACGATCCTTGCCAGACCGGTGTTTGGTTGACGTATCATCGGGCTACCGCTGATCCCTCTCACCAAGTCAAAAGCAATGACTGTTAATCTAGATTTTGTTAGGAAAGCCAAAAACATTGCCATAAAGACGTAGAACGCGATCAGGAGTGTCCAAACGAAAACTGGCAATACTTTTAAGATATTATGACTCATCAGAATCGGCGTTTTATTCGTTATGTAGTACACTTGCGATAGCACCAGTGTATTTAGCTCATTGCGCCAACTGTCTTTGCGGTAATTGATATTCATCACCGAGTCATACTTTCCTGTCAAAATTTGTCCGAGCACTCCACTCGGTGTCCCATTTTCGTTGATCACTCCCATTTCGGGATAAGTTACAAACTTCAGTTTTACACTGGCGTTTAGCTTCAACCAAATAAGTTGAGCCGTCATACCAACCGAACCCTGGATATTCCGAAAACTTTCATCATCCGTACCTTTAAGTATCGTGAAGGTATCGTTCACCACTGCTAACATTGTCGGGTACCCAGACAAACTCGGAGTTTTGTCAAAATCCAAATCAACGCATTTAGGTTCTGTATCTTATGTCGGGAAAATAAAGTCATGTAAATTATAAGTTTAAAATACGACACGATATACGATGTAGTTTTCACGGGCTTACCTAGATCCTTTGGGAAATAACGAAACAAAAAGAATGGATGACCATTGAATTGTAGATATTTTCCATGAATCACCCACGGGTCTGGTGCTTGATCATTGAAAGGATTAAATGTATACAAGTCAATTGCTCCGTTTTCGCATTTGCATACCAGTATTGCTCTTAAAATGTTATAAGTCCACAATGAAATTAATATTTCATACGCGTATTCGCAACTGCTAGATATTTCTGAATTGTCGATAATAAAAATCCCATAAATATTCCAGTATATCGATCGTTTCAGTTTATCCAGCACCGATTTTAAAGTTAAATGGTCAAAATGGACGATTAAAAACGTTGTTGCAGGGATGGGCTTGAACAATATCCCGCCAGGATCCAACTTGTAAATCTTCTCTTTCGTGGTATATATTTTGACCACTTCCGAATTGTTGCGATATTGTCCTAGTATCGTTAAACCTCGCGACTTCCCGTAGAAACGGACAAAATTAAAATTTGACTGATTCCAATCTCCGAATATTAAAGTATAATCCATTTCACTCTAAAATAAACAGATAGATACAGCATTTAATGCAAAATTATAAATATCGATTTGTGTTTTATTATATCTCCTGACTCACCAAACATAATTCTCGATATCCGCTTATGATTAACTTATTAATTATACCTAAATACTTTGTGCTTACCAGCGTAGAATATAATATTAATATTTTGGAAATATGCTTGGTTATAAACATCATACTCTTGAATTGTAGAACGTATTGATGTTTATAAAATATTGCACAAAAAGTAAATTGCATCTTTGCTCAGAAATTCATGTATCTATAAAATATTGAAAATTAATAATTGTTTATTATATGGATAGCTCAAAATAATTATCGCTAATGTTAACATACCAAAATAAGAAATAAACGATATATTAAGATAATTTTCCGGATCTTGTACAATTCACTTTGAAAAAGACACTTGAACTGTAAATGTTTATGATCTTCTATCTATAATAAATTTCAAATTATAATCACCAAACTCATTGTACTTTCTTTATGCCACCAAGTTCATTTTTATGATTTTATGCATAATGTGGAATATATTTAAACATATGTATTATAATAATTTATGCAGGATCAAAATGTTTAATGTCTTATTTATAAACTTGCAATTGCGCGAATATTATTTAGTCAGCGTTTTACCAAAACTAAAATACATTTTTCAATCAATATATTTGCATACAAAAATATATATTTTTTAAACAAATATCGTTACTGCATTTGCGTTGTTAGCAATAAATGTTGGTATCTATAATTAGAATTTACAACATGCGGATATTGATCGAAATCCGTCTCTTACATTCTATATACAAGTAATTTAAATATAACACATGACAATTCAAAGTTTATAGGTAAGGTACACTGAAGTATAACAATAAAGTTAATAATTAAACTTCTAATAATTTATATATTTATATTAGAAAATTACATTTTTCGATAGAGTATCCGTAAAGTACGACTTTACGAACTGCTTTGCGATCGTAATAGTAATTTTTGTGCCAAGTAAAATGTTCGGTCGAGGCGCGAACATTGTTTTTTGATAGACATTATTTTTTATATTATGAAATTTAATGTATGCAAGATCGAAAAGTAGCACTTTACAACCTGAACACGCACCTGAGAAATCGAATTTTACGCACACTAATACAAAAAATAATGTTCATACCTTGGCAGTAAACTTTTTCAGAAAAAACTCTACTTTACGGCCTTGGCATGCAAAGTACTATTATGATCGTGTAAACAAATTGTATGCACGTGTACACAATATTGTTACTTTGTCTATAATATTACTCGAGATCAGAACATTTCGCATGAAAATACTGAACATATAACAAATTGTTAAATAATAAAATGTATATTATTAGTTTAGACTTTATACTTAAAACGAAGGTTATAATTCGATTCAGTAACTGATAATCAACTCGAAACACGTAAGTTTAAAAATAAGTCGTGTATTCATCAGTAGTAATACGCAACCCACTATTCTCTCGAATAAAAGCGTCAGTAGACATATAGTTTATTGTACAAAGTGAGTTGATTCATAACGTAACATATTCAGTCATTTTTGTAAATCCTCTATCTTCAAGTTCATTATTCAAGCTCGTAAGCCTAAATTAATTTTTACAGATGAATTTTGAATATTTTATGTATTTCCTCTGGAAATAAAATTTAACTGTCACCAGTGTGCACGTTGACAAAAACAATGCAACGTTCGTTAAGTCTTTATTATATTGTTAAATAGATACAGATTTTGAGTAAATTTTAGGACAGTATCGTGCAGAAGTATAACGATGATGATTAGAATTTCTGAAATAAATACTCGACCACAAATACAGAATATCGTTATTGATAATATTTGCATTTTCTTCGTCATGTAACAATTTGTAACATCGTCGTTGTTACAAATTCCAACTCACTGTCCAAAACATCTGTGTAATAACTGTTGATAACGATTGAATAATTTGACTATCAAATCTAA
Organism: Theocolax elegans; assembly: GCA_026168455.1. Taxonomy (NCBI): domain Eukaryota; kingdom Metazoa; phylum Arthropoda; class Insecta; order Hymenoptera; family Cerocephalidae; genus Theocolax; species Theocolax elegans. The sequence continues at coordinate 25,727,265 of CM047428.1, forward strand.
TTCAAGTGCCCCATGTATGTTTTCCGTTCTCGGCATCATTCCTTTCTCATCGTACGCATTGCAAGTTCTATTTATTCAACAGTATGTATTGCATTGACCTGTACTCCAATAAGTTTGGTGGTGATACTTAGCGCTATTTTGGTCTTCTGAAAATCTTCCATGTCAATAAAGACAAAAAAAACTAAAGAATCTTTCACATATGAACGTGGTTAAATGTCCATTTATAAATTTATTACCTTCGAAAAGTATAATAAATTAGAATTTAGTAAGCCTAGACATCACATGTGTTGCCTACTAGATTATTATTTTTTGCGCTGTATCGTATTTTAACGCGGAAAGCGGATCACCATTAGACTGAAACTATTTACGTTGAATTATTCTAAAAGGGTCAAAAGCTTGATCATTAAACTATTGGTGGGTATATATCAATTCTCAGAACATTAAATGGCTATACTGCAATCAGTATTTCATACGTTTGATACCACGTATACCAAAGATTTCCGAATTATACAACATTTCAGTTATTATTAACAGTAGTTTTAATTCTTGTAGTGTACCATTTTAATAAATATAAGTTTTCTTTCGTGCAATTAGAAATATTGCAGCAATAAACTTGAAAAAAAAGTTGTACTAAAATTTATATATTTTAATTATTATTTTAGTAATAACTTACAAATATTATTACGGTCGAGCGGTTCAAAATTACCCCTGAACCGACGTGACCCGTCATACACTTGAATTGAAAGTCGCGTGGTTATTTAAATTATTGAAATTTCAATGAAAAGAATAGCTAATGTTCTCGGTGGCGAAATCCGGAAAATGCTTTTTAAGATTTTCTTCTGTTATTGTTAAACGTGTTAGAAAGTTTCGCGAAATGGAATGCTAGATTAGCATACAAAAATGCGAAAATTTCTGTACTTCGGAGATAACGTCTAAAATCGACTAAACTTCTATCACAACTACGTACTTTATTTTGCGATAGCTGTTCAAGTAAGCATTTGTTACTTTACAATTAATCATAAAGGATATTAAAAATAAACTTTTAATTAAGTACATATAATTAAATTAAATGTCATTGTGCATTATACAGAATAATATTATTAAAGGCATAAGTCCACTTATAAAAAACACTGTTTTCATTATATTCCTAAATCTGCTTGATTTCTAACGATGTTTATCTAATACTCACAAAATTTAAAAATGTAACTCCAAATTGATATAATGAAGTATAAATATACAAGTCAATAGAACTTTCGGCTGAATTAATATTATAATTTAAAACGAAAATATTTAGATAATGAACATTTGCACATTTGCTTGTAAATATCCTTCGCCGCGATATAACGTTAGCATAGAAAACTTATGATTTATATTATTCAGGATTCACGTGTATCGAATAGATCGATATAAAGTAATAAATTAATCATTTGCGTGATTGTTAAACAATGCCAGTATATGTTATGAAAATACAGAAACAAAAAGTACCACGAAAATGTGTAATTGGCCGGTTTAAATAGTTAAGCAGTTATTGATTAAACTTTTCCAAGAAGTTTATTTTCGTGCATGTGTTAATTTTCATTTAGACGCGAGGATGATGGGTCATACATTTAAATGAAATTAGAGGCGCAGCTAATATTCGAATAACTCGGAGAAAAAACATTGGACACTTTCTTCTTGGCATGAGCGACGAACCGATGTGTCAGCTTTAACGTTCAATTGAAATAATAAATCAGTTTTAAACGTCATAAATGAACTCATATCGAATAGGATATCGAGACAATTACATTTGCATTTCAATGAATGTGTTCTCACGAAATCTTAAAGAAAAGACAAACACGTTAATTCGAATATAGATGGATGATAAATTAAAAGAAAAAGAGTGTATTAATTAATTGGTATAGATATTATATATAATATAATTAATGTATGAAAGTTAAATGATGGTATATAATATTTAAATCGCACATCACTCAGAATATGAAATAAATTAACTGATGAACTCTATTAAGCATAAATGAACCACAACATCCCTTTAATGAGCGGCGCAATCTCTTATTCATGTACAGTGTCATTGAATAAATCGCAAGGTAATATTTGCATTTAAAAAAAAAGGTCACTAAATAAACATGGCATTAAATTTTCAACGTTAATTACAACTGATCCGACACCTGGACTATACGTATTCCCTTTTTTTTTTATTATATATTAAATCCGTTTAAACAAAAAGAAAATACAAAAAGCGACAAAATTTTCATCAAGCGCATTTGATAATGCCACAAGTGTGCATTAATTTTACAGGCTTTTAAGCGCGAAGCGCAATTAAATGTAAAGACCATATGATGTAATTATTACGTGTTTAAAACACGCATCCAGCGGAATACGAAATGATGGTCGTTGCCCCCATATACATCGGCACTGCTCTTTCTGCTGCGGCTGCTATACTGTGCTCGCAATTAAAGCGACGCGCACGCCTTTCCTGAACGGTGAATTTTTTTTCGTACGCTGCAGATGGTATTTAAATGTTTACGTTTCCTTACTTTCTTTGTAATTTTGTATTACGTGTATATATATCATACAAACTGTTATTGATCAATCAAGCTAATTTTTGCGTAATTAATGTACTATTAACAGTTGATATAATATTAGCAATAATTCCGAGTAGGTTGAAGATACAGAACAATTGATCCAATTATAATATTTACTGAAACTGTTTATCCAAATATGAACAATAGAAAGGCTGATTAAAGTATGTCGAATAAGTATATTATGAATGTTCAAATACGCATAATTTTATTTCACTTGTTAACCTGCATGTGGAAGCGATGAAAAGTAATTATCGGAGAACCATTCGAAAGTTTATATATGCACAAAAATAATTGTCGATATTTATACGAAAATGTACACCTTTATCAAGAATCAAAGTTTATAGCTCTTACGCGCGTATTCGCGTAAAGTAATGTAGGTGAGAGAATGAGAAACGTTTCAATATTATGGAATGAACTTTATGGACGGGTTGAACATTTTTCTACAATAATGAACGTGCACGGTAACAATTGACACAAACGACGCGGTAACTATTTTCAATTAAATTTAACTTTCATTAAAATGAATTAAAATAATTACTTTCAAATAAGAATTTTAATCGATATCTCCGAAGCACAGCAATTTTCGCATTTTTATATGCCGATTCGGCATTCCTTTTCGCGAAATTTTGTAATACGTTTTACAGTAACAGAATAAAATGTAATATAATTACTATTATCTCGTAAGTTATGTATTGAATATTGTTTTCTTTTATTATTTGATGTATATCAATATTTTATACGTTGACCACCTGCTTTGCATAGAATACAAATTTTATAATATTCCACTTACGCACATTTTCATATAAATTTAATTTTCATTCGAGAATTACATTACAAACGAGAATTTAAAAAATTAAAATTTACAGTGTATATATGCGAATATTGCTACGTTAGTAAACATTGATTGCACACGCATAGATAATAGCCCGTAAAATAACAGCAGCGAAAAATTCTTGCGATCTATAAAAAAATCGTTACGTAATTGACCGTTTGATATATATATATATATATACATATATCATATACCTGTAGGTAAATTAGGTCGAAACACAGAATAATATAATTCCTGGTTAATCGTCCGTCCCACGCAATTAACGAAACTTCGATCGACATCGTCGAATTACCAGGTCATCGAATTAATTTAATAAACAATCGTAAAACAAGACCGCTCCACAAGTGTCCGAGCCGGCTGGTACGACAGCAAATCTAAATAGGCACTAAACAGCCAATAAATACGTCTCACTTAATTCTCAAATAGCCATTGTAATAAAAGACCTCGTAATCACGAAACGAATATTTTGCGAGTGACGCGTCGTTCATTCACGCTGCGCCGGGGTTCATTCACATCGCTCCTCTTCCTATACGACGAACGAACTAACAATAAAAAAAAATATTCTTAAGAACTTTGCAGATGCTAACCGTGGAAAGCTTCGTAGAAATGTGCATGCGTCAGTTATCAAGCAGCGCAGAACGAGAAAACTTAATGTAAATAATATCAAAGTGAGTTACGCTGTGATTGGGAATAAAATATGTTCAATACCTGTTTTTCGAGGTGATAAAATATTAAATTAAGTCGTTTTATTACGATTAATTGTACAATAAGAGAAGTATATAAATGTATTAAATATATCTATAATAAATTTTGTACCGATCACGTTTATGCAGACGCGAATACAAACAAAAATTCTATTCACGGGGAAGTGAATGAGAATGACAATATAAGCTTAGTAACTTTTAGGAAAAAAAAACAGAGATTTGCACACACGTTTCGCGACAGTTGGACTTGTCGCAATATCGGCTCGACTATGACTACTGACCCAGTTTGACATTCTTCTGCTCGCCTGTCTTTGATATTAAAAGAAAAAAGGTTCCAATCGAGGCACCGATCGTAAACTCCAATATAAACGTACACAAGTGATGTTGCACAACTTTCGATCCTCCCTTACAAGTTTTCAAGCGTTACGAAGAAACGAACGGGTGATATATTGCACATTCACAGTCGAGCCTCGGTGATTCGTTAAATTATCTCTCGGTGATATTTATCATCGAATAGATCAACGTTATTTTACGATCTGTGCGATTCATACAAATTATTAGAAAATTTGGGAACTCGAATGATAAACGAACTAAGAATTTCATGGTGTAATATATAATTCACGCTAATAATTTATCGTAGATGATTAAATTTCAATGCCGGAAATCCAAAGATTACTCGTCCGAATCTAACTTTTCGTTTTGTAGATCCTGCGAAGTCGTAGCCGTGGAAGGCGTACGATTGGCTTCATTTTCGAAAACGTCTCGAAGTTCTTCGGCATATTGTTCTAAAGTTGAATCGGCTCTTTTTCGACCATGACTTCTCTTGGAAGTTACTTTTCTTCGCTTTGCCATTTTCTTTCCTGTAAGCCTTGAGCGACCATCTTTCTTTTTTTGTCGCCTCCCTTTTGAATGTTTAAATCCCCTACAGACAGTGACAAACGATGTTTTCGACATTTTTTTAGGCGTCGGTATCACGTAGTGGCCTCTGTTCTTCTTCAAAATCCCAAATTCAACACCGCGTTTCAGAGCGACTACAACCTGCAAGTTTTTAAATGACACTTTTAGTTTATCGAGTAATGGTTAATGAATTCTAATTATAATAATAGTTATTATGTAAAAATGGTAAACAAAAACAATTATTTGTTTTATAATATACAACTAAAAACGACACGTTGAGGTCACCTTGTAACAATATTACTGAGATATATAATAGATAAATACAATGTTAGTAATTATAATGTTATATTCGGATAGTTATAATAATCGAATATTAAAATAAATACAATAAAATATTGAAATGTGAATGTTTACGAGAGGTTATGGCTAACCCTTTGATTCAGCAAATACCCAGAAAATACATACGAGAAAGTCGAACATATTCGCGCAAATATTTACGCAGTCAAAAGCATTCGGGTTAGCCTATAATTAGACTTTACTCGACTCCAATTACGAAGCTCCAGAAAGCCACGAAAAGGCCAAAGAAGACCAGGCTCATCATCCACCAGAAGTAAATATTAGTTGGCACGCTTTCACATGTGTTTTAATTTATAACTTTTTAAATCGAACGAAAAATAATAAATGTCTTTGGCTTACAAACTTTGACCGACCCCGTTTTTACAATGGTATCCACGGATATTTAAATAATTACGTAATTACAGGTATATGCATATGATGTAATTAACAATGTTTCACTACATAGTTTTCGATTTCAAATAAAATGTGTATTATTATACTATAACAAAGACTATTAGTATTTACCAATAAATATATTGATATTTTTTTGAGGTTAGGCATAAAGTAATTTTAAAAAAAAAGTTATACGAGTACGCGAGTTTGAATAAATTGTAAATAATACCTGTCGTTTCGTAGCGGGGTTTTCAAGGGAGCTGGAGATGAATTTAACGATATCGGTCATCGTAGGACCTTCAGCTTTCTTAATATTTTTCACCGCCGTGAGGACTTGGTTCACAGCCTTCGCTGATTTTTTAACACCTTTAGGCTTCGGCAATGGATTCTCAGGGTTAATCATCTTCGTAGTTTCTTATTTAAAATAATAAATTCGATATGTAAACGATAAAACCGTAAAAATAAGTAATCTACGTACGTCCGTACGTAAGTAGATTAAGATGAAACGAGGAAAAAAAAACGCGATACGTCATTTGTTTTAACGAGATTGTTTTGTTTACATTGGTTACCTGACTTGAAGTTGTACAATAATTCACACGTATAACCGCTATTTGGGATACACATTGTTTTTTTTTCTGTGTATGTTTATGAGTATCCATACACCCATACGCATGCGTATATATATATATTGAGCGCGCTGTATACTCTCCGTTTCGCAAACGAGCGATTAATCGTGACAATCGATGTTGAGCGCGCGGGGGATATAGCTCAGGGGTAGAGCATTCGACTGCAGATCGACAGGTCCCTGGTTCAAATCCGGGTGTCCCCTGGGGTACATTTTTTTTCGCTTTCATCAATGATCTTCCGACCCTGTTATTTCATAGTTCGTTCAAAAATAATAAACTATATCTTTTTTTTCGCATCAATTTGTTAAACATTTTATAACAATATTTCAGGTAGTTTTAACGCAGTGAATTTTCAAGGAAAAATTATAACACGTTTCATTTAATTAAAATGTATAAATTGTTTTTAAAATATTTTTCAAGTTATTATTAAAATTACCTTTATTATTAGAAATAACCTTTAAAATATTTGCGCATAAATTAGATATTAATGTATGTTTTGAACAATATAAATAAGGATCTTTAAATTCACTTAAATTTTAATTCGTAATTTTATATTTTAATTTTGTACACCATTAAAATAATCTTTTGTTCACTTTTACAGTATATTACTCTAATTATCACTGTTATTGTTATTATTAATTTTTGTCCATTTTAAAAATATCCATTTTAAATTAAATTTTTTTATATTAAAAGCTTCGTTGTAATAATATTGTGCATCAATATAGAATATAACTTGTGTAATTCGTATCAATAAAGTACTCGAATATTCTAGTATTACAATTTATGTTAAAGTGAATTATTATACATATTATTATAATCAAAGATGAAAGTCGAAAATACTAAACATTAGCAAATCGCACACGTAACTGAAAGTTAAAACATTTCAACAATATGAAATTATTTAAGAAATTAGAAGCTGTACTATTTCAACTCTCGTTAATTCAAACAAGCGTAATTTCGACTAAACAGGAGTTTACCTGTAACAGCAAATAAATGTAAAATATATCTAATTATTAGTAAATTTGTAGAATGAGTAAAAATGAGCCTTAGGCGGATTGTTATAATTTTCGTAAACTCAAAGATTTCGGATTTTGGCACATTACTAGAATTTAGTCGTTCCATCCGCGCTCAAAGTGAAAACTGTGGTATCGCGCTCTCAAAGCCGAAACTTGGACACACGCACGGCAAACACGGCAAAGAGGGGCAGAGAGAGAGAAACCGTCGGAGTAATGCGCGTTGTACAAAGACCCATTGAAATTCGCAGAGACCATCGGCCGCGAGGGAGGATTACGTCGACGTAGTCCTCTCTCTTTCTCTCCCTCTCCCTCTGACGCATAACGTATTCAAGAGAGTCCACAGCCGAAATTGCGCTTGAGCTTCGGGAACTATGCTTACCTATTAACGGTCGCTTGTTTTGCACTACACGGAAATTAGTTTACGGGGATTGTTGACGATTTTCCACCTGGTGAAAAGTTACCGAGTTACTTGATGGCGATTCTTGGCCACTGCTTCGTATACGCGCCCGTACGTGCTTACGGAAGTTCATTCTTTGAGCTTTCCTCCCTCCCAGGACTTTCCACGGTTAACTACCTTTCTTCTTCTTTGTTATATCGGTTTACTTTACTCGCTCGAATACTTCTCCAAACGATACGTTTTCTCCTTATTAACTTATAAATATATATAACTATTTTTACTTTTTATTACACTACACCCGCAAAGTTCGGGATAAGCTTTGCCAAATCATTATCACCCAGCAATCTTTTGTTATTGCATTCATTTTTAAATATTCATTTTCTTATCCGGTGTATATATGTATATTGTTCGGATGATAATCAAATTTCGTTAGAACTGAGATACTGCTTTTTTTCTCGAAGTATTTGCTTTCAAATTAACACAATTTTTGTTTATCAGATATCGATTGGAATTATACATCTGACCCGTGGGGAGGTAAATATAAACACGACGTTTAAAATTCATTTGCGCTCGAAAAAACTTTGATCGAATGTTAATTATTATTTACGGTATAAATATTATTAATTACATTTGTAAATTTTTTGAACATTAAAATTATATACGTAAAACATATTTATAACTTTTATATAGAGAGGTTCTGAAATAAAATATTTGTTAGTGCTCTGATAAAAAAGTTGATTGAATTTAAATAATTTCAATAAATATTGAAATTGAAGAATATGTAGGGAATATGAAGGTATTTTAATAAATTAAGAAAAATAAGGATTATTTATTTAAAAATTAAAAATCCGTTATCACTATGTATTTAGATTGTAATTTTTAATTTTAAGGTATTGTATTTATTTTAAATTACATTGTATCCTTTATGAATGTATAAATTGGTTAATGAAAATAATATTTATTTTATGCACGACAATTACTTTTTGTTCGCTATATAGAGGAAGTATGCAGAGTTTTGAATAATTTTTAAGGAATGTATTATATTAGCTTTGTCCATTAATAATTAAAAAATGTTCTCTACATATCAAGCTTTTATAGGTTATATAGTACGTTACGAATTAGCAAATGATCTGTAAATAAATATATTTTTATTTATTTAGTTTCATCTAGTTTTACCTTTCATAATAAATATATACTTTTTTTTGCATTAAATAATATAAATATTTTTAGTTAATTTTCTTGCACTTAAAGTGAAATAACCGTCATATCTAGCATAAACAATTTATCATTTTAGCATAATATAACTTTATAAGAGAAACCTAATTGAACCCATTTGAAATTTTACTCGAACCTTAAATCTCAAGTTGAAAATCGAAACATAACCCGAATTACGTAGAACTTATGCAAATCCCGGTATACGTTTCGGTTCTCCTAAAAGTTCGAATTAAAAGGCCATTCTGCACGAGTAATTACCTGCAATTTTGGTCTCTACCTCGAGGGAGAAAGAGAGAGAGAGAGAGAGAGAGAGAGAGAGAGAGAGAGAGGAAGAGGTAGAGTAGAAAGCCGCCACATCCTATCTTCCAAAATTGAGCGCGCGTTCGCATTCGAATAATTAGGCGAAAAGCTCGCGGTGGGGTCCTGGTTTCTCCCGCGCTAGCGCCTGAACGACGTCGACGCGGCGTTCATCGGTGCACGCGTGGATGCTCGAGCGCTGGGGCGTGCGACGTGCTCGTTGGCTTGTTTCCAAACGGATCGAGAGACCAGGGGGACGAAAATTGCCGTATTTTTACGCTTTACGAATAATTATGGCGAGTTTTCACCAACCACCGAGGGTGTTTTATCTCTTTCCATGTAGTTTTCCAAGGGTTTCACCATACCTTATTCATATATTTTCGTAAATTCTCATTATATAGGCACGACTGGTACATGTAGGAGAGCCTCATAGTTTTAACACTTAATTATATATAATATACGACCTTATATATATATATTACCTTTTTTTATTTAATTCGTCGATATGACAATATCTTATCTATATAACTTTTGTTTCTTGAAGGTTAAATAGAATGATCAACTGCAGATTTGCTTGTATGTATACATTAAATAAACAAATTTTTCTATTATGGAGTATACACTATTCTATATTACTCAATATTAAATATAGGATTGCATTAAGTACTTTACTATTTTATAATTACTATTGTTATTTTAATTAAAGTGGATGCAGTTTAGTAGTAGTTTAATTCAAAATAAGTTCTATTCAATCAAAATTGGTTCATCGATCAAACTCGCATTCTACGCAAAACCCAATAATGTATTTTAGCATGGCTTAACACGTAATGAAAATTGGTTTTCTATGCCACAAACTCGTATTCCTATATAATTTGTTTAATCAAACAAATTAATTAAAGTGCCTAAATCGGTTAGTTTGCTTTATCAAATATTTTAAAATAATCCCTCCGATTGTTCTAAATATTAATGAATCAGAAGGTTTATTAATGCTACAAGCTTATATTCAATCAAATTTTTATCCTTTATTTTCTTTTCCCTACGCGTTCAGTAATCCGTGAAACTTAATCTTCCCTTAAAACAAAATATGTTTTAATTAATTAAACTTTTACGAATATTCAATATTAATAGCACATTTTTAACAGTATATTTTTTAATTGGGATTGATGTTACTCTTATTATAACGTATTCATCAATCGAAAAGGTTAGACGCTTGGAATTCGATTCTCGAGCTCTGCAAGGAGCTTCAATACTGATGAGCCATGGGTCGCCACCGCGGAGTGCGGACTGTGCTTCTCGTCGTCTTCATATGTCGTTCACTCGTCTCCCGTGACATTATATACAAATATTACTTATTGACATACCGTTCACTTGAGAAATTCGAAATTTGATAAAATACGCGCATTTACAGAAAATGTTTTGAAAATTATTAAATACACATTCAAGAAATAGAAATATTTGTAAACAAATGGAATCAACATAATCGCAATATTACAATAACATATTTTGTAAATGAAAAATTAATTTATCATTTGGGAAATATAAAATGTGTAATGCAGTTTTCATATTTGTAAAACGTTATAAAATTTCGCTTCCACGAATACGAAACGCCCTTCAAAAATGCTATGAATTCGTATATATGAAATTAGGTTTCCCCCATAAACTATTGCAATCCAATGCATCCAAACAACAAGAGAAATGTGTGTATATATGTATAAAACTGTGCGCGTGTGTATTTGTATATATATATACACATATATATAATATAAGAAAGAGAGGTAGAAACGCGTAGGCGAGATGCACCAGCCGCGGAAGCACGGAAGAAAGAATAATCGAGAGCACGCTGCCGACGGAATTTAATATAAAAGTCGGTAGGGGTTGCCTAGAGAGGTTATGCGTTTTCTCTTGGTTGTCGGGGCACGCGTGATGCGCTTATAAGAGCTTGATATAAGCTCAGCTTGTGCTCAAGTAGGAAAAGCACGAGAAGGTGCTAAGAGGACATTTTTCGAGGCGGCTTTAAAACCAGGCTTTACTTTGCTTTTTATTGAATTTTCCTATTTTTTTCTTTCTGGGCGTTTGTTCAAGATACATATAAGAACGTAATTGTTCCTTGAAATATACTTACAGTACTTTAACTTGCAGTATACGCGTAATTGACGTTTACAAAAATATATGTCGAACCGTATAAGTAAAGTGTTGCAAAGTTTTATTTTGTACTTTTTAACAAATACGACGTACGTAGTTTGATCAAATAAATTTTGAAAATGATGGAAAAATTTTGAGTTCGAGTTTCACTTGTATTGTATTTGTGTATATATATATGAATGTACGAAAGCGAAATTCGCGCAGTTGCAACGCATTCTAGAAAATTGCTACACAAACTTTGCGCTGAGTTTTGCTCAGGGTTTCGTAAATTTTCGGGAACGAAATTAGTTTGGGAAAATTTGTATTAATGGTTTTTGAGACAATGGTCAAATTTTGCACCTGCTGTAATACTAAACTGTATAATCTACATGTTTGGTGATATTGTATTATATATAGGTAATCGTCACAAAATAATGATATGTAACGAATTTAATGTGAACTTGCTATTATATGGCTTCAAGCGAATTATACATTTCTTTATCTTGTACGATAAATCGTCACGCACGTGTTTTCTCATCGTGCACGTTATTTATTTCAGATTAATTCGGACAAAAGGTTGTATAATTATTGAGTAATTTAAGAAATAAATAATAAACGTGTACTATGGAGTATAATGTACGTTGATATTATTTAAACTTTTAGATTTTTAAATATGATCTCTTTTTATAATTTATAAATGCTAATTTTTGATTATAAAAGATACGCTTTTTTCCGGGTAAGTGATGCTAATAATGCTAATCGTTCCAAGTAAAGAAAAGATATTATTTTTATACGTAAATGTAAATATTAGACGCAACTTTTTATTTTAAGTGAATACCTATATTATAAGTACGATGGGTACCATTCACTCTTACTCGATACTTTTTTAGCGGAACGAGTTTTTTTTAAAAAAAAAAGAGTAAAAAACTCCTTGGGTAATATCGAGTTGAAAGTTCATGAAAGTATCAACTGTAGGAGTGCGAAACATTAAAATAAAGTATCGATAACGATAAAGATAAACATCAAAAGAAGAACAATTCTCGAGGAGGTATTTGGGAAACAAGCAGAAAAGGGAACTAAAAGCTGGGTTCGAACGAGTGCAAATTCCCAAAAGAGAAAGAGAAAAGTAACCAAGAGAGGGTTAATAATTCGAAAGGAAGGGCCTCGAAAATCCGGCGAAAAGCGGAAGAAAGCCCAGGGTAAAACCGTGCAATATCGAGACGGAAAGTTCGACGACCCAGAAACACGGTTAGAAGCCGTCGGTCGGGCCAGTCGGTAGCGCCAAAGGCGTGTACGCTTACTAACCGAGGAGAGAAACTGGTGAAGTAACCGAATCTCATAACTTTATTATACGATCGTTGGCAACAGCCTCGATGCATTTCTACGAGTCGCTTCAATTTGAGTCCCTGCCACCTTTATTTCTCTCTTTCTTTACCGTCGCTTGATAAAACTGTACTCTAATTCTATTGCGCGAGAACGATAATAATTCCACTCGAATTAGCTTTCCCGTATAACGAACGTTAGTCTCCACGATTTTATTTAAAAAATTGATCGAATTAATCCTCACCGATATTTTCGCTTTAAGTGCTTTACATCGAGAACTTGTTTATTTCTAATTTACGAGAGAAAAATACTCGAGGTAAAATGAATCGTGCACTGCATCATTAGTATATAACTTTCCAACGATAATAACTATTAAACATTTAATTAAAATTTACTGTAAATTCTTGATCAACGTGTAATTATTTTAGATGGGGGAGCATATATTAATTAAATGTATTTTAATAATATTAAATTTAAGGATAAGCGAAAGCTATCGTAGAAAATTTTCGTCTCTTTTTATATACAACTAGATATAAGATGATTAAAATATCGCGTTTTATTGTATTTATTTATTGCTATATCATTAATTTGAAACTTTAGTACAATACAAATAATAAAAAGTACATTACGTTTTATTAATTTATTTAAAATATCATATGTTTAATATCCTCAAAAATGCTGCTGCAACGATTTTCTATACATACTTTTGTATACATACAAACTTGATGTAAGACGATGAAGAATACACGATATGTAATCTTGTTTTATAATAATTTTTGTGAATTTTATTAAAATTTGGTGAAAACTGACAGTATTATAATATAAAATAATGCATGAACATAAAAAATTTAAATGAAAACTATATTTCCTGCCTATAATTAAAACAAAGCTCCTGAAATGTTGCGTTAATTGAATAAAATATTGAAACTATCCATTAATATGTGTGCACATCTACTGTAAATATCAGATTTCAAAACTCGAAACTTTATACCGTGGTGCATTATCGGCATTGACTGAATAATACATTTAACAGATTTCTCTAATGAAATTATAAATTTAACTGAATAGCTCGAATTAAGTGTCACAATATATCGATTATATATTTTTGTAATATTTATTATTTTCCAATTTCCGCAATATTTATTTGCGATATCTCATACAGGTAACGATGAAAAAATTTATATTTTTAATTTTGTGAAGCATAAATTTCATTACGTACGTAGAATATAGGGTATTATATTAGAATTGTTAAAACCGAAATAAAAAGGTAGTTATAAAAAATCTGCAACAATAAAATAGGAAAGATAAATAAATATATATATGTGGAAAGAATGAAACAAGAGGAATCTCGTTATAAACGAGAGAGGTTCATCAGCATGATACGCGGCTGAAAACAAATCACCAACAGGCCATTTTTATCAGCATATAACCAAGATTTCGAAACATAAATCACATCCCATACAAAGCGAGAGATTTCCCTACGCGCGCAACGGATCCGTTTTTCCATCCCAGGCATCTTTAGAAAATAAACAAGCGTATATTATCCTCCTCAGACCATTTCTCTCTCTCTCTCTCTCTCTCTCTTTCTCTATCTCTCTGGGTCTGTGTTTCGACGTTCGACGCGCGTGAGTCAGGCTCGCGCGAGCGCGCGTCTCAGGCAATGCACTCCGACAACGTCCCTGGGGAAAGCCCCCGTACCGCGGGTGGTGCACATACCGCGCGCGATCTCGCGTGTACGATTGTGAGAGCTCGGTTATATAGCTGTCGCTTGCTCGCCCGCCCGCATATATTGAGTGAACGCAGAGTGTACGATAGCTATATAGGTATATTACACGCGCCGACCGGCCACCCAACTCGAGCACTTTACCTATCACTCCCAATGGGGCGACAGGGAAACTTCACTTGTGAAATTTGAATTTGGAGCTTGGGTACTTCAACTTTACTTTTCGAAAATATCGTTAAGGGAAAAATCGATAAGATTAAGGAACTTTCCTATCGACTGTTATATATTTTACATAACATTTTGGCCTTTCTCTCCTTCTCCTCTCCTTCTCCTCTACTTCTCCTCCAAACTTTGCGCTTCGGATAAAAAAGTCATTTCAATCTATATGTAACACTGCGCTAGGTGTATATACTTCCTCTTTTTTTCTCTCTCTCTCTCTCTCTGCCTCTCTCTTCTAAGTTACGAGATACCATATTTTGCAGTTAAGTACTTGTAATTTTCAAAGTTAATGCGGTAATTTAACTTACGTTACCGCGTAAAACAATGGCATTTATTTCTAAAAGAATTGCGAGTAATGAAATGTTCTATTATTGTCAAAAGCTTAATACGCATATTAAAATTTATACATATTTGTATATTATTATCACAAGTCCGTTAATTGCGTAGGCACCTTTCGATAATAACGCGTTATGCAATTTAATTACTCTAATGTGTAGATATAGATTTATATATGTGTATATATATACATATATTTGCAAATGGAAAGCAGATATTTCCCAAGGGGAACGAAAGTCCTTACTACTGTATAGTGAATATGTGAATATGTACTTATAAGTACGCGTAAAAGTCGTATAAATACTTGAACTATATAAATAAATGAGTTACAACAAAAGTAAATGAGACTCAAATTGCTGTTGCGTTCGACGCAATAACTACAGACATGTGATATTAATTCTTAATCTTTATACTTACCTTAAATTATTGGAAATAATAAATTAGTACTGTATAACAGGTATTTGTTAATTATCTAAACCTGTATAAATATGATTTCGATATGAGCGTATGTCACACTTACCTGAAACTGTCATTTGGAAATTCAATTCAAATATATAAGCTTCCGATCTCTGTGTTTAATTCCGTAACAATAATATATTCAGGAAATCAGTCAAATATCTAAATAGACATTGTTGCAAGCATACAGCTACTTTTTTTAATATTTACTGCATTTTTCGCTTGCGATAACAAGAATTGTAATTAAAACTGACTAATTAGAATGGTTCTGTGTTAAAAATTAGTATAATTAGTAGAGTAAAATAGCCATCTCTCATAAATCTACATAGTTATAACAACTCTGGAAAATTAAATTACCTTTACTTCCTAGTTCTTTTATTTAACGAACGGCCTTAAAATATATGTAACTTCTGCTTACTCGAAAGCGCAAATGGAAGATAAAAAATTAAGGATTTAATTTTTTTTCTCGTTAAGAGCATCTATTCCTTTCAATCTTATTTTTCTCCAACCCGTGCGATCCATTAAAAAAGTATGTGTACCTAACGTTTTTTCAATAGTAATTTCTAAAAAATCATTTATTTTAAATGAAAATTTATATTTTATATTGTAATTTGCACCTAAATTATTGCTATTAAAAAGAATAATCTACGTTCAGTTGTTTACTAAAAGAATTTTAACAAAATTTGTTATTGGAATTTTTTTTAGTAAATAATTGTCATTTGTCAGTAATTCCATTTGGTCGTATCGGCAACTCCCTATGAAATTTATTCAGGAATAAAATGAGCCCAAATACTTTCGGCTTGGTTAAGAAACAAAAAAGATTTCTGTATAATTTGTCATGAACTTTTTACACGGTAGCGAAACCAACGCGACCGCTACACGAATTTATTTATAAAAAATGATTACTCCTTTTTTTTAAACCTTTGATTTTTCCATTTGTACCTCGATTTGATATATAATGTTAATGCAACTAAAAATAATAATTACTTTTAAAAACGTTTATATATATATAAATGTTTTTAAAAGTAATTATTATTTATATATATATAACATGAACCACCTTAAATAAAACTTGTAATTACTGGAGAATTAAATTTTCAATTGTTAAGATTATTAAGTATATGTTTATTTATATTTATCTTAAAAACCAATATATCAACTAGAAAACATATATGTTTTCCTTAGATTATAAATTTCAAGATTACGAATAAATAATTATATTTTTTTCGACAAATGGTTATATTCAATTTTTGTAAAACATTTCCATTAGATGTTGATAATGTATAACGCATTCGTGAAATGTGCGAATACTTTGAGTGAAAAAGATATCTGCCGGCGTATCCTAGTCATTATAACAACAAACTTAGCCATTTTTTACATTTTAATTCCTATACCTGAGCTGATAAATTATCATAATCCAAGAAAGAAAGCCAGAAAAAAAGGAGGTAGCAAATGCAGTTTGCATCAATCATCTCTTTCATTATATATGGATGTATTGTGCGTGCGTGTGCGTGTGTGTGTGTGCGTTAGATTGATTAATCGCCTAGATATACCGTGGAACTACAATGGGCGATAAGAAACTGTTGCTTCCTGATCATTCGATCCATAAGTGAGCGTATAGTGAAGTTGCATATAGCATCGTCCCAAAATGGTGTATCGTATTAATATTCAACCTGTTCCACCACAACACTTGCCGTGAGCTTGAGCGTCATCAATATTAACACGGAACGGGGTATAAGGGGGTCATGGGAAAGGCCGATTCGCATATTCAGCCAGCATCTTGATTCCGGAACATGCAAATCCCAAAACTGTCAGATTCTCGAGGAGCGAGACTTCCGAAATCCACGGGTAAGTGAACGCCCGCGCGTATATCCCAATGTGAAACCCAGAGCTTATATTCGCTCGTCTTCTACGCGTCTACGTGTGTGGGTGTGCACAGACGAATGTGCTCGGTGTGTTGTGCAGAGGACAACTCTAGAATTTATGGCCGAGGAGCGGCGCGCACGCGGGGATGTAGCGCCCGCGGGCCGCAACTCCCTGAAATTTCCGCCAGATTTTGGATCTTAACGCGCAATGGGGGTGTGTGTTTGTCGCCCCGAGCTACATACGGGGGATGAGCGATGGTCGAGCCTGGTTTTTGTCATCGTGACCCATCGCCCAGGCATCCTTGGAATTTCCTGCGCGCGCTCCCATCCGCCCTCCCTTCCCCGGCAACTCCCTCGTCTTCTCCTCCTCGTTTGCTTTTTCAAACGCTGCGGACGAACAGAGCTGTGCGAGGTGCATTATGTCCTTCAACCTGCAATGCTTTTGTCCTCTCTATATACTCTTGTCACGCATTTTCGGCTTTGCCACCGAGAGGACTTGTTGATTCTTTCGACTTTCGACCCTCCTATTTTTTAACTCGTAAATTCACAGTTTGAGGGATTTCAAATCTAATCTTCACAAATATATACTTTTTTAACCTTTTTTTAAAGGTGCCTTTATTGTTACGAAGATTTATGCTTTTATCGACACCTGCGTCAAATATAAATTCTCTTTCTCTCTCTCTCTCTCGCTCTCTCTCTCGCTCTCTCTCTCTTTCTATATAAATATAAACTTTCGTAAATTAAGCTTTCCCAGCCATTATTTGTAGTTCTATTATGTAGTTTGTCTTTACAGTAAGTATAAGATATGATTTATCGTTTATTTTTTTTGTTTGTAATATTAATCGCGCAAATCGCTGGAAATAAATGCTTTTGTCTATCAGTTGTATAAAAGAAATTATAACATCCATATTTCACAAGATAAACAAATTAAAAAAATGTTTAAAAGTAAATATAATTAAATTTATTCTTTGTAGGTATGTATTATACATTAAAAATGTAATTGTTTTATTGCCTCTTAATATTGATGATCATGTAAATGACTCGTTTTTAATATAGTATTAATTATTTTATATATAATAATAATTAAATATAAATAATTGAGTACTCCTGCGATTATAATAATTGTTATATACTCATATGATCTTTTGAGAATTGTATACTAAAAGTATATTTTAAATAATTTTTATTATTTCACAACTCAATTGTATACCGATTAATTCATACAAAATTTCAAAAACTTTGCACACGTATTGTTACAACGCGTAATAATTAATAAGCGAATATCGTTGACATCACAAGTTGTTTATATCTCATATATACACGTCATTTTAGTTAACCGTTTGGATGCAACGTATATATAGGTATACGTGTATGTGTGTACGTATGTATTTTCTGTCCCCTAAAGAGTGCACATTTATATTTTATCGTGAAAGGATGAAATTTTCTGTTTCACATAAATATTTCTATTTTTTGCATAAAATACTTATCAAATTATAGTGTTTGTTATGAGCGTATTAAAAGCCTTTATTTGATTGTAAAATTTTAATCAGTCGATCCATATAGATTTTGAACTCAATACTTTTAATTCTTATAATGAAAAATTGAGAATAATAAAATCAACTTCTTAGATTTGACACTAATTATAAAAAATAATCATATTATTACAAATTGGTTTCATAAACCAACTTCTTCAGGTAGACTTATTAATCACTTTTCAAACCATCCAATTCAATAAAAACGAAATATTGTTTATAATTTAGTTGACAGAGCGATATTATTGTCAGAACAACAATTTCACAAAGACAACTTTCACCAAATTACTAAACTATTAACAAAAGTAATGTTAAAACACGTTTAAATAAAATTAAAATCAAAGACAACAACCAAGTTAATGACAATTTTGTAACTATTCCTATAGTAGAAAAGAGTTTAAATTCAATTATAAAATTAGGTAAAGATTAAACCAAAAAATTTGATTGTATAAATGTGCTCTACAAATTCGATTGTAAAGATTTCAAAAGATCATTAAAAACAATAATATGGACTCTGTTGTGAATCAACATGAATACGACTGGGATAATGTTAAAATTATTGATCAAGAACCGAATCATAAAAAAAGATTAAATTCAGAAATGATTTATATAAAATGTAATGAACACAGCATTAATAAGAAAAAAGATTTACCTATGTTAAATAGAATTTATTTCCCGATTATACGAAATTTAAAGCTCTAATACTGGTTGAATTTTATATGTATATGTATCTGTTTACATGTGGGTACAACGAACCGTCTAAAAGTTCTCACTTTATTTTGTCGTTTTCTTGATTCGCTTAATGCCACCGAAGTGACTAGATATGTTTTCATATCTAGTCTATACTATTTATTTGACGAGTTAAACATGTAACTGTTTATAACGAGAACCTGAAGTAAAGTGAAATTTATTTTTTGTATGTAATTTATTTATTTACTATTTACGTAACTTTGTTTAATTGTAAAATGTGTTTTCTTGGTTGAGGTTGGCGAACCAAGCCGACAAAACGTCGCTACAATTTCACGAAAAAAATTAGGAGTATTCTTTAATTGCCAAATCCTTTGCCTCCAACGGATCGACTGATTAAAATTTTGCAAACAAAATGGAGAACGATAAAAATCATCCTAACATTAATAGCCTTTATTTGATTTCCATTTGTCATGCAGGCGGCACATTTATTTCTATTATACATTTCATATGTATAGTTATTTATTTATATTGCTCTGTTCACGAAAGCATTATAATGTACATATATACATTAAAAAATTCCCTCTCGAGAAGGTGGTATCATCTGCATTAAATAACTCTTCGGTATAGAATACTACTTCCATTTCCATACATTGTCGTATAATTCTTTTCCAGATTTAGAAACTGTGAATAATGGTGACAATTTATTAAGATGGTATAGTAAGACTTTCATGCGCGCATTTTTAGACTTACCGTGATTTATGTACTGTGTTTTCATTAAGCGGATTTACCAAGTTAAGAATGATTTGTTTTATAAAAGAGAAATTCTTATATATATCGATACACCTGATACATCAGATATTTTACTTAATAACAAAATATAACATTTTTTTCCAATAAAATAAACTTACGTTACACTATTTTAAACACTAAATAACTTTAAATTTTTTTTATCAATATCCATAATCTATATTAACAATCAGAGATATTTAACTTTCTACAGATAAATTACATTAAAAATTCCAATGACTAATCCTTGAAAATAATTAAGATTACTTTAATCGACAAGATTAAATATTGGAAATCGTAACGACACGTGCTATATAGTTTAGCAATGTAATGATCTCTAAAAAATTAATATAAATATATATTATCTATGCATATATTGTTTTGAAAAGTGCGAGCCCATCGCGATAAGAATGTGTTTGAGGTTCGTCAGGCTTGCTCCACCCCTAATTTTGAATACATACACGATACAACTGCGACAGAATCGAGCGAGAGAACCGGCACTTCCGCGGACATCGCCCCCACCATCTTTTACGGCCCTGTTGACTCTTGGGTCTCCCTCACTCTCGACTTATACTTTAAACACACCGAGCGTAGCTCCTTCGGGCCAGTGCTTAGCGATCGCTCTCACCGCGTCTACACGCGATCCGATCGACGTCGGTCTTTCTCACGTGTCTCTCTCTCTCTCTGTGTTTGTGTGTGTATTCCTCTTTCCTCGCCCTCTCAGTAGTGTGCGGCATGTTTATATCGCATGGCTTCCCTTAGTTCACCTATTTAGTGGTTTCATTTTTTGTTTCAACTTGAGAAAAAGAAAAAAAGTGGATAAGGAACAAAGCAACGTCATGGTGCACATGAGCTACGCTCAATGGGCGTGCTTGCCTAGCACGTACCGTAATAAGGTTTGTCTTCGTTGTTGTATACCTTTGAAAGACGCGAAATGACCGGTGCGCGCACCTCGGTTCTCTGCATTAATTTCCCTTTTTCTTTTTCTTCTTCTCATTTTCGCGATGGGGGAGGGAATTTTCTATATACGTTACGCAATCCCGCGGATTATTCTTTTATGCTATGTTCGGTGAAAAAAGGTCCGTTGAAAGTTGTGCGATAAATGCTATTGTTCAAGCCTCGTTTATGTATTTTTTATTCATCGTGGGTGTTTCTTGTAAATTCTTTTTTTACTCTCTAGTTTAATGTATGCATAACGCGCGAGTTTGCTCCAACGATTTCATTGACCGAACGTGCGCTATTTCTAAATCTTGTGCGGATTACGTATACATGTGTGCAGTACCTCGTATATTTATAATTATTAACTATAACGTATAAACCAACCGGTTGATTGGAATTTTATGATTTTATTGTGGAATTTACATTTAGATAAAGTGTTATACATATTTGTTGATTCGTAGCCATTTTTAAAAATTTCAAAGTACATTTAGATAACGTATAATTTAATGTATCAAACTAGTCTTACTAGGAGAGGCCACGGCCTTTGGATCACGGAACTTAACCAAATTCTAGTATATGTTTTATAACATAAAATTATGAGGAAACATAAATTTTTAGACCCTAACGTGATAATTTACCCAAGTTATGGCTAACTAAAGTCAATTTTCTAAAAAAATACTTTTACTTTGATCGCTTATAACTTAGAAACGAATGAAGTTAGATATTCAATCTATACTTTGGAAGAAAGCTGAGATCAAGTAGATATTATTTGAAAAGAAAGAAGCTTAAAACTGTCAATTTGGAGTAAAGTTATAGAGAAAACAAGAAATTGATGAAATTTTAACTAAAATTTAGTAGTAAAAAAAGTATTGACGTTTTTCGACAAAATTTCATGAATTTCTTATTTTCTCTGTAATTTAGCTCTAAATTAACCGATTTGAACTTCTTTTTTTTTAAATCATATTTATTTAATCTCAGCTTTCTTTTAAATCTAGGATTGAGTATTTATCTTTATTTGTTTCCGAGTCATAAGCGATCAAAGTGTCAGTATTTTGTTTACAAAATTGGCTTTAGTTAACCATAATTGGGTAAATTGACGCGTTAGGGTCTAAAAATGTAGGTTTCCTCATATTTTTATG
Source organism: Theocolax elegans (assembly GCA_026168455.1). Lineage (NCBI taxonomy): Eukaryota > Metazoa > Arthropoda > Insecta > Hymenoptera > Cerocephalidae > Theocolax > Theocolax elegans. The sequence goes on from CM047428.1 coordinate 25,749,692, forward strand.
TTACAAAACATATCCTAGAGTTTGATTAAAATTTGTCATCCGAAGTCGATGGCCTCTCCTAGTTAGATCACAGGCTTTATTTACGTAATTTCATAATAAAAATGTTTAAATGTAATTATAGTTATTTATGCACCAAATGAGTAAATTTGATGTTTACAATAACCGGCTTCTACTCCCTTAGTGTATATAAAACTTTTCACTCAAATCATCCTAATGCAGTAACTTTATTTGTCAGCAGCGACAGTGTAATTTGGTTTTCTTGATCTTGTATATCAAATTAAATTTTCCTGTTTTCCTTATATTTTTTGGCTTCAGATGTTTAAATAATTTCAAGTCTTAAACTAAAAATGTCTTGGCTACTATATTTTCCATTAAATGCAAACGTGGATTTGGGGACTGAAAAGTGACTTTTCGAGTGGTTTGAGTGAAAAAGTATTTTATTCGAATATTCAACATGCTTATATTAAATAATAGTACCGACACGATATAATATTTTGTATCAAAGATGTGCATGTATCTTTTGTACAACGTAATTGCACAATATGCATAAATTCAATTTAAACGCTTCATTGATTTTATTCAAATCTTGTGTCTTATAAAGTGTAAAAAGTATTTTTTCATATATTACAATATACTATTTTATCTGCATTTCATAAAACTGTATACGTACATGCAATATAAAATGTTAACATTTAATTGTACGACTATATATGGTTTACTATATCAACATTTACATCGTATAATCATTTACATATGTATTTACATAAATTTGAGTTTGACCTATTGACTTAAGAATATACCTATAGAGCTGCTTATAAACAGGTTATTTAGGTACCAGAAAAGGTAAAAAAAATATTATTATTATAATATGACTATTGGTGCACGGTAAATTCATTAGAAAATTAAAGCTTTAAATTTAAATAATTGCTGCATCTCCTACTGCATTGAAATGTTTTAATCAAATATACTTCTAATCTATTAGATCTATTTAAATTTATTCCCAAGTTCGTACAAAACAAATTAAATTTATATGCATAAAACATTTTCAGGCGATTTAGTAAACAACAATGATAATAATGTATAAATATGGCGTTACTCATTTTTAATAAATACGTTAAATGCAAAATATTTGTGATGAAAAATGCATTTGATCCAATCTCCAGCTTTCCAAGCGTTGCACGCAGCGTATAATTCGTTAATATCGATCATAGAAACAAATTTGTTCAATCCATCCATCATTTAGATATATGTATAGCACTGTTTACTCTGTCGAAATTAAAATTCAAGCAAAAATCGAAGATAAAATATTAACCCAGTGCCGTTTGCTCGGACAATTGAAAACGATGCACTGTATATAAAACCCGTAACGTTTATTAGTAAAACCCGCGTTGGGCAAACACTTCTTAAAAATACGAACGAACGTTTAAAAAAAAAACTGACGAAATGCAGAAAAGAAGAAAAGGAGAAAGAAAAAGAATTTTAGCCCATAATAAACGTTTCCCGTGGAAAGGAATAATAAAGGAAAAAAAAACCGCGTGAATTCTCGAGATCGCGCACTCCCACAATACTCGCAAGCGCCTCGAGCCGCCACCCGCAATCAACATCTCCATCGAGCCAATTAATAAATCAATCACCGGCGCGCGCGCGCGCGCAGGAAAACAAATCGAAGCAAAAACTACTCCGCGACCCGTCGAAATCTTTCCCAGAAATCTCGCGAAGGCATTATACTTTCTCGTTTGCTCGGTGTTGGCTATAGAATCGCAACGGCTCCAGCTCTGTTTAGACCTACACGCGCCCAGTACACATCACACACACAACACACACGTGTATGCGTTCACGCTGGGGGCTGCTCGGTGTTTTTATACGTACAGTACACGATAGACGCACACTAACTTGACGATGTTGCTTCGAGAATCGAGGAGTGTAGGGAGTACGCGCAGCTCTACGGCACTTCGTTAGGCCGCACGCAGACTTCCGGCAGGGCCCTACCGACGCCGCCTCCTCTCGCCAATAAGTGCGCACTTAGCTTTTATTGCCGCGGCTGGAAATCGCACTTGACCGAGTGCCTGGGACAGACGAGATAAAGCGACCGTTCGAAACGTTTCGAAGGAATAAGAACGGGACGCTAGGGGATCCACGCACACCGACACACACGCATCTCAACCAATGTAACTTTGTGTATTTCGAGTGTCGATTTAATTTCCCTCATTCTTATGTGTCGCCGCGAGAATATATTCACCTTTTATAGTTTATACATACACACATATATATATATGAATTCTTTTGAATCTTAATATTGATTTATTGGAGGAATTATGTCTAGGCTGTAAATTGAATATGACCGTACCTTCGTGAATGACAATTATATCCATTGCGATATGATTTACCGACTCGGTGCAGGAAGGAATTCCGTAATGACCATTATTTTTTCTTCTTCTTTTGTATACTTAATGGGAAATGAGGCGATGCATGCGGTGAATTTGCTGATGAATTATTTCAATATAAAAATTAATTTTAATGTTATTTTTCCAAGTGTATGTATAAAAGAGACGGAGTTTATTTATTCGCGTATTTTTAACGGAAAATGGAAAATATTACGGGAAACATTTTTTTCTCTAGTTAATTAGTCTTGTATGCGTTATGCGTTACTTATTATAGCTGAAAATAGCTATTTATTGACGTAATGGGTCACAAATTAAAGGTTTCCACGTCTACTTTCAAATTCCTTTTAAATTTAGTATATTTCGTACTAGTGTATTATTATGGTTCAGTATACTCTTTATAATTCTTATTTAAATTTTTCACGAAATTTCAATTTTCAAATTATCGTATAAGTATTATAATAAAATTTAATATTTAAAATGGTATTGTAAATATTGAACCAGTGCACGTCTGTAAATTTAATCAGTAAATCTGTATTTTCAATAAAAATAATTAACATTAACAATAATTTGCACGCTTTGTTAAATAATTAGTAATGAATAATTCACATAACGTTGAATAATACGTCTGACATTTAATATTGATTTTAGTAAGTTTCAACGAATTCCAAAAATACATCTTACAATATAGATTGCCTATTTTATAAATATTTCGTATGCAGTGATTTATTTGCATCCCTCTATCTTTTCGTATTATTCTCAGCCCGTAGGCTACTTAAAAAAAAGGATGGTAGAAAAGAGCAAAATACCAGGGAAACAAATGGGGGAACGTGAAAGCTGTAGCGGCGTGGATTAGCGATTCAGACTCGATTATGGGTGAATGCGAAACAAGCGAGTAGTCCTCTCTTCTGTGATGTGTTGTGTGCCGCAAGGGCGATAGAACTGCCGCCAAGATTCTCAGAGATTTAGTCTCTCTCTCTCTCCCTCTCCCTCTCCCTCTCTCTCGCTCTCCATCTCTCTTCTTTCTCTTGCGTCAAAGAGCCGAGCCCTGCGGGAGGTTTAACTCGAGATCGCGGGAGAAGTGTTTAGCACATGTACAAAAGCAAAAAAGTAGAATTAATTGATGGTTCGCAGATTCGGCGTACCGGTGTATTTATATACATATAAATTTTGATGAATTCAATAGTTTTGGATAAATCTGTTAAAATTTATACACGTATTCCCGTATATTTATTTTCATTTCTATAATTTATGAAACACCGATTTTAAATTTAATTTTTGGATTTTCACACTTGTCCTAATACTTTGCACAAGATTTATTGTCGTTCGCGCCTTTAATCAATTTAATAATTACATATTGTGACTTATAAAAGAATACTCATTTGAATAAATTTATCTTTTTTGCGGTAAGTCTAATTAGTTTGGTTCAAATTCGGATTAAATTTTTATTCGTAACAATGGATTTTAGGGGTTTTGTTTATATACATTTTCTGTTTAATACACGGTAGATTTCTGTTCCAAATCTGACTTATTTTAAACGCGTTCTAATCGCTTAATGTAACTTGATAATTAATCTAGACTTTCGTAACTTTCGGATGAAAAATTGCCTAAAACACTATAGGTATACATATACGCGTAAAAAAATTACGGATATTATATTTTTTAATGTTCGGGTATTTAACGTTAAAGCTATTATTACCTTCAATTACGGCTAGCACTCATAATGCTTAACATATTTTTGTACCAATGGAAAAAATTGAACAACATGAAATATATATCTATATATGCATATTCCCATAAACTTCAGAAAGTTAAAATGCTGGAAAATTGTGTTTTACCGTACTTATATATATATACGTATATATTCTCGAGCATAAATTTTCAGACTACTCCGAGTGAGCAAAATGCAGATTTCACTTTTCGAATCGAAAGTGAAAATAGTTTAAACGTATATCTTTTTCTTTTCAAACTACCATTTAATTTTTATAAATGCAATATTTATGTAAGCGTTTAAGGAATTAATTAGCGTGAACGGGATTTCATAAGCTTATTGAATGTGTATGCGCTATATGGTTTACTAACTCGCTAAAGAATTTGGTTACATCGATAATATGTTCACCAGATGTAACTATTTCGTATCCCGAAACTAAATGATTCAGAAAATAAATAATCAATAATTTCTACGAAAATTATTAGTCTTGTAGATTGCTGAACTTTGCATAAAGAAAATTGATTAAATTGTAAATAAATTATAATTATCAAATTGTAATTAAATTTCATATACTTCTTTATTAAAAAGGCATTAATGTTATATAACACTCTATCAAATATTTTACAGAATAATAAAATGAATAGCATTAATATTATGGAAAGGTATGTTTAAATAATAATTATGCACGAAGGAGTAAAATTTATATGGAATTGAATTCGTTACGTTATATACATTATAAATACACATACTTGTGAATTAAAATGATGCCCAAGACATATGAACATCAAAATTTTAAAAGTCGCGTACGAAAAACCGCTTAGTATGCAATCGATGACCTCTGCAGGTACACCGATAATCAATCGTGAACGTTGACAAACAAAGATCCGCGCAAAAGGTGATATTGGCACGAATGATTACGCAACAATTGAAACCGAAGGCGCCGGCGCGTTGGTTACAAGGGTAAACGAGTCGAACATTTTTGCATTTAGAGACGGGGGAGGAAATTCGATAGGATTACGGATCAACGGTATAAGGTCGATTCGATGAGTTACCACGGTCGCAATTGGATCAACTCTATACAAGAGCGCTGTTAATATATATACCGTCTCGATTACCTGAGGCTTGGACTCGAGCGCTTCGGCTCATTTTCCATCGTTTCACGTATAGATCGATATCTGAGATATTCAGCGCCTTGCTCTTGATACCTATATACGTATTCCCTTCGGAATGTGTGTTACTTTTTGCATTTTGAAACCAAATGAGAATTTCCCGTTAGAAAAATTAATTGGGCATGTATAATTTATATTACATAAATATAAGAAAGTGTGAGTTTCGCTTTCTTTAATAGATAAGAAATATTATAACATTTATACAATATGTACGTATTAGATCACAATTAATTATCACAACATGCCCCTCGTAATGCAAAAACCGTGTATGTTTATAATACTTATATAAATTAATACATGTCTGCACATTTTATTTTCACCATTTTTATTATTTATTCAGTGATTTTCATCGTCATCCATGCACTTTCTTTATGATGAAAGTTAGGTTTTTTTTAATTGTGACGAACTAACCATGGATATGTTATTCGACGTTTTCATGAATTTCCTTCACATCCTTGTCAGGCTATACCTTTTATTTATAAAAAAAAATCTATCTTAACATCTTTTTAAACTAGAATTCGACTTAAAGTTAGTATTGAACGTGAAAATAATTTAAGGTAGCTCACCAGTGAATTCAAAAACTGGAGACATGCTTAAAACTTTGAGAAGTTATTTCTTCAGATAAAAGGAAACTTTTTCTTCAAGATTCAGAGCACGTTGCCATTTAAATAATTTTAAAAAATTAATCTGAAAATAGACATTTTCACACTGCTCTTGAGGGGGTCTACTGGAACGTCAGTAATAATTAATACTTTGGTAAAAAAAATTAGAGGGGAGATTCCAAATATAATTTTGTGAATGAAGAGATACAAAGCTTTTGATTAATGTAAAAAAGTACGTCGTGCCATGGATTTTTCAAAGATCCTTAAGTAAAATAACATAGAAATTCCACTTTATGTATTATGATTATACCGAAAGTGGAATAGTTGCCACGCAAACGAGAAGATGCTTGAAATTCGTGAATTTTGATTTTTAACTAAAATTTCCCTTACATCTATAAGAAGCTCCATATAACAGTATATATCACATAAGGGTTAGTTCGTTACCTTTACACGCGTATGACTGTCTCAATGCGTCTTCGTTGACTAATTTCACGCAGGAAAAAACAAAGTAAGGTCGTTAGTTAATCAACGTTTTGCTGCACATATTACTTTATTATTAATTATTCGTAAAACATTAACTAAATTATTTATTGAAGTTTATAATTATTATTTAGACATATTTTTCAGTATATATTTCATAAACTTTAATAACGTTATGATTTCGACCAACAGTGTCACTGATGAGTCACTTTAATATGTAATAATTTTTACTTGTTTCATATATATATATACATATTATGTTATTTATCTAATTGAAATATTTCTTTTTGTTACAGGTGAGTTACAGTGATAGTTACACAGATATACTCCTTCTCCGCGTAAGTTAAAGAAAACCTTCATGTAAAAATTCTATTCCCGTAGACAGCAAACGTTTATCATCGCTATATTAACCGTGGAGCGGTGTTTACATATTTAAATGATTCGTGTAGTAGTAATACTTCGTTAAAGTAATTTCCCGAAATTCCATTCGCGTTTCAGGAGGTCAAATTCATCCCACGAGGGTGGGTATATCAAAGGCATTCGAAAATTGTAATTTTCGGAATATTCGATAAATAGCGGAATTAATACGAACTTTATAATGAGAATACGGCGAGATGAAGTGGAGGGGGAGGGGCGAGAGAGAGAGAGAGAGAGAGAGAGAGAGAGATAGGGATGGACCAGAAACGTGAATCGACTGAAGTTGCCGGTAAATGAGAAAATGGGAGAAGCGATACTCTTTTCAGGGTGCCTCGTCGAGAAAACTATGCAGGTCACGCGAGGTGGACGTGTCTCTGTAACCTACCGCGATTCTACGGTAGTTCATTCATTAAAAGTACCGTAGCAAAGTATGACATTATACTCTATCCGTTTCTTCTCAATACGACTCTTTCTATACTTTTCCGTAATTTTCGTTAAAATCGACGAGATCGGTATCGATTATGCACTCGGGATAAGCCTAATAGATTTTTAATGGACGTAAGGCTAAGTGGAACAAAGGTAGGTATATGTGTATATGTGTATATGTGTAGATCTAATCTACTAATCAGCTATACGTTATCGCGAAAAAATCGGTTACGTTTTCACGCTTTGCGAACACGCGACGTTTCTATTTGCGGGAATTCTATATACGATGATTCACGTCAGATTACTCCCGAGGTTTAACGGGATTTTCTACTTTGACATAATTGAAATTGCTTAAATTTCATTTTTCCTTTTTTGTTTTAATGGACTCCTTGATTGTTACATCCATCGAGCTTGATTTCTCGGCTTGTTTCGCAAATTGAATTATCCGGCCAATTCAACCGTCGGAATTGTTAATACGCAAATTGTTTCGGTAACACATAATTTCTCATTCTCAGCGTATAGGACATCTTTATTCGGAGTGTGTGTACGAATTTTTCGCTTTATCTATACGTGTATCCAAAAGTATATCTAAACTTTTCATTTATCGCTTGACTCATATTAAGAGAGAAAATTTTCGTCCACTTTCTGTATAAACATATACACTATTATTATGTACGAATAGAAAGTTTGTTGAACTTCTGATAAGATGGAAAATACAATTCGAAACTATTTCACGCGTATATACTTTGTTTCGCAGTTGACTCTTGACTTACTTTTCCAAATAGATTTTTAAAACGTGAGTCACGTGTATTCAACATTTTCGGTGAATTGATATAAGTATAGTCCGCGTTAAAAATGGAAATAAAAGTTAACGATAAGGAAACTTTATTTGATTTATCAAATCAAATTTATGTAACGATCCTAAAGTAGTTGATATCTAAATTTCATCTAATCACATTAATTATGCAATTATATACATATACCTTATTAATTAAAAATACTTGATTTAAAAAATATTCTTCCTGCTTAGAAATATACTGTCTTCAATATGTCATAAAAATAATATAATTTTATTTTGCAAAATGATATTTTAAAAAACTATAATAACGACGGTTATAAACGATATAATAAGTACATTTTAACGACATTTTTAGTCGTATAAACGCAACAAAAATAATATATTTATTTTCTACGATTTTAAAAGCATTATTTTTATATAACTTGACTGAAAGAAAAATATATGTATAATTTTAATAGAATCATCAAATAACTATTACATATCGAAAATGATATGTACTAATTAATATAATATGTGCTCAATGATATAGGCGTATATTTGGCCAGTGTTTTTACATTTAGGAGCATTCGTCTCACAAAAGCAGGTCGCAATACAAAAAAAAATGAGGACATTAGCTAAAGCTGTCACAATAAAAATACGATTAATATTATAGTGTATAGAGAATAAGAAACTCGATTAGACAAGGACATAAAATTCGTCCTCGATGTTGAACATCTGGTCAGTCAACTATCAAGAATCTTGATTTTCGAGTGTCCGATAGGTTGAATTTGCATGGAGCGACCTTCGTTTATCGGGCTCGTTTAATGAAACTTTTGCTTTCATTCCTCTCTCGATAAGAAAGACAGAGTCACTCACACAGTCTCGTAGATTGGTAGTTTCACCGCAATTCACACGAGGGCATTTTCAGACCGAGTGCGGGTCTGCGCTACATACCTATACACGTTGCTCGTTCTTACGTCGCGTCGGTGTCGGTGTAGAGGAGTTTCCTGGAAACGCGGATTTACGAGGGCCTGCACACGATATTCCGCAATTACGGGCGTACACGATATTCCCATTATGTCACGCGGTGCCCGCGAGCCATCGAGCGACTCTCTCGAATCGCCTCTCGAATATTGCGACTATAAGGGGAAAAGCGCATATCCGCGGAAAAGTGAAAGCGGACGTGCAATGTATGCATCGATACGTATATATACGTGTACACCTATGTGGGTGAAGACGGTTTCGCTTGCGTTAAACAAAGCTGCTTTCTCACCGGGGGAATTTAACGCTCGCAAAAAACTAAGGAATCCACATCCACGTTGCGTCATATGCTATAACTGCAATTGACACATCCGAGTCTCGATGTTGCGACACTTTGACCCTTTTCGTTATTATTGTTCTTTTTAGTTTTTATGGATATGGATATGTACAACAGTGAAATAAAGAGTCAATCAACAATCTCTTCTTAATTTACTTAAAATAAGTTAATCCAATTTAATTATTTGAATGCTCCGATTTATTTATATTTAGGCATTTTTAAATAAAGATTCACTCGCGCTGATGATTTTTAAATGAGCCACTTCTAATATCAAAAGAAAACTTTCTTCAATTATGTAGAGTTTTAGTTTTAAATTGTGCGACTGTATGCTCTATTTATACATAAAGAATATTTCATTTAATTATCTAATATTGATTTAACATTTAATCCACATTTTTCAAAATATCATGGAACAATTTCCGTATTAATTCAACGCGCATAAAACGTAATAGCCGGGTATTGCTTTCAAAAAGGCAAACGAGGGTCGAAGTCCGACAAAAATTAAGACTGTCGTATTCACTCAGTGGCCATTAAAATCAACGTCAGGTGCAGACCGCAATCATAGCTAATTAAATTCGCCAGGGTGTTTCTCCAGTGTCCTTACGAGTATCTTCTATATATATACATATAGATAGATAGGTAGATAGGTACCTTTCATTCTCCGTTTACTGCCCAGTGCTTTTTCCTCTTTGCTACCATAATTTCTTTTTTATCGCATTTTTGATAAGGATTATCTTTTCCATTGCACTAATTATCCTTCAGAAATTGTTTGTACATTTCGGATCGTTATCCAAAGGATTTCGATATTGATGTTCTTTTATGTATGGGACTATATAAGAACTAACATTGATATTTTAATTAATATACTATTTTACCCTTTGAGAGACTTATAGATTTTTCCACACACTCGCAATGATTAGGATTATATCTTTTATTATCTCTTTTTTATGAGAGTATACATGTATTGGTAAATCAATTGAACAACGCCAAAACTGTGTATAATAAAAAAGTTTGATAAAATAAATTGCATATAGGTATGTGTACGGTTAAATTGCCTTGCGGTTTTCCATTTCTCACAATCTGACTCAGTTACGTAATCGAATTCTTAAATTTCGAAAATGCGATAAAGGGCAAATTGTCCCGATACGACAGGAAAATAATAAATATATTTTTAATAAATGCACGATAATAATAAATATAATTCTTGTGACATACGATCAGTTATTAACAAAATACGCTTCATGTTTATTATCCGATATACAAGAGTATGTTATGCAGAACACATTTTATTTACATGTAATACGCGCATTTCTCAATATTTTTAATTAATTCGCAAATTAGCATCATCAGCACATTAGGTTTAAGAAGAAACGTAAAAATTAAATGGATTAATATGTGTAAATGCTGTCAATTAAAATAATATTCTATATATAATGACGCTCGCATTACTTTTTTAATTACACGTATAAAATAACGGTAATGTAATAATAAAAACAACTATATAACGAAAGTGAAAATATGAAACTATTTAAAATATGCATTTAAGTTTTAATAAATAGATTATGCACGATTAGATTAAAAGACTTTTGAAGTGTTGTACCCAACACACGTTTGGTAACAAGCATAAAACAAAATCGAAAGCAGAGTAAATAATGATAAATCGTACGGAGCTCGAATCTGTTTATATTTGCGAATTCTATTTCCGGGTTATAATAATTTTAACCTGCTTATCGTATAATATTATCTTCGAACGGTGTAACAAGCCATCCTTTGGCGATATATCCAAAACCCGGAATTAAACAGCATGAATTATTCTAAAATCCTTTGTATCAGGGGCGGTCATCATTAGTGGCCAACTAACAAAGGATTCAAATCTCTCTGGATTCATCTGCATATAAGAAACCGTAATTCGGAAGGCTTCCCGAGGCATAATCGGATTTCCTCTGCGCACCTCTTGCACAACCGTACACCGTACACCTACACCCACACACACACACACACACACATATCCGGAGCTTGATAAAACAAAGCGAGAGAACCGCAGCGAACCAGAAAAAAATATTGAACTCGATCGGTTAGCCTGATATATATATACATACACATATAGACATAGGGTGTCTGTGTGACGCTGGAATCGAATTTACCCGCGAGATGCACGGAAACCTGTGAACGTATGTATCCATGCACAGTTGCCGATATCGAATTTCCGGAACCGATGCCCTGCATTTTAAAGATTTACCCCTTTTTTCAGGGATAAACGGATTTGCGCGTGGTAACTCAAAATTTTTCATTGTGTTTTTCTACCTAAACGAGGAAAATATTAGTCTTGCCATGCACACATACGTATACACGCGAGTCTACAAGCTTTATAAGGAGTTACCGCGTTTCTTTATTATATTGTTCATTTTAATTTTACCTCGTAATTTACGAGTTCCCATGGTAAGTTTATATTAGACGATAAATTAATTTACTAGTCTCGTGGTTTTAATTAAAAGTTAATTATTTATTAGTGTAAATAAATGAATTTTACAGTATGTTTGTTATTAATTTATTTTGAATTACGTATATGCATTTGTAGTTTCACTTAAATGCATTTATTTCAACGCAGCACTGTTATCAAAATATTAATTGATAAAGAAAGTAAACGACTCGTTTATATTCGTGTAAGGAATACATATATTAAAAAGAAACCGATACCAATAATATGAAAATTGATTTTCAGTAATTAAAGTAAATTAATTAAATATATATACGTTGATCTTTTCCACTGCAAATTAATACTCAAAAATTAAATGGTGAAACGTATATGTGCGCTTTCTTTTCAATCGAAAATTTGTACTGCACATTACATAAATTGTAATAAAAGAACCAAGTTTAACTATCTTTATAGATTAAAAATGTATATGCTCTATTGAATCTTTGCTATTTAATAAAATAATTTTTTATGTTTATGTGTATAATATATATAAATTCATTTTTAAAAGTACTCATTTTTCTTTCAATTTTTTACATTATTCATAAGTAATAAGAAGTGAAACTGTGATAATTGACAAATACTGTATTTACTCGTAATACGTTTCACAATACACAATAGTAAAATTAAATTAAAAGAAAAGTTAAAAGTATGAAAAAACACAATGTTTTTCCAATGTTATAAAAGTTGCACTCTTTCATTATTACAAAGATTAAACTATTTTTCTATCCAACAACTTGAAACTCTATAATAAGTTTCGATAATTATTTTTTCCCTTTAAGAAATTAACAGTCTGTACGTAAAACCAAGAAATGTTGTTACCTTTATTTTCCGTAGCAGGTAATTACTGAGAATTCGTTTACAACGACAAATCTTCTTATATCGAGATGAAAAGTACTAAATAGAAATAAAGTGAGAAAAAAGTGTAAATACTAAAACAAAAGATTGTTGTAAAACAATTGCAAGTTAAATCCATTAAAAAAAAATATAAAATATACTGTTGAAGCGTTTGAGGAAGACTAACTTTTGAAAATTCGTATAAACTAAAATATATTAATTAAATAAAAGTATATCTTCAACAAATTCACATTTAAAATCTTGTTCTTTTAATCTTTATTGCTTTTGTATACGAGCGTGCACCTACACCGAGAAGCAAATATATATCATTATTATCATATATAACGAGCTACGCCGTCGTATTTCTCGTTACAGTAATTTCAAGGCGCTCAACAGCGATGAGACTCTCTCGTAGCTGATTGAGCTTTCGAGATTTTTCTTTGAAGGGCGACACGCTGTGCTGTGTGACATCGACTCCGGCATAATTTAATGCTCAAGCATCACGGCTTTAACGGAGCCTCGTATAAGATTGAAATGATTTTACGCCGGCTTTAAAACTCCATTAGATTGTTTCCGGTGAGATCGTTTGGATTCTCTTTTAATGCATATATTTAATTTATTCGTTATAAAAATCCTTCTATTATTTCTTGGTATAAGAATATATTGTTTCAACAAACTTTGTCCTCTAATGCCATCTAATTTGTTAAATAACAAAATTTATTCTTTAACGTTACGCTTCAAATCTTAAACATAAATTACGAAAATATCTTGCATTATATATTTTCGATGCGCCGACATACGTATTTAGATTTTTTAAATTTTCAAATAAACGAATAATAATATTGTAAACATATTTGTATAAAAAATATAAAGAAAAGGTTCTAAAAATTAAAAAAATTATGACTGTATAGTTTATCTTAAACATTTAGGTAAACGTTGTTAATTCATCCAATAAATATTCACGTGTTAAATAAATATAATATAAATAAAATATGTTAAAAAAACCTTTAACGTTCCCCATTTCGAATCGATAAATAATGCACTATTTATTCAGTAAATATTAATCCCTGATGTACAGTCGATCCAACCCCGATATCTCTCGCAGTTGTTATCCGGTGATTTTCAGTGACCCACTTTTATTTTCGCGATAACTAATAAATATCCATACCATACGCATCGAATGAAAGTATCTTTATAAATTTCCAAACTTAAAATTTTGAAAACATTCAATCCCAATATAAACATTCATTACACGCACCTCGTAAAACATGCGTATGTATACACATACACCTATATGTGCGTATATCGTATATTCGTTGAAAAAGTGACTAAACAAAGCTGTTTTGACTGGTTAAAATTCGCGACTTGTTTCGAGGGAACGGTGTGTGTCACGCACTCGGTTTATACATATACATACACACATGCGCGCGCGGGCGGGCGCACACGCGTATAAAAGGAAGGAGAGGAAAAAAATGCAGTTTCGCGCGTCTCAAATGATTCGTTCCGCATTGTGTCCGCTAAATTATCCAACAGCTGCGAGCAAACAGGAAAGGAAACGAAAATAAAGGAAAACGCGAGCGTCCCTCGTACGCGCGAATATTAGCATTCGAAAAAAAAGTCGGCATAGAAGGAAAAATGAAAGAGGACTCTTGGAATTTCCATGATAATGCAACGGAGAGTACATTTTCCAAGAAGCGGCCATAATATTCACGTGTGTATGTGTGTGTGTGTATATGTATATATATGTATATATTTATGGTCATAGAGAGAGAGAGATAAATACGTGCTCGGTTCATCGCAATCTCAAATGAGCAGGAGGGGGACCCGTTACTTATGCTTACTTACTACTGCCCAAGGTACTATTATCGCCATTCTAATTCCGAAGGCGCGCTCGCCCGAACGCCTAGCATTCCCGGTCTATGTCTTGTATAGCACGCGCAATGAGTCCCGAGATCGATCGGTACGGTCAGATAGCGAGAGAGAAAGACTCGACTATTATACAGAGAGTCACACACACGAACGTCGTCGATGTTATAGATGCACACGGTGACTCGATCGGTCAAGTGTGAATAGGTGTACGCGACACCTATATAGGAAAATGTCTCATTGTCTTCTTTCGCGTTACGCGGCCGCGTTCGCGCTCCCTCCTCCCACCGAGGATTTATCTGGGCTTTACATACATAAAATGGTCTAACGGGAATTTATAAGGACCCGTGAGATATATGCTTTAGTAGTTTCGTGTTAAATTGCACGATATGAAGTGGGTAAGAAATCAAATAATTCCCGGCAAAGTTATTGTTATTCGTGTAAACATTATGGTACATGGTTTGTAATTGATGCGACCCTCGTAACTCCTCGTTCACATTTTTCCAAAACGTGCATTCTCACTACCGAGAGTAAATTTTAAATAAATTATCTTCTTTTAAATTATATACATATATAGGCACTTGAATTATGAAAGAAAATGATTTTATAGTAAAGTCCATACACGGATAATAACTTTGATACATTATTGATTGAATCAATAGCACTACGAAGACTTTATTATAGTCCATTGACACAGAGGGCGGGGGGTTAGAAGAAGAAAGCAAGTATTAAAGTGCCTATTAAAACTCTACAGACATACACAATTGTGCAAATATATTTTTAACAAACAGATCATATTTTATTTATGTAAAATGAAAATACACTGCGATAATGAGTAACGAAACCTATGTGTTTTAATAGGTATAAATAATAAATATACAAAGATGTAACGAAAATAAAATTGTGTCTTGGAAAAATTTTACGATAACCTTTAATTTCCTTTGGATGATATTTGAATTCATTGAAAATTAGGTGGTAAAATGCCACATGTATATATGCAATGCGAAAAAGTCTACATGTTATATTCGAACAGGTGTTGTAACAATTTTCCAAGATCGAAGATATTACAGCTATATAGCAAGTAACACTTGAATCACAGTTTTATACTTCATTATATATATATATATATATATATATACGTAGAACTGAATCACCGTTGTTCAAAAATAATAAACTTGTTATAACTTATAGATTTTTATACGAAATCGTTTGAGAAAGGTACACCAAGATCGTTAAATATTTCACCATTGTATTATTTATTATCGTTTCTAGTATAATTCCCGATATTCTTCAAACCTTTTCCAATATTTCTAATGATCCGAAGAACGCCGAGACCTCGAAATAATTGAAGAACGCAAAGAAATACTCTACAAAAGAAGAGCGAAAATTCTGTGTACATTGTAAACTATAATACGAGAATAGTCGCATTGTTATCCCGGTATAACGTAAGTGGTACAAAAATAAACTGATAAATTCAATTGACTGCAATTTTATTCGCAATTTCTATGTGAAATTTGTTAATCGACTTCAGCAGTTTCTTTTCTAATTATCAATACGATATTTACAACTTTAGCAATAAAAACGTTTATTTACAGATGTAATGTATATACATCTAGATATTTAAATAAATTATAGTCAATGCAAAAAGAAGCAAATATTTGTGACAAAGAAATCGTGTATTTGTTATTAGAAATTGGTATTTACTTCTAATAAAATTATATTTCTTTGATTATAATTCCAATTATTTCGGTCTTTTTAAAAAGTTAATGTTCTATTTTATAATTTACATTTATTTATTAATAGATTTTTTCATGCCAGTCATATTAACCTTAGTGCTGATAATTTTTTTGTAATATTTTTTTCATTTCTCGTTATTTTATTTTATTTATTAGTAATTTTTTATGTTTTGAATCTTTTATATATTTGGAAATAATTGGTGAATTTCGTCTGTAACACCGAACTAATTGAAATTTTAATGGATTTTTATAACAGTCGACACATAAAAGAATTGATTTTCAATTATATATCCTCGATATTAACAGTCAGTTATACTTATTTTTACTAATTTTTAGTAAAACAGAAAATGAACAAAAGTTTAACTGTTCTCATTTGTTCATATTTAAGTTCTCGGATCTTAACAGTTAAGAAACGTCGATTATTGTCTGGAATATTCCTTTCTCTCAGTGTACAATTAAATTAATTAACATACATTCTAAACGTTACCTCATTTTTTTATCGTCCAATCTATTGCTTTTGGTAACAAGCGACACAGATTTGTACTCTTTAATTACTATATTAATAAAATACCGACGGAAATAGTATTGGCGGGTTTTTTACTTATTAGTAAAGTAAAAGTTTACGCAATGTAAAGAACGTTTACAACCCAATAATTCGTAGTAAATACATCGTATTATATACCGATAAGGTGAAACTCTCGCATAAGACTTTTCACATTCCTTTTGAGGAATAAATCGATTAAAAAATCGTTAAACCATCTAACCGTTCGATTTTCCTAAGTTCTTACCGTACGTATTACCTGTACGAACAGACCGCCGAGCGAGAGAGCGAGAGAGAGCGAGAGAGAGAGAGAGAGAGAGAGAATGATTTACGCCAAACGCAGATTGGATTACGCGCGCGTGAGGCGCGTGCAACCGACGTGCCCGCGCGCGATTCGCGTTGTTTATGCGGTTATGCTAATAAACAGGGTCGCTCTCTACATTAGCGCCACTGGGTTCTTGACCCATAATTCGCGGCACTACTGGCATTTGGCAAGCGAATTTCACGTCCGCGTTCGATGCGTTTGCGCTTCCTCGGTTATTTAGCGGTTTCTGTATATGATCAGAATGTCGTCGGCTCTTAAAATCCTGTACACCCATGTATACCTATGCAACCGTTCTACACAAAATTATTTCAACCGTATAGATATATACTTTTCCCTCGCTCACAATGAGGCTATAAATTTTTGATTGACAGGTTTAACGTTTCCTTCTCTCGCGCCCAGTGAAAATCTTTGATTTATTTCATCTTCCAAGTACACATTTATATAGTACATATACATACATGTACGTGCCCTGGGTAACGTGTTTGAATAATTTATGGTCTAATAGGGCTGGCAAGTGATAGTATCTTGGGAAAAACAGAGTACTCGCATTATGACTACTTTTTACCTATTTTTAAACATACAATATTTTATTTATGTAAAATGAAAATACACTGCGATAATGAGTAACGAAACCTATGTGTTTTAATAGGTATAAATAATAAATATACAAAGATGTAACGAAAATAAAATTGTGTCTTGGAAAAATTTTACGATAACCTTTAATTTCCTTTGGATGATATTTGAATTCATTGAAAATTAGGTGGTAAAATGCCACATGTATATATGCAATGCGAAAAAGTCTACATGTTATATTCGAACAGGTGTTGTAACAATTTTCCAAGATCGAAGATATTACAGCTATATAGCAAGTAACACTTGAATCACAGTTTTATACTTCATTATATATATATATATATATATATACGTAGAACTGAATCACCGTTGTTCAAAATAATAAACTTGTTATAACTTATAGATTTTTATACGAAATCGTTTGAGAAAGGTACACCAAGATCGTTAAATATTTCACCATTGTATTATTTATTATCGTTTCTAGTATAATTCCCGATATTCTTCAAACCTTTTCCAATATTTCTAATGATCCGAAGAACGCCGAGACCTCGAAATAATTGAAGAACGCAAAGAAATACTCTACAAAAGAAGAGCGAAAATTCTGTGTACATTGTAAACTATAATACGAGAATAGTCGCATTGTTATCCCGGTATAACGTAAGTGGTACAAAAATAAACTGATAAATTCAATTGACTGCAATTTTATTCGCAATTTCTATGTGAAATTTGTTAATCGACTTCAGCAGTTTCTTTTCTAATTATCAATACGATATTTACAACTTTAGCAATAAAAACGTTTATTTACAGATGTAATGTATATACATCTAGATATTTAAATAAATTATAGTCAATGCAAAAAGAAGCAAATATTTGTGACAAAGAAATCGTGTATTTGTTATTAGAAATTGGTATTTACTTCTAATAAAATTATATTTCTTTGATTATAATTCCAATTATTTCGGTCTTTTTAAAAAGTTAATGTTCTATTTTATAATTTACATTTATTTATTAATAGATTTTTTCATGCCAGTCATATTAACCTTAGTGCTGATAATTTTTTTGTAATATTTTTTTCATTTCTCGTTATTTTATTTTATTTATTAGTAATTTTTTATGTTTTGAATCTTTTATATATTTGGAAATAATTGGTGAATTTCGTCTGTAACACCGAACTAATTGAAATTTTAATGGATTTTTATAACAGTCGACACATAAAAGAATTGATTTTCAATTATATATCCTCGATATTAACAGTCAGTTATACTTATTTTTACTAATTTTTAGTAAAACAGAAAATGAACAAAAGTTTAACTGTTCTCATTTGTTCATATTTAAGTTCTCGGATCTTAACAGTTAAGAAACGTCGATTATTGTCTGGAATATTCCTTTCTCTCAGTGTACAATTAAATTAATTAACATACATTCTAAACGTTACCTCATTTTTTTATCGTCCAATCTATTGCTTTTGGTAACAAGCGACACAGATTTGTACTCTTTAATTACTATATTAATAAAATACCGACGGAAATAGTATTGGCGGGTTTTTTTACTTATTAGTAAAGTAAAAGTTTACGCAATGTAAAGAACGTTTACAACCCAATAATTCGTAGTAAATACATCGTATTATATACCGATAAGGTGAAACTCTCGCATAAGACTTTTCACATTCCTTTTGAGGAATAAATCGATTAAAAATCGTTAAACCATCTAACCGTTCGATTTTCCTAAGTTCTTACCGTACGTATTACCTGTACGAACAGACCGACAGAGCGAGAGAGCGAGAGAGAGAGAGAGAGAGAGAATGATTTACGCCAAACGCAGATTGGATTACGCGCGCGTGAGGCGCGTGCAACCGACGTGCCCGCGCGCGATTCGCGTTGTTTATGCGGTTATGCTAATAAACAGGGTCGCTCTCTACATTAGCGCCACTGGGTTCTTGACCCATAATTCGCGGCACTACTGGCATTTGGCAAGCGAATTTCACGTCCGCGTTCGATGCGTTTGCGCTTCCTCGGTTATTTAGCGGTTTCTGTATATGATCAGAATGTCGTCGGCTCTTAAAATCCTGTACACCCATGTATACCTATGCAACCGTTCTACACAAAATTATTTCAACCGTATAGATACATATATACTTTTCCCTCGCTCACAATGAGGCTATAAATTATTTGATTGACAGGTTTAACGTTTCCTTCTCTCGCGCCCAGTGAAAATCTTTGATTTATTTCATCTTCCAAGTACACATTTATATATACATGTACATATACATATACATGTACGTGCCCTGGGTAACGTGTTTGAATAATTTATGGTCTAATAGGGCTGGCAAGTGATAGTATCTTGGGAAAAAACAGAGTACTCGCATTATGACTACTTTTTACCTATTTTTAAACATACAATATTTCCTTTGTGTCGATGATCGACAGACGCTACTTTGTCGGTGATGATTGTCCTTGGATAAACTTAATTGTTTGTAAATCAGCTCATTGTTTACAATTAGATAATTCGCTCTCGTTATTTGTACGTCGAAAATGCTTTGTGTACAAAAATCGTTGTTGTTCGTATTTAAATATTTTTTTTTAAATTTTCTATCTCGACTCATAAGTAAATTATACGTGTACGCGTGAAAACGTAGTACTATGCTCGCACCAATAAATCTGGGAAACCCACAGAACATTTTGTAACCATGTAGCTTCAAACGCAAAAGACCTATATTCATCTGAACCCGAAATTTGTCTTCGAGTAGCAGCCGCCTTCGCCGCCAACCTCATTCTCTAACAATTCTGTAGAAATCTTATCTAAGATTCTCCTCAATTTTAATTAGACTTTTTATCTCCCCGATTTCCTAGATTAAACGTATGTACCTAATTGCTCATTTATATATATTATTCATTTTCATTTTGTTAAAATTGTAACAATTATTATTATAGTGTGTCATTGCAAAGGTATACAAATGTAATAGATATATACTATTATTGGCTACATACAATGTAAAAGAAATTATTCTACACAATAATATTTATTTAAAAAATATAGTTAATTATTGTTTTGAAGTAGCGCAAAAAATTTATGATGAATATCCGTAACAAATATATTTTCTATTATTATTAAAAAAGTAAAGTTGTTTTACAGTAAATATTTTTAATTATTAGTGAAATTCATATTAAATTGAATTTTATATTTGTAAATATTGATTTGGAAATTAAAAGGTACAAATTTTAAATATGTGGCGACATCCAAATTTTTAGTTTTGTACTTCGATATAAATGATAGAAATATATTTTTGGTCAATAAAATTACATTAATTAATTATCTGAAACTTTTATTAAAATATATTATATTAATGTTTTATCGGTGAAAAATAAAATTTAAAATAAAAGCACAGTAGGTAACGTCATGAAAAGTATGTTTATTTATGTATAAGATCATTATTAGGATACATAGCTAACGCTAATATACACGTGCGAATAAGTAACGAGAAAAAAGTTTCCTAATTTGACATTAATCGAATCGCTAATTCTAAATAAATTTCCAGCCGAGTAAATCCGGATTGGAATTCCCTAAAAATCAGTGGTAACAATCAATGACCCCTTAACGCAGCCATCTAAAACTCCCGTAATCCAAGTCCGATCATCTACTCGAAATGAACTCACACCCTCGGGGAGAGTTCGACCTCGTCGACGACTCGAGAGACACGTAGATGAACCGATGCAATGTCGCGTTCGCTGTCGGCAAGTTCTAAAGGTGGAATCGCGATTCTAATATTGTCCTAAGCGCTCTCGCGCTCGCGACGCCTGCGCAAGTAGTCTTCGCCAGGGAACCGGCCGTCTCGGTTCTGTACTGCGACGCACACACGAGACTTCCGGCCAAGACGCAAAAGCTTCATGCGGGTTGTACGAACAGCTGTTGATATTACCGAGGGGGAGCGTTCACGGTATACAACACTACGGGACGGGAGACATTTTTTTCCGCGAGTGTGGGACGACTAAGGTCAAGGGTGAGTCATTTCTTACCATGGGAATTGTTACTTTTACCGCGATTTCCTATCGAGATACATCACGCACAACCTTTTAGTTCATATTTTTTTATCTTTACTGTAAGACCAAAATAATTGGAATTCTAACTAAAATTTATGATAAAATTTATTATTATTAGTGACTTTTTATTACTTATTTTTTCATATTTACATTTGAAATTATATCCCGGGATTATTTATTTTTCTTTTTTATTTCGTACGCCCTTCGAATGTGATTATCGCGGGGATCATTAAAAACAATGTGTTCGTTATTTTTAATTTATTCCGCATCGATGCTCGATAATTCAACTAATTGTCTGGCTTTCGTAATTCGCTTATGGCACTTATTATAAACAACGAGGGCGTAAAGAGATTAAATTCGAAATAATTGTGACACGTGTTCCGATTGAAATATAATGTGATTACATTATCTTCTGAATATTTTTTTATGCGAATATTGATTATCTTTTGAATGACTTTGTGTGCGAGAGAGACCGAGAGGGTATTTTGTATTCTTTACCACGATTCTCTTTTAAATGATAGATGAAGGTGCTTCGAAGCTATGGAAGTGTGTAAAAAGTTTATTATTGTAAAAAGCTTCAATAGAAAAATGATTTATGTGGCTTTTAGGTGCTTTGAGCTTTAAGCGTTCCATCTACACGCTTCACGCAAATAGCATTTATACCATTAAAATTGCTTTTAAATTCTTTTATCATTTATTCAATGAGATAATTTTAATTCGGTGTATTAAATATATTTATTGAAATATAAACAATTTTTTATTTTTTATCACAAAATTTTTATTTTATTTATTTACGATATTATATTTAGTGTACTTTTTGTTTAGCTTACATTTTTTTCTTTAATTTTTGAAAATTTTCATTTTACACTATGTTAAAAAAATATAAACAGAAGTGGGATTATAAGCTCAAAAACATTTTAATCTAAAAAAACAGGCAACGTTCTTGAAAGCTGCTTTATTATTATTCAGTTTTAATATGCTAAAGAAGAAAGTTACGTTGTTTCTGCTCCCTCGTCGAGGAAGCTTTGTTTATCAGAGCAAAAAATTATTAAAAAGATTTAAAGTGACATTAAACAATCTTAGTACTTAATTGTGTTAGAATAATTCCACAATTAAAAATCAATGTTCTTCATAAAACAAATATATTTCCACGAAATGTAAAAAATAGATTATTAAAATATTGTTTAAGTTCATCTATACGCAAAGTAAATTATGTTACGTCATAAAAATATTGTATTCCGTTTATTATTACAAATTTTGATTTCGTATTCTTGTCATGTATGATTTTCTGGCGAACGTTTTTCCTTTTGTCATAAATTATACGCAACGTACATGAAAAATTTGTTCTTCGCATTTTTAGTGAATATTTTAATATACTGACATCAGCAATCCGAAATAAATTGACCGCTTTATTTTCGAATACAACCCCCTTGTATGCATTCATTCTACCTAACCAAAATACTTATTATGAAACGTTACGCAATTCTCCAGTCGTCTCTTTCACTTTCATTTAGCCTCCTTTCCTTGTCATATTCTCCACGAAGACGGTTACGCGTCCAACTAAATTATTCGAGCGTGATGTTGGAACACGTGTACAGTCTTTAGTCCCCGATTCTTCTTCGATCTCGTTGCATCTCGTTCGTTGGAGTGGAGTAAAAGCGATCTTTCATAAGTGTGGAAAAGCCACGTGGATTCGATCAACGGAGATGCAGAGTCGGTCGCGATGCATTCGCGAAGCTGCGAAAGAAACGTGAGACGTCTCGAACGAACGGAAAGATAACGAGAAAGAGGCTCTTGGGCCTCGCCAAAGCAGTCGGGTTTATTTTTAAATGGGCAGCTCAGCGCCAGCCTCGTCGCGAGTCTCTCTCGTGTCTCTCTGTGTCTGCCTCGAAGTTGGAGGCTAGAAGTTCACGGTGATTAAGGCGGAATCGATCAATTTAAGGGATCAACCTTGGTACATTATTTCACCCATTATTTTTATTATACTCGATGCGGTTCACCATATTACCGATACCCTGTCAACCTGGTTTTGCGGTCAATCTCTTACTTTCGAGTTAATAGTCCGTGTTTATCTTTCCGTAGGTTAAAGATAAACTTGCATTTTATTCAAATTAAGTTTTGGCAGAAGGCTTTTAGAACTATCTTATACAGATATAGACTAATGGCAAAATACAAGCGATCGGATAACGATTAATGGCATGGGTTGTAATGGATTTTAATATTTTTATTCTTCGCACACATCGATCTTTAAGTACATCGCACACTTGCAGTTTGTCCGTTCTATCGTGAAATACGAAAAGTTAAAAATTAGCCATGTACACTGACCCAATTAAGCAGTGCGAATATAGCCTAGTCAAGATGTTCTTGAAATTTCCAATAGCACTTAACCATTCACACTGTTGGCTCAATGCAATTTAGCATTGACCTCGCCAAATTGTAGCGAAGTTGAAATCGTTCTTCCATTTGCAAAGTGTTAAATAATGCATTAAACGTCATATACCTTTTGTCTTTTAAACTTTCCATCTTAACTTATACAAATCTTTTATTTTCACTTTTTCTTTGATATCACTTTCATTTGTTTCCATAACTCTTTCACTTTCGTTTTATCCGTATTAGTATTAGCGATGTTACTTTATATACCTATATAGAGTTTGTAACAGTGCGTGATATAAAATTAATTTATATTAGATAACTTTATTTTAACCACTTTGTACAATTATTCATGTACAACCTAATAAATATAAAACAAACAGTTTTAGTTTCAACTCAAAGTCATTGTTAACGATCAAACTTACAAATAACGTATAAATGCCTGTAAAGATTGTTTATTATACACGAGAATGAGTATGATATACGTATATATACGAAAATAAAAAATAAATAATTTTGTTCTGCTTTTATAATATCGTTAGGGAAATAAACATATTTTACATTATTTATTTTATTTGAATATGTTTTGTCATTATAACTCATAAGAGCATTAACCATTCGTGGATCAATAGAATCGAATACTATAAGAAATTAATCTTCATTTTATTCTACTATACAACTTTTTTGTAAATAAATAATTTAAATATTACTTTAGAAATAAACGAAGATTATAAATATAGTGATTAATTTCAGTGCAATGAGGAAATAAAAACGACGAATTTTTGTAATACAATATGATTAGAATTTATCAATCTTCCCGAAGCTGAAGGTAAGGTGATAAAAAAATGAACACATTTTTTTCTTTTTTGTGACGTTTCAGTAGTTAATAATACCCTTTACACACAATAACATTTTTTTCTTAATAGATTTGATTAATACATTTAAGAATATAAAGCAAAATAGATACAGTGAAAATAATATGAAAAAATGATACCTTCTAATATGAATATCGTACACTGTTTACTGTATTATCTCGTCACAAGTAGATTTTAATTTTTACTTCTTTTTCCTCATTCCAAGCGAGGAAACGTCAAAATAGATGTATACACGACTATATGAAACATATATTCACGCTTTTTTATATTATGCATAAGAAGAGAGACTGCAGTGTTTACATTTTTTCTATTGATGACGTACGATCGAGTTTGTATACAACATATAGGTACATTTAAATTTAGGGCTTTTTTATTTTTCATTTTATATACAATTTGAGCATACTGCTTGTTTAATTTAATTGAGTCTTTTTATTTATTGAATGTTTTTGTAAATTGATATGCACTATTTCAAATGCGATTCTCTTTCCATAATTAGTTTTTTTTGTCTAGACTCTTAAAATATTGTTTATCAAAATTGTATTTGTTATTTTAAACATGTTGAGTTTTAATTATTTTTATCTACATTTATTCGTGCGATTACTACTTACTTGTTAGTATTTCGGTTTATCCCGCATAAGAAGCGTCACAGTTGCTACAATTTAATTCATACACTTCATTATTTTGGATATTTCTATCTGTTTTATTCATTCCTTTAATTATAATATTATCTAATTTATTTTCAATAATCAGACTCTTTATTATATTTATCAGAATAATCGGAAGTTTTTATTCCGTGTATTTTTAAAGTAGATGACATTTTTTTATAAAAACACTATATGTAAGGTAATACTAATACTTTTTCTATAATTATTATTTTCATTTCTATTTTGATAAATTCTAATCATATTATATATTGGAAAACCACGAAGTGATAGAGTCAGAAACATCAACACGAGTCGAATATTTTCGTTGTTATAAAATATTTTAACCGTGTATAGGTAGCGATCAAATTTATAATAGCAAACACATGTAAATTTTATGTATCAAAAGGCGGTAAATGCTGTTTGACTTTCAAGTTTGTACTGGAGATCTAATCTAGTATTGGAATGTGTATAAAGGAATAAATAAAAAAGTAAGTTTCATTGCTATATTTAAATAGCATATAACTCGCGAAACTCGCAATGACTTTTGAGCTTTATATATTCTTAATGGGTGAATGATTCAATTTAAAATAGACTTTGAGACGTACTAATTCTTTTTTTCT
This sequence comes from Theocolax elegans, assembly GCA_026168455.1. Taxonomy (NCBI): domain Eukaryota; kingdom Metazoa; phylum Arthropoda; class Insecta; order Hymenoptera; family Cerocephalidae; genus Theocolax; species Theocolax elegans. Next base: position 25,775,871 of record CM047428.1, read on the forward strand.
GGTCCCTTTATTCGTGTCTCACTCTTTAGTTTTATCCGCGATCTCTCTCTCTCTCTCTCTCTCTCTCTCTCTCTCTCTGCATGTATATATGTGTGTGTGCGTGTGTGTGCATGCTTTCTCTTTCGTCTGTGGAGTATGTGCAGTACGTAGATGTAGATGCATGCATATATGTGTATACTAAACGGCGTGACTGGGCGAGTTCAAGGTGACGGTGTACGCGCATTACCGTAATAGCAAAGGGAAGGCACGCAGAGCCAATAATTAAAATTACAAACTGCACGCGGCACAGAAAATTGGGGGTCAAAATGTTACGAGCGTCATATGCATATGAAATACATATTTGGTTTGGACAGGTGTGCGTGCGTGCGCGTGCGTGTGTGCGTGTTCGCGTTTAGCTTAACTGCGCGCAACAATGCAACCCGCAGTCTTTAATCAGACGCGGTGCATTTTCGGCGCTCCCATGCATACACATATATGCATCCTTAACCCTTCTAATTATTTCATTTCTCTTTTTTCTTAACGGAGGTGGTTGCGCGCCGAATATTACACTCCATCGGGTTATTAAATGCATTCCCTGGTACATTTTCAAGGAGAATTAATGGCATGGGTTGTAATGGATTTTAATATTTTTATTCTTCGCACACATCGATCTTTAAGTACATCGCACACTTGCAGTTTGTCCGTTCTATCGTGAAATACGAAAAGTTAAAAATTAGCCATGTACACTGACCCAATTAAGCAGTGCGAATATAGCCTAGTCAAGATGTTCTTGAAATTTCCAATAGCACTTAACCATTCACACTGTTGGCTCAATGCAATTTAGCATTGACCTCGCCAAATTGTAGCGAAGTTGAAATCGTTCTTCCATTTGCAAAGTGTTAAATAATGCATTAAACGTCATATACCTTTTGTCTTTTAAACTTTCCATCTTAACTTATACAAATCTTTTATTTTCACTTTTTCTTTGATATCACTTTCATTTGTTTCCATAACTCTTTCACTTTCGTTTTATCCGTATTAGTATTAGCGATGTTACTTTATATACCTATAGAGTTTGTAACAGTGCGTGATATAAAATTAATTTATATTAGATAACTTTATTTTAACCACTTTGTACAATTATTCATGTACAACCTAATAAATATAAAACAAACAGTTTTAGTTTCAACTCAAAGTCATTGTTAACGATCAAACTTACAATAACGTATAAATGCCTGTAAAGATTGTTTATTATACACGAGAATGAGTATGATATACGTATATACGAAAATAAAAATAAATAATTTGTTCTGCTTTTATAATATCGTTAGGGAAATAAACATATTTTACATTATTTATTTTATTTGAATATGTTTTGTCATTATAACTCATAAGAGCATTAACCATTCGTGGATCAATAGAATCGAATACTATAAGAAATTAATCTTCATTTTATTCTACTATACAACTTTTTTGTAAATAAATAATTTAAATATTACTTTAGAAATAAACGAAGATTATAAATATAGTGATTAATTTCAGTGCAATGAGGAAATAAAAACGACGAATTTTTGTAATACAATATGATTAGAATTTATCAATCTTCCCGAAGCTGAAGGTAAGGTGATAAAAAATGAACACATTTTTTTCTTTTTTGACGTTTCAGTAGTTAATAATACCCTTTACACACAATAACATTTTTTTTAATAGATTTGATTAATACATTTAAGAATATAAAGCAAAATAGATACAGTGAAAATAATATGAAAAAATGATACCTTCTAATATGAATATCGTACACTGTTTACTGTATTATCTCGTCACAAGTAGATTTTAATTTTTACTTCTTTTCCTCATTCCAAGCGAGGAAACGTCAAAATAGATGTATACACACGACTATATATGAAACATATATTCACGCTTTTTTATATTATGCATAAGAAGAGAGACTGCAGTGTTTACATTTTTTCTATTGATGACGTACGATCGAGTTTGTATACAACATATAGGTACATTTAAATTTAGGGCTTTTTTATTTTTCATTTTATATACATTTGAGCATACTGCTTGTTTAATTTAATTGAGTCTTTTTATTTATTGAATGTTTTTTTGATATGCACTATTTCAAATGCGATTCTCTTTCCATAATTAGTTTTTTTTGTCTAGACTCTTAAAATATTGTTTATCAAAATTGTATTTGTTATTTAAACATGTTGAGTTTTAATTATTTTTATCTACATTTATTCGTGCGATTACTACTTACTTGTTAGTATTTCGGTTTATCCCGCATAAGAAGCGTCACAGTTGCTACAATTAATTCATACACTTCATTATTTTGGATATTTCTATCTGTTTTATTCATTCCTTTAATTATAATATTATCTAATTATTTTCAATAATCAGACTCTTTATTATATTTATCAGAATAATCGGAAGTTTTTATTCCGTGTATTTTTAAAGTAGATGACATTTTTTTATAAAACACTATATGTAAGGTAATACTAATACTTTTTCTATAATTATATTTTTCATTTCTATTTTGATAAATTCTAATCATATATATATTGGAAAACCACGAAGTGATAGAGTCAGAAACATCAACACGAGTCGAATATTTCGTTGTTATAAAATATTTTAACCGTGTATAGGTAGCGATCAAATTTATAATAGCAAACACATGTAAATTTTATGTATCAAAAGGCGGTAAATGCTGTTTGACTTTCAAGTTTGTACTGGAGATCTAATCTAGTATTGGAATGTGTATAAAGGAATAAATAAAAAAGTAAGTTTCATTGCTATATTTAAATAGCATATAACTCGCGAAACTCGCAATGACTTTTGAGCTTTATATATTCTTAATGGGTGAATGATTCAATTTAAAATAGACTTTGAGACGTACTAATTCTTTTTTTCTGGTCCCTTTATTCGTGTCTCACTCTTTAGTTTTATCCGCGATCTCTCTCTCTCTCTCTCTCTCTCTCTCTCTCTCTCTGCATGTATATATGTGTGTGTGCGTGTGTGTGCATGCTTTCTCTTTCGTCTGTGGAGTATGTGCAGTACGTAGATGTAGATGCATGCATATATGTGTATACTAAACGGCGTGACTGGGCGAGTTCAAGGTGACGGTGTACGCGCATTACCGTAATAGCAAAGGGAAGGCACGCAGAGCCAATAATTAAAATTACAAACTGCACGCGGCACAGAAAATTGGGGGTCAAAATGTTACGAGCGTCATATGCATATGAAATACATATTTGGTTTGGACAGGTGTGCGTGCGTGCGCGTGCGTGTGTGCGTGTTCGCGTTTAGCTTAACTGCGCGCAACAATGCAACCCGCAGTCTTTAATCAGACGCGGTGCATTTTCGGCGCTCCCATGCATACACATATATGCATCCTTAACCCTTCTAATTATTTCATTTCTCTTTTTTCTTAACGGAGGTGGTTGCGCGCCGAATATTACACTCCATCGGGTTATTAAATGCATTCCCTGGTACATTTTCAAGGAGAATTAATGGGATGGAGGGATATTTCTCGGTTTTGTTGGAGCCATTAATGCTCGGGTTTCACAATCTCCCTGTAATTGCTATTAATTTTTCCAATATTACCAACGATCCGAGTCATGGGAATGTAACTAGATGCTGGTGAACTGGTGAACGTACCTACATCTGTATGTACGTGTTTACACATGTGTGTCTGTATTCGTGAGTGTATGTGTGTATATATAGTTATAGGCGCGCGAATTATGTGCGTTTTACCATTTCGTAAGCGCCTGCCTGACGTTTTATAACGATGACGTTGTAATTTATTGTTTAAAAGATATAAACACCAGACTATTCAAACCAATGGTGTGGTACACCAAGTTTAATTCAAACAATTAAATACCTATATTTGTATGCAACATTATGTATTTTTTTTTCGTTTCAAAAAAAAGTATTTTCAGTGACGAATATTTAATGTCAACTGTATTACAATGCTAAATTGTGTATTAAAAAGTTTTATTCAACATGATTCGTTTACAAAAAGCGAATTATGTAACGTGAAGGACCGACCTGGAATGGCTCGAGAAATACCTTCATTGGAGGGAATGCGCGGTTGGAATTGAAACTTTGCATCGTCGTCATGCCTACAAATTTTATTCGTAGAAAATCTGTACTCTAAATTCAGTCTCCTACAGTTATCTATGTTATTAATTTCGTTTTTGAGATTAAATTTCGAGTAACTACAATGGAAATGTCAGTATATTAACATTTATTAAAAATATGTAAATTCCTTGTAAAACGATGGAAAATAAAATATTATATTTGTAAGATTAAATACTTATAATATATACGTCCTCTCAATGTACAAGGTATGTTCATTTTAAACATGTTGAGTTTTAATTATTTTTATCTACATTTATTCGTGCGATTACTACTTACTTGTTAGTATTTCGGTTTATCCCGCATAAGAAGCGTCACAGTTGCTACAATTTAATTCATACACTTCATTATTTTGGATATTTCTATCTGTTTATTCATTCCTTTAATTATAATATTATCTAATTTATTTTCAATAATCAGACTCTTTATTATATTTATCAGAATAATCGGAAGTTTTTATTCCGTGTATTTTTAAAGTAGATGACATTTTTTATAAAAACAATTGTAAGGTAATACTAATACTTTTTCTATAATTATTATTTTCATTTCTATTTTGATAAATTCTAATCATATTATATATTGGAAAACCACGAAGTGATAGAGTCAGAAACATCAACACGAGTCGAATATTTTCGTTGTTATAAAATATTTTAACCGTGTATAGGTAGCGATCAACTTTATAATAGCAAACACATGTAAATTTTATGTATCAAAAGGCGGTAAATGCTGTTTGACTTTCAAGTTTGTACTGGAGATCTAATCTAGTATTGGAATGTGTATAAAGGAATAAATAAAAAGTAAGTTTCATTGCTATATTTAAATAGCATATAACTCGCGAAACTCGCAATGACTTTTGAGCTTTATATATTCTTAATGGGTGAATGATTCAATTTAAAATAGACTTTGAGACGTACTAATTCTTTTTTTCTGGTCCCTTTATTCGTGTCTCACTCTTTAGTTTTATCCGCGATCTCTCTCTCTCTCTCTCTCTCTCTCTCTCTCTCTGCATGTATATATGTGTGTGTGCGTGTGTGTGCATGCTTTCTCTTTCGTCTGTGGAGTATGTGCAGTACGTAGATGTAGATGCATGCATATATGTGTATACTAAACGGCGTGACTGGGCGAGTTCAAGGTGACGGTGTACGCGCATTACCGTAATAGCAAAGGGAAGGCACGCAGAGCCAATAATTAAAATTACAAACTGCACGCGGCACAGAAAATTGGGGGTCAAAATGTTACGAGCGTCATATGCATATGAAATACATATTTGGTTTGGACAGGTGTGCGTGCGTGCGCGTGCGTGTGTGCGTGTTCGCGTTTAGCTTAACTGCGCGCAACAATGCAACCCGCAGTCTTTAATCAGACGCGGTGCATTTTTCGGCGCTCCCATGCATACACATATATGCATCCTTAACCCTTCTAATTATTTCATTTCTCTTTTTTCTTAACGGAGGTGGTTGCGCGCCGAATATTACACTCCATCGGGTTATTAAATGCATTCCCTGGTACATTTTCAAGGAGAATTAATGGGATGGAGGGATATTTCTCGGTTTTGTTGGAGCCATTAATGCTCGGGTTTCACAATCTCCCTGTAATTGCTATTAATTTTTCCAATATTACCAACGATCCGAGTCATGGGAATGTAACTAGATGCTGGTGAACTGGTGAACGTACCTACATCTGTATGTACGTGTTTACACATGTGTGTCTGTATTCGTGAGTGTATGTGTGTATATATAGTTATAGGCGCGCGAATTATGTGCGTTTTACCATTTCGTAAGCGCCTGCCTGACGTTTTATAACGATGACGTTGTAATTTATTGTTTAAAAGATATAAACACCAGACTATTCAAACCAATGGTGTGGTACACCAAGTTTAATTCAAACAATTAAATACCTATATTTGTATGCAACATTATGTATTTTTTTTTCGTTTCAAAAAAAGTATTTTCAGTGACGAATATTTAATGTCAACTGTATTACAATGCTAAATTGTGTATTAAAAAGTTTTATTCAACATGATTCGTTTACAAAAAGCGAATTATGTAACGTGAAGGACCGACCTGGAATGGCTCGAGAAATACCTTCATTGGAGGGAATGCGCGGTTGGAATTGAAACTTTGCATCGTCGTCATGCCTACAAATTTTATTCGTAGAAAATCTGTACTCTAAATTCAGTCTCCTACAGTTATCTATGTTATTAATTTCGTTTTTGAGATTAAATTTCGAGTAACTACAATGGAAATGTCAGTATATTAACATTTATTAAAAATATGTAAATTCCTTGTAAAACGATGGAAAATAAAATATTATATTTGTAAGATTAAATACTTATAATATATACGTCCTCTCAATGTACAAGGTATGTTCATATTAAAAATATTACGAGTACTTCACGAGTACCTCATTAAAACTAGTCGAACACATATATTTTTCAAATATTATACGTTTCAAGCTTCTCATTTTTAAGATTAAAAAGTTGATGCGCGATGTACTTATCAATCGCCCAACTGATATTTTATATACATATCTTTTATATCGATTGTATTATTTGTTACACTAATATGGATTATATTAGAAGACGTGCAACGATTTTTAAAATAATTCGTGGTGTCAGCTATTTTTATAGATAGATTTTGAGTATGTTAAGTTTTGAAATAAAAAAATGAATATACATTTATATCGTTTCAGCGCGTTAAAATAAGTACATTATACGTAACTGGTTAAAGCCAAGCTCCCATTAATATCGATATACACCTTTCACCTAAACAAAACCAAAAACAGCTATATGCACCTTTTATCTTGTACGGCAAGAAACATAACTATACATAAACATTTTCATTTACTATAGAAATTCATTGTCCTACTACGAGCAGGAAAAACGCATTTACAATGCGAATTATTTCAACCGATTTGAACATACACGTTAACGCAAACAACCAAATAAAATCAGCGATAAAAGTTTAAACAATAATCAGTGGAAAAGTGCATAACCGCAGTAAACGTATACGTACGATAAATATTTCACATTGTCTAAAGGATATTACATAAAGGAGATTTGTTTTTACAGGGGCCCGTGTTAATTGCATACACTGCAAGATACATTGTAGACATACACTCACACACACACACACGTATATATATATATACAACCGAACGTAGCTTAAAGCTGATTAAGTACAAATTATGCATTACCAGAGAGAAAAAGAAAGAGTTGGCGAGAACGGTGAATGCCTTGGTTTGCCTCTGGCATTCGTCTCGTATATTCATATTTTTTCCCCCTTCCTCCTCGATTCCCCAGTACTTTTTTTTATTCATCGGCGATAACTCGAGGGGCGTGTTTGTGTCATGTGGCATGAATAAGGCTTCAATTTGCGTCGAAATCAAACTCCGGTTTAAGTACCTCAACGAATGGTGAACAGTTAAGAGTGAACTCTCCGTTACGAGTGCGCGCGCGGTGTATTTCCTCTATTATTTCCGCGACGTATTATATATCTCTATATACACACACGTACATATACCTATATACACCTAAAGTAAAACGAAACGAAACGAAACGAAACGAGACGAGAGAGAGAGAAAAAAAGTTACGCGCACTGTAAAAAGTTTACTCGGTTGCTGGTGGCATTCTAATGGTGCATGCATTAAAGAATTATTGTCAGCCGCGCAACTTTTTTTTTTCTATTGATCCTTACGAAATATAAAATGCGTTCTCTCGGATGGTAATTAAAATTCTGGAAGTATTATAAAAATGTGGCATACGTCAATAATTAAATAACTTTCACGTGAAAATTTGGATGAATTCGGTAATTTATTTACAAGGCGCGCGCTTAATAATTGTAAATGTATGCAGATTCGTTGTAAGATCTGTGTACTGAACAAGCATAATTTACTTATATGCAAAGAAAATTACAGAAATTATTTAGAATAATATAATAAATTTACGTTATATATTTTGGTGTACGCGCATTGAAAGCTTATATTCATTTGATAATTTTATAAAATTAATATACTGTCCGTTTTGAAAATGTAACTGCTTATAAAAGCTTGAGGAACAGATCTGCGACGCGGAGAGAAAGAGAGGGCGAGCACTATAAAATTCGCAAGGTTACGTAATTGAATCTTAAAATAGTGAAAAGGATGAAACGCGTAAACTTAAAATTGATCTAATCCAATCCTACTTTCTCGTGGAATTAAATATATAATATAACGAAATCAAACATTTCCTCGATCCAGAGAATTCATCGGACAAGTCACGAAATTCCAGCTGAGTGTCTTGATTCAGCACTTAGCTCGAATTAAATTCGTGGGTTATAAGAAGGTCTCAATTCCTCGGTTTGACTGGCGATTTCGGGCAAATCCGTAGGCATTTTCCAAGCGTATCGGATGATTGGACACACGCGAGGTTGGTATATATAGAGCCATTAACGGATTAGGGTTTAGCCTCGAATTGTCGTCGCTTGGCCCGTATCATTTCTCTTTCGTTCTGTCCCTCTCGCTCATCCCAATTATTCCCTTCGTTCGTTTTGCCGCGCTCGCGCGCATTGTCCGAATGAAATGGGACTTAACCATCGCCTCGAAACGCGAACGTGACCGGACTCGCTTTGCTCTCTCTCTCTCTTTCTCTCTACGTTCTTTTCTCTTTTTACCTCCCGTTTCCGAGTTCCCCCGTTGTTACCTCGCTACACCCCTCGCTTTTCGCCCATCTTTTTCTTTTTCTTTACTTTATTTCTCTTTTCTTTTTTGCACCTCTAGATGCGCGTCCCTATATATATCCGAATATTTCAATCTCGCGTCGGCGTCTATCTTTATTTTTCTTTCTCCTTGGTTCCCATTTTATATCTCGCTCTTGGACGATTTGCCTCAACCATTCTTTTCCTACCCGTTTAGTACTCCTCTCGCAATTTCTTTTTTCTCTCCTGTTCGTAACCCTAAACTTAAACTCTTGGTGTATATTTGACAGTGTCGTTTCCGGATTTGCAAATATCGGATTTCCATATTTATTCTGAATATAGGAAATGTAGCTTCTCAAGAGGCTTAGAAATCGATGTTGTGGCAAAAAAAGATAAATTGGTACCGTGACTGTTTGAAAATTCTTTTATAGGTGTTTATTTTAACCGATGAAGCGTGATATCTAGTTTATTTTTACAGTGAAAAATTGTTTATCTACCATTTTTCTCTCAGACTTAATCGAGTTATCTACTATCAAATGCTACTTAAAAAGTTACTTGCCACAACAATTTGCGGTAAAAGTACATTTTTGTAATAACATATTAACATCTTTATCTTTATTTTTTGCTGTACTATTATATTTCAAATTTAGAAATTTAAAATATAGATTAAAAAATACTGCAATGACTTTCATTTAAATTGGTTTACCGAATTAACCTAATTGTGAACAATACCTTAATTGAAAGGAAATTTTTACATTCATGAGTTTAAAAAAAATATTAAAAGTTTAAACTTGTACACATACGTGTGATATAACACATTACTACGATCTGAACCAGCTATAATATCGTCTAATTAAGAGAGCTTAAAGATATTTAAGTTAGCTTTACATTTAATATAAAATGATACAGATTTACTTGATATACATTGTCGCGCGTATACAACATTTGCATTTATCAACATCTTTTATAATTTACATGCGCGATATTAACATTAAATTTATACGGAATTACAAAGGGTTGATTTTAACGCGTGAACACAGTAAACCGAATTTTCTGTATATTTATGTATATTTATAATAAAGCAAAAACTACCATAAGAAAAATTAATAGATATAATTTTTTAATCGCTTAGATATTATAATGATATAGTTATTGAAATATTACAATTACTAATCTTTTAGAAACATTAGAAATAAATTTGTTGTTTATAATAATATACTTTTAACGAAATGAAATATAATAATTATTATCATTTTCATATTTTATAATATCTTACACAAATTAAATTTACATATTTGATTAACATCGAAATGTTTCAAAGTAACTATAATAGTTTGGTGATAACAGTAGTAACTTCTTTCAATAAATTCTGTGTGACTTATCGGTTCTAATAAAATATGAAGTTCTATATAATCTCTGGGTGTTTTCGATTGACAGTGTATCGGAGTTAATTTTTAATGCGAAGGTAAAAGAACCTTAATTGCTGTATGTATACACCGAACGAGCAAATACGACAAATGCAATATAAGGCCACCTACATTGAGTTTTCATTGAATCTCAATTAATCCCTTGCGGCGTCGAGAATAAAGCAATAATCTCACTTCATGTAAACTCGCGACGTTGCAAGAGAAACCGTGCGCACGCCCCTTCATAATAAAAAAATAAGAAGGAAATAAAAAAGAAATCGTATAGAGTCTTCAATAAAGTAAGCGCATCACTCCCTGGAGGGATTTTCATTCACGTAGCGAATTCAGTGAATCGCGAAGTAGCAACGCGCCGCACGGTTCTCCAATCATCGTAATTAAGATCAATCCTCGGTAGCACTGTGGAAAGTAGTTTCATTAACTTCTACGCCGCGCGCAATGCGAGGCTTTTCGAATTTTCATTATTCAGCAAAATTTTCCGCGAGCTGCTTTCCGCGAAAATTTTCATTCTATGATTAAATTAATCTTGCAAAAGTTGCCATGGATTATAATAATTTAATTTTATATCTGAAAAACTTTATTCAATTTTTTAGTTTTAACTTGCCTCTGTGTAGGACCATAAATGATATTAGTTAAAATAATCCTGAGCTGCAGGAAAGATGTATATTTTTTGTGTCGATATATCCCATTAAATTGATAGATCTTTTTAATGAGTAGCGCGGGAACTTGATTAAAAATTCATTGGATTTTTTAAAAAAATTCGTCTTGTTCGTTTTACAATGATCTTTGGTTAGTTGCACTCATGAAACTCTGTAAATTAGATTTTTAATGGTTTTTCTTCGCGAAAAGTAATTTAATTTTTCTTATTATGCGCAATAAAAATCAGATAAGTTTGTACTGAAAATTCTGAAAATCCCTTTCGACTAATAATTAACGTAATTAAAATGATTTTTGTTTAAAAAATAGTTAATTCAAATTGACAATAAAAATACAAACTTTTTTAAAAATAACATAAACTTGTAACTAATGAAACAAATTCATTTAAAATAATGAAAATATGTTGTTATAATTTTCATAAATAATAATTATTCGTTCGTTAGGTAATTAGAAGAATATTAAAAAAATTGAACATAATATTTGTTATCAAGTTCGATCGTTTAAAAGATTATAAGCTTTCTCTTGTTCGCGCATGCATCCTAACATTCTCTAAAGAATGCCAATGAGTTTGCAAGAAGTACAAAAATTTGTCGACGCTGAAAAGTCTGTTTACACCGAATGCACTCGCAAGTAACATTCAATGGAAAGAAGGCGTAAATTCTTGTCACGTAGTGCGAATGTACTTTCGACGGATATTCACAGAATTACTCGATGTGTACCTTGAATTATAGCTTACAGAGAGTCGCTAAACCTTTTCAAGTACGAAAAGAGTGGGGCAAAATGAACACTGTATATATCCTTGGAGCGTAAAAGACATTTTTTAATTTACAAAATACCAAATACGAGCTGGTAATGTAATGTAAAAGGTCGCGTCACCAATGCATTTTTCGATGGATTAAACGAAACATATTATTCGGCATTGTATCATATTGAATTTTTTTACTAATATAACGTGGCACAGACTGTTCTTGATCGAACAGGCAGGTTATACCTTTTTGTTTCGATGCTCCGTCTTTTTGCGCTCACAAATGCCTTCATCGATATTCGATAATGAAAAGCGCCAGGCTTAGGCAACATATTTGCGTGCTTCTTCTTCGTCGCCACGCGATAAAGCCCTGGCGAAAGAAATAATTGGTTCTGTAAATTTGATAAACCAGTCCGTGAAAATATACCGTTAATTATATATCGAAACATTATACTCTACGCGTTTGGGCATAAATTAGATATTGTACAAAAAAATTAATTTAATTTTTTCAATATTTCCTTTAATTAAGATTAAAAAGGTGGTGCAAATTATCTATGTTGGAAATATTAAATTAATAAAATCTCTAATATACCATTGTACAGATGGAATAAAATGTTTCGATAATATATTTCGTGATAATTACGATGAACCTATAGTGTAATTTTTTTAATCCGCTGGTATTGTACATTTTCATATATTCTCTTCTCTAAATGTAATATATATAATAAATATAATAAATACAATATTATACAATTAAAATGAAGAATAAAATACTAATTTAAGAAGTATATATCATTGGGTTTGTGCGTAAAAGCTTATACGTCCATGAAATTCTGTTTCCATTGATCCATCAACAATCAGGTTGCACCGAGTGTCGAATCATCGTAATGTACGTAGAGAGTTCGAGCGCGCTTGCCTCGTATTGCAATCGCGTTATAAGATTTTCCTCGCGTCGTCTGACAAAGTATTGAAGGGAAATAAGATGCGAAATCTGCACGTTCACAAATATTTCGTAATCCGTGAGCGCAAAATACGGACGAATGAAATATCTCTCTCTCTCTATCTTTGGGCAAGTATTGATTTTACATATTATTGACATTGATTTTTCTTATACATCAGCCTTCTGTATGAATTCACGTATGAATTTGAAAATTTAATTTAACTACCTATATACATATGCAAGTGTAAGGTAATGTTGGTAATAACGATATAAATTTTGGTATTACTAATGACATCGATCTGTATACTAATTGGGTGATAACGTAAAGTTATTTTTAATCCGCTATTTAATTATACATATATGTGTGTATTATTTATGTATATACGTATCTATGATATTATCGTATCAATGCATCTTTTCGCTTAAATAGTTACATTCATGCTAAATTATTGAATAAAGTAGAATAATCGTTCTCGCACACAAACACATATAAAAAGAAACCTATAATACGTTTCCGTTTCAATTATTTTCGTCTCTTCCAAATACAACGATCGATTTTTTATTAAAAGATATTTGATTATTTTCTTAGAAAAATCTGATAAAATTAGATTTAAAAGTATCGGCTCGAGGAGGTATGAAAACAAAAAATGATTAACCCCTGGGGAATCTCTTAATCATCCCTCGAGTAATTATTTGTCGGACGCATCCGTATAAAGTAAGATTTTTTTCGCAGAAACCTCCCCGCGAAAATTCTCGAGCCGGATGAGAATGAGAAATGAGCTGGGGGAGGGTAAGAAGAAAAGCGAAAAAATGCCGTGTTCCCAAGAGGATGTGGGAGGAGCGGACGCGCGCCCGCGGTCGAGGTAAAGAGGATGATCGCGATGCGGCTACCGGCAGCACCACGTCTGGCATAATAACCAAGCGTGCTCCTCTCTCCCTCTCTATACCTCTCTATCTCTTGGTCGTTCTCTCTTGGCATTAGCCCACGGGCATTCCTCCCACACTTTCTTCAACCACTTCTGTGCGAGCGCCGCGTCTTCTCTCCTGGTCTTGTACAAGAAAACTTTTCATTGATTACCGGGGTTGGCGCGGCGCGCTTTTTTTTCACTCACTTTTGATCTCTCGAGGAAGACTTTGTACTTTGTGTACGTATATGAATCTACGTCCCACGTTACGCGTGTGTGCGCGCCTCATGTAAAATGCAGATCTCCGCATGCCGGAGGATAAGGAGGTGGATCCTCCATGTAGTCCGATGTTTGATTTTCCTTTATGCATACAAACGCTAAAGAATTTTCTTAAACGTCACTTGTACTTTAATGTTGATAAACACTGATAAGCTTGTATTGGCTTTAGACTCGGGTGTGTATTATATACAATCTCGGTAGAACACGGTTAAAGTGTGTACTCGGTAAATTAAAAAATAAATACTGTTTATTTTACCGATTGATCAAATGTTGGGAAGAATTTGTTGAAATATGCGCAGAATGTATGAAATTAATTTAAAAGATGTATGTAACTTAAAACTATTACTTTTGCCGTTTCTATACGTTTCCTATAAAATATTTGATATTGGAGTGCAAAAGGTACTGAAATACTTTTAAACACTATACGCATATCAGAAAAAGACACACATTTTTCAATTTTTATAAATATATAAATCTTTTCTGTTACATCGTCAACACCTAATTTTTTGCATAAATTTGTACAATTATTATTTCTTCCTATACAAAGGTATCAATTTTAAAATTCTCCTTTGATCAGAAGACACTTTATCGCTGGTTTTCATCATTTTACTGTTGCGCAGTAAGCAATGAGTCTCCTACGGGATTATCGCGACAGCTTGAAGTCGCGTGAACTGGCGAACGGATTCAACTCTCGCGCGCATTCAGAACTTTTATTGGAAATTGTCCTATACTATGTTCTGGTTCTCCTCATGGCCTTTTCTCTACCGTCCATTCCAACTCACCTTTTGTAACTATGTGGCTGGTATTTTCGAACTCATAAAACATATATTCCTGAAAGGAAGTACAAGTGGTTCAATATTTCTAAGAAGTGACTTTTAAATGCCCTACATGTATATTTAAAGTTGTGCGCTTATAATGTTTGAACGATGATTTATTTAACGAGTTTTAATATTTTGTGTGACTTTATGATGTTACGTTAATTAAGACATGGATTTAACAGAATTTATTTATACCGATAATTAAAAATATCAATAAAATTAACGTAATAAAAAATGTTTACAAATTTGAATGTTTCAATGCAATGTACAAAAAGTATAATACATTATTTATTTATTTTCTATTTATTGAAGTAAACTAATTTTTATTAAAATTATGTTTCCGTAGTTTACAATATTTTGAACGCTTTGGTACGCTTTGGTAGTATTTATAAATACACAAAAGTTTCTCTGACTTTAAAAGGTTTACATGTTCCATGAAATATTATATGTCAGTGTATATTCCGAAATATGAGATAAAATTTTTAGTTACGATCTATTTCGCAAATAAAATAAAATAAAATAGAAAATTTTTAGTTCCCATCAAATTGTTGTTTAAAATTTTTTACTTTTCTCGCATATATACGATGCTACCTTAATATTTATATTTCTCAAACGTTTTTCTCTTAAGCATAAGCTAAATGTATAAATAAACAAAATCTTCAAAGGAGAATATATACAAAAAGCCCTTTTAGTTACTTATGTATTTTTTATTATTTACGAATATTTGAAATATTTAAATGTCATAGCACGACGAAAGTATAATGTTTTTAACCATGACTTTTAGAATTCGCGATGAAATATTTATTCTATTAGTTGAATAATCAACCATATTTTTGGTGAAATGAAAAATTAAGAAAAAATATAACTACGAAATAGCACGAGGTGTTCCAGCTATGCAAACTTTAAACTCTCGCATTTTTCACTTTAAATATAGATAACTTGTAGGAACTATAGAGGAGTTTCACAATGGAGTCGTGGCACCCCAAGCTAAGTTCTATCTCTTCATAAATGTGACTTGGAGTAAAAGCTCCCGCACACTCCCTGCCATCCGTTGAGTTTTTTTTTCATATTCGCCGGTTTGGACGCAGCTCATTTTTCACGTCACCCCCGATGAAAAGACTTACCTCCGGGCATACACCCGAGCATCTTCATCCCGACTGCTCGGGCGAAAAATATGATTCCTACCTGTCCGGGTGTTTCAAAAAACCTCGAGTTCGCACTCGATTACCCCCTCATGGTGATTTTTTTCGATTTTTCCAATCGCATATTTTGCACACTGTACGAGAAGACGTCTATTAAGTATAAGGTCACCGGCCCCAACACGAAATCACTCGAGGGAAAACAAAGAAAGGAGCTGAAGTGCACTTTTTTACTTGGCAACATAGTTTGTATTAGCTTCCAGTCGATCGATTGCCTTAGAAGAAAAGGATGTTACGTGCATGTACTACGTTAATGGAGGTAGAGGCACTCTTCGTTTCTTTTATTGTATTAGATTGTCGACCCTCTTACATACTTTTCTATGTTTCTAATCGACTAAGCAATTCAAAATGAAACGGTTATTTTAACTATACCTTTAGAGAATTGCCAGTTGGAACATTTTATTTCTAATATTAAAATTGTTATACCTAAATAAAAAAACGTATAAGGAATCACAACAAATTTAATAAGGTACCGCAATGGATTGATAAATTACAGCTCACAGAAAAATAAAATTTCCTTGTTCTATATATATTTTGTATTTTCTTGCTTCACTTCAATACAGAAATAACTTAATATTGTCGTTTAAGTATAGGGTGGCATGTGCACCCAAGAACGAAGCATATTTCTCTTTGTAAGTAAATTCTGAAAATTAAAAGTTATTTTTACGAATCGTGCAAAAGTAATGTACTAAATATACTAATTATTGTTTTTAATAGTCTTGTACGGTTTACAAAAAGAATTCACAATTTTTGGTATACACAAAAATAATATTTTTAATTCATAGGGACTCAATCCGTCCTACATGTCGTCGATTAATTACTTCTGATATTTTATTCATTAGTCTAAAATTACTGAAAAGTATGGTTTTAAATGGTTTCTTGGAGTTTATATTAATTATTAATAACACGGAGTATATAACTATCTATTTTTATATGCACATCATTCATAACAGACTAAATTTACAATTCGCGTATGTAGGTACAGAAATTCAAAATTTTCGAGCCCTCGAATTATAAATTATTAATGCATATATACGTGGAATAAATTATTTATTGTTTATAGCGATACATTCACAAGCACAACCTTAAAAGTAATAAACCAAATATATTTACGGCTTCTTACAATTATAAATATTACAATTATACGTTTCTAAATTACACCGTTATTCCAATGTAAATAAAAAAAAGAGAATCTAAAATATAATACAGTTTCCATTAGGCTTTAATCCCCAGTAATTTTAAAAGTAAAATCCAAGAGAATATCTTGGTGAAATGCGAAGGTAGCACTCCCCCGAATCCCATGTAAATTAACTAAAAACCAGTGATCCTCTAATTTCGTTTGAAAGAATACGAGCCCCGACGAAGAAAGAAATCACCTCGTTGCATGACTGAGGGAAAAGGCACGAGGGAGCATAAAACACGAGAGTAGTCGAGGTCAGGACGTTTTCTTGGGGACTTGCGCGCCTATACGTTCTCAACTGTGTACGGTTCGACGCTCGCCCAAGGCGCGGCTCGCAACCCCTGTGTCAGTCTTTCGCGTCGGGGGTACGAAGGATGAGGCACGCCACGGCGCTCCTCATCGTCCGGAAGTCGTCAACCCCTTGGCGTAAACGGCTCGAGAATTCATAAAACCGTGCTAATTCATCTTTTACTTTTTCTTAATAAATAATAAAGTAACGCAAAGTACCTCTCACTTTATACATTAAAAAAACGTGGTATTAGTGATCAGGATTTTAAGAAATTGATATCAAATAATCTGTATTCCACTTGGTTACGAATAAAATTATATAAATAATATTTCATAAATTTGTAAGATAAGAAAATCTTTTTACCTTATCCGCGAATATTCGGAAATATCAAAATTGATATCAAAATTGGTTTTCGCTACGGCAACTTCAGAGGGTCTATACCATCTTGTTATAGATAACCGTTATAAACTTTCAACGTAAAATGTAGACGATATATATACAGTTTTCATTTTAATATTGAAAATTTACACGAGCGAGAAGTTATCATCAAAACATATCATATTAATTATGTAAATGAATGATCGATCTATACATATAATGTATGTTAATAAAGCTCTCGATATTATTAAAAATAATAAGATACTTCCAGATTTTTAATCCAGTAATTCGTAAAAAAATGTCTCAAATTTAATAAAAATGACTAGTAAAATAATTGAAATACCTTCGTTGCATTTCTATAAACAAGAATTTAAGAAAAATTCCAGCTCCATAAAGTTTAACATTCCAGAGCAGTTTCTTAATTACCACAGACGAAGTTCACTCATCAACGAGCGACCGAACTCTCAAGAACCATAAATTCCAAAAACTCGGACTTTGAAATAACTTTGCGCTCAGTTCACCCACGTGGGTTAGCCCTTTAAAATAGACCGATCCTCCTTTGCACAGAACGAGGTCGCGACCATAATCGTTGATGCTCCGCAATCTCTGAATAAGAAGAAGAAAAATAAATACGATAATACAAAGGATAGGGAAAAGTAAGAAAATCCTGCAATTGGGAAGCGTGGTTAACTTTTTCCCTCGACTAAGGTTTCGCGACGTTGCGAGCGCGTGATCAGCATGCTCAAGTTTTGCTCACCGGCCCAACGACGGCGCAACTGCAACGCAGCTACCAACACATGTCTAACTTACATGGTGAGAGGAAACACGCTAGTCTCAAAATCTAGAGAATCGTCCTAATTAGCGCTCCTCTTTTTTAATACGAAGCGTCACGCGTTTTTCCCAACTTGCATAAATATACTTGTTTGCATTTCTAAAGGGACATTTTCATTCGTCTATTAGTTGACTAATAAATAGAGCTTTACAGGTAAATATTAACAGACATTTTCAAATTTTTACTTTACTTTATTTAAATAATACACTTATATTCTATTACATCGGTGTAAATGAGACTAATAATATAAGAGGGAAAATAATCATTTTTACCATCCATAATAATACCGTTTAACACGAAGTGTATTTTATATGTACTTAATGCCTCTTTTAATTTTTTTATTTAAATTAAACGTTGCTTAATTTATTGGAATATTGATTGTAATACATTTTATTACAGTATGATTTTTAAAGATTGAATTTATTATATTAATCCAATGTTTCATTTAAAAATAAATATTTGATCTGTGTATAACTTTAATAAATAAGAGTGCACCTCATTTAATTTTCTTTTTTTCTTAATATATCCTTAAAATATATACATGTAAATTGCACCATACGTGGTCAAAATGAGTAAAATAAAAAATATAACACGTTTTTGAATTTTCATAATTTAATTTCAGATTTGCATTCAAATATTTAAAAATAATTTGAATAACTTTATACTTATTTGAATCTTAAATAATAATTTTTTACAATCATAATTTTAAATAATATGTATCCGACGTTATTAATAATAAATATTATATATTATATATGTACAATAATGATAAATTAATAAATAATATTACATTGAATTTAAAGAAAGTATTATCCATATAAATGTATTTTATTAAAAATTGACTTTTTTATAAAATTACTTTACTTTGCTAGTAAGAAAATAGATCTCCTTTGAGTTATGTTGATAAGATTTTATTCTATAACCAAGTGAATTTCATGTAAATTTAGATTCTATTTCTCTGTGAGTCTAGTACGTGATGTAATTTTTAAATGACATTTTATATTATTTTATATTGATATGTTATAAAATTCTTACGTTTAGTTTATCCATAATATTAGCATTAATATTTATATCTTCGACAAAATCGAATTCTCACTTTGCACTCTTACTTCGTTTAAGAGTCTTAGTAACTTTCATTAAATGTTCAACCATCAACTAAAATTTAATAGGTGTATACTTGACAGTTTTTATATTCATTATACTCTATTTTTTTTTGTTTCGCATACGTGTATAATTCGTAAACAAAATTTTTAATATAATTTTATTAATATTTACGCTAAATTATTAAAAAATTGAAATAATAAAATTTACACTTTATATTTCAATTTAAAAAGTATAACAGCTAAAAAGTTGTATATGTATGTTTTACAATAATTAATACAATTTTGTAATTATAACTTGAGAAGCGCGCCGTTGTTTACATTATAAATTCAAACAGAACTGAAACATCATTAGCTTAATCTTTACAAATAACAAATATAATGTTGCGGATGATGCATTACATTGGCAATTATTATGCTTTGTGTAAGCTAAAACAAGCACGTATCCTTAAAATAACAACATGGCATAAAATTTTCAAAATTATTATTATGCCTGACAATTCATTTAAAATTGCACTTATGTATTTTAATGCTGTAACATCATGTATTAATACATTAATATTATAAACGTACACAAGCATTATGCTTTTATTTGTTATATACACGCATAATAATAATGCCTTTCTATATTTTTATTCAATAAACGAAAATGTAGACTTAAATGTGATTTTTGATCTATATATTTCCGTAGCACAATTTTTTTTTCTAAATTAATAGCAATTCGACATTCTCTATAAGGGAATGTTACTAGAATGATTTTAAAAATGATTAAAAAGACTTTCAAATTTCCGATGAAAATTGAAAATTAAAAAATATATCGTGCAATGTACCGTCATATACTTCAAAAAATAATCAACGCGCAAAAATTCTTTAACACGTACCAACATAGAGTTCTTCACACTTACAGAATAAAAAATCAATATGTCAATCTGGAACATTTAAGCAATGTCAAATCTCGTAAACTGTCGTTCTAAACGCGTGTTTAAAAAGTTTAAAATAGTTAACACGGCAGGGATTCGAACCCGGTCGGATGAAATAATAAATAGAACAATCGTATAGCACGTGAAACGTTTACAAGAGACAGATGTACTACGTTAGCATGAGCGAGCGCCTGCTGGTCTGGCAACCCGATGTGCACAGCTGCACGCGGTCAGAACATTTGGGTGGGGCGGGCGCGGGCACTACTCCACATGGTCATTGCAATTTTACGATCTCGAGTAGTTATTTGCTAATCAGTCATTTCATTTGCGGCATTATCACGACCAACGCGTTGATTAAGCGAGTATTCGATGTAACGGACGTCGCTTACCGAGCTATATATTCTTTTCAATATTGTAAGGTGTTCCATGTATGCTTTATATATACCCCATTAGCGATGTTAAGCAAATGAAAATGAATTCTCCATTCGCGGAAAATCAAAGATGCGTGTCACCGCGGCAGTATATATTTACATGTACCGTATATCATTATAACCAAGAAAATTTCACGTTCGAGAAATAATGATACTCTTATAAGGGTGCAATAATTTAATGTATAAAGCTATTAATTCAGGTATTCAACGTTCTTTGCCTATATATATATTACAACCAGTATGCGCGTCGTTAAAAAGTCACGTAATTTCAAAAGATAATATTTGTTGGTTTTGTTTACGGATACTTTGAATATGTAATGCGAAAACATAATTAAATATTTGGAATGAATAACAACGGTTAATATTACGATATTTAGCATTCATTTACACATTGCCGTATAATGCATTGCAATAATAATATGCAAAGCAAACCCTCATTCTCTCTCTCTCTCTCTCTCTCTCTTTCTCTCCTGCTCTTTGTACCTTTCATCAGTCTAAATAATTTGCATCGAATCGTTCGCGCGAAATAAAACGATTGCGCAAATTTCGTCCAATTAAGGATATGCGGAATTTTTGAGCAATTATGTTCATTCAATCGTTCGCGTGTATAATATTTAGAAAATGAACGATTCGGAAATTGATAAGCGCAAACGCACCCAAATGCCGTTTATTTCGTCGTAGGATGACGTAAACTTTCATTCTTCTAATGGCTATTTTGCTCTTGTATATTTTTAGGTGAATCCAGGAAGCAAAGCGGCCCAGCAGGGAGTGCGGGAGGGTGACCTGATTAGCAGCATCAACGGAAAGAGTACGCGCGAATTGACGAACGGCGAGGCTCACGCGCTTCTTCGCAATGCTGGTGACCACCTTAAATTGGGACTGAATCAGTGAGTACTTTTTTAATTGCGTTACACGTGTCATTCACTTTTATTTAAACTTTGACGCAATATTAATTATTATTTATTCCTTTATTGATTATTTGTTATGCATCATCTTTTAGTATGTAAACTGCAAATATTACTTTTTGTGTACAATATATATATATATATCCTCCACGTTTGTAGAACGAATGTTACTGATTAAACTATATATATTATTCCATAACTTTAAAATTTGTACATCAATTGCATTTAGAGCATTTAGCAATACATATTTTAACAGGCGTACGTGAATTGAAAATCGCCGTGAGAATTAATATATTTTGTACATATCTGTACACATCTAAAACTTGAGAAAAATCAATATAATGATATTATAAATCGAACTTTGCATACTTAAATACATTGAAAGCACCTTTGAAGCTTATATTGTATATTGATTGAAAATGAAAATTTTATCGTATTCATCACAAGTTTGTAAACCGATTATATATATTATTATATATACTCTAAGACTCTTACGTAACAATCTTATTATAATTTTTGACAGCTACCGCTACGTAATTCTATATATAAATTACAATGTGTACTACGGCTCGTAATATATTTGTATGATTTACAAAACTATTATAATTATTTAGGGTATATAATCTGTTCGCGTACAAGTATTTACTTTCTACAAAAAAGTGTAATAATCCGATATAATGTATCTGCCAATATTTTGATGGAACGCAAATGAGATTCTTGTGAGACTAGCATTCTAAATATCGACGTTAATTTGATATCGTGCTATACTCCACCGAATACATTCAAGATTACGTTGTGTTATACAATAACCTTTATGAAATTCCAAAGTGTAAATAATATTTTAAAGAGGTTTCTAAGATTTTCTTTATCTAAACGTCAATATAGGAATACGGTGATTAATAAAGAAATAATTTATTTGCCAATAAATGATCCAGCAATTAATATTACTAGAATATCGAATATAATATTTATGCATTAAATAAGGGAATTTAATATCGTTATATACTTATATATCTACACGTTCATGCGGAATATTGGATTATTTTTACAAACGTATTAGTAGTTCATTCATTTGATATTAATTTATTTATTGTAATGTGACATATATTTTAATCGCAATTAATTAATCTATTGTCAGGAGTATAATATTGTATTCTGATATCATTAATTTTAAATGACGTTTTATATATACCTATATATATATATATATATATATATATACGATACAGTGGATAATGAACTCTGTATCTTGATTACTTTTTGGAACAATTTAGAAATATTGCTTTATAAATTGCATCAATATGTCAATATCACATACTCGCATGATATTACAAAAATGTTATAGATTATATCGTTCACCTCGACCGATAATTGGCTTTAATTTTATCTTAAAATCAATTAATAATAGGAAAAAAGTACGCGTTTAAATTTTATGACATAATTTTCTGTGTAAAATGGAGCTTTATATTTTTCATTATTATATGAATTAGAAGCTATATTATATAAAAAGTAGACCTTACAGTGTGTTGCATGCAGTACTTATACAATCATAATGGAGTAATATTAAGTTGAATAAATGTAGTCATGAAAAAGTGAATACGTAATTTATATATATATAATAAAATGGTTATCTGAATATAAAATGGTTCTCGCGCGAGTAGGATTACACCGTTAAAATATCGGAACTACGGAGCGCGGCCGATGGAGAGCGGGGTCACGTAGTCGGCCGTGACGTCACATAAGATAGGGTGCGCCCGTACCTGGTTTGCGGTCTGCATTTTCCGGCGGTGCGGCTCGATTGTCCTAGCGCATTCAATCCTCGTTCTCCCTCTGTCTAACCATCCCTTTCTGAAAGCTCTCGCTTCTCGGTCCCGTGACGGTTCACCGGCTCTCTCGAGCGTGCGTGACAAAACTCTTTCGCGCTTTTTCCAAACGCCACCTCGCCCTCCGCGTCTCTGGCGCTTTTCTTCCTCTCTCCTATCCGCTATTTTTCTGGGTTTCCCTCTTTTGAGAGTTGTCGCGCGGTTATGCCTTTTGTTTCGCTCTTCTAATCGAATAACGTGTCTAAGTGAGCGTTACTAAACCACATCTACGTCTATGCCGATGTATATACATATATCTCCTCGTTGTTTATTGTACATCTCGTTCTCGTTCTTCAGTAATTGATGTTTCCAGACCGGAAGTTATACCATTTGTATCGTGTCCATTTTTTTAGAACGCCATTGTTACAACAACTCAAATTTAGTCGAGAGTCTATATTATTTTCTTTGGTCATTTTAATGGTTTTATTATACTGTATGCACGAGATTTTTGTACGCAACAACAAATCTTATTTATTGTCGGTTATAAAATTGTTTGAGTTGATGTTACACTTTGATAATATTTATTATACGATAATATTTATTATTACCTTGAATGGTCATGAATGGTTAAATTAATTAATATGAATTTATTAATGTATGTATATAATCGGAGGATTTAGAAAGTTACGATCTACTATAGCTCAAGCCTTTTTTTATTATCATGCCTATTGACTATTGTATATAAAACATAATTGTTAAACTTCTCTAGTTTTCAAAGTTGACAATCGATAATAAATTCAGTAATTGAATCAATCCTATATGCACCGCTTAAATCTGGATCAGCTTATAATGTACATACATATATATGTATATATATTCTCTTTACTTTTCTATACGCAAATAATAGAATCTCAATCCTATTTTTTATTTCAATTAGTTTAGAATATCTTCTTATTTCTTTTAATGGATTCGAGATTTATATTTTATATTTCAAATATAAAATATAAATACTATCTTTTTATACTCATCAAATATCATAAATTTTATTTAATGCTTTATTTAGTAATACTACTTTTTACTCATTTCAAGCAGAAAGCATAAATTTCTATAACGCATTCAAAAACCTTATGTAAAATCATGCATAAAAGTAAATTACGTTAACAATTAAAGAGCATATGTATATCGTAATTTTAACTTATACAAATACAACTTTAAATCTAATCATTATGTATATAATTTAAATAATAATTGGATTAAAAATTTCGTATAAAGTTTTTTAGGTTCGCTAAGTTATTTTCCTGATTCAATTAAAAATATTATACGATGATGACCCAAAATACTAACGTTTCACAAATACAATTAAAATGTGTATAGATATATTCAAATATATTAGTTGATTTGAAATAGTCGGTGTTCGGCAATTCTTACTTTTACGTTCTATTAAAATAAATTCTATGTTAGCTAGGATATCCCCTATTATTTTAACTCTAAAAACATACACTTTAATCTGATGCAGATGATATCTAAACTTCCAAGGATATACCTATAGCTACTCTCCTTGTTATGGAGATATAAATATTGTTGCCAACTGTATAATTAAGAAATTATCAAGGTCTTGAGTTAATTATATATTTAAACAAATTTATATTTTAACAAGGAAAAGTAAATTTCGTCAGTCTTTGTTTTACCTATAACAATTAGTTAATTAAAACGTCATATTAACGCGACTGAATAATTGCATGAAAGGAATAATTGAAAATACCGGAAATATAAATGTATATCTAATTAAACGGTTATTTGCTTTCAGGGAAAACGGATCGCCAAAGAGAAGAATATATAAAAGCAGCCTTCAAGAAAATAGTTCAATCGAAACTATCAAAAGTAAGGAAAAGCAATTTCAAATCCAATAAGCCGAAAAAGTATATCTACGTCACGTTTTGATAGAGGTGCATTAAATTTCGTATTTATTTTATTTTTCCAGAGAGTACGACAAAAACGACGACAACAACGAACATAATCTCCACGGAAACGAAGAAAAACGGTACCGGTAAGTTGGATTCGATAATTTATGCAACAATCGTGTATCACGTCTCCGTGGTAACAATAATTTTCCGACGCGTCGGAAACCTAATTCCCTTTAATTGAATTTCATCGCGTAAATTCTCCTTGTCGGACAGATCGAACAATACAAAAACCTTAGAGTAGTTTCTGACTATTGTAAGGGCATTTGAATTTTAAGCTTTGCGTTAAATGAAAATTCATTCGCTATACCAAAAACTAAAAAAAAAAACAGAAACAAAAATACACGCAGCCCTTCGAGTATATCGTAGAAAGTATTACGCAACCGTATACTATCCTCTTATTATCTTCGGTTATAACTTAAGTATACTTGGAACGCGCATATAGAGAAACTATAACAATTGTCTATGGACTTTGTATTGTTGCGTTTACATAAGCGTCAATTTTGAGCCGGGTATATAAAAATGCTCTCATTAACGTGAAAAAAGAACATCTTAGAAAATAGATCTTTGTTCTCTGTAATTAGTTAACAATTGGACGGAAGGTCTTAAATACGCACCGTTCGCTTGCAATGTAAATGCGATTAAACAATCAAATATATTAGAATACAACGATCCTTGACAATATAATTTAGCACGTTTACAAAAGACACGTGTGGTAGACGGTATACACATGTAAGAAAAAAAAATCGATATGTTCGAAGGTAGTCCATACGATTCGCATCGAAAGTTGCATAACGAAGAATCGTAGAGATTCGTACGATTTAATCAATTGGTCATTGAGTAAAAGGAACTAGCCAATTTTCTCCGAATATATGGATTTAAGTGATAGCACATTGTGCAGTCCGTAACGTCCGTATACTATACGAAAATGATTCTAGGTGGTATATATAGGTATATACGGGATCACCGTAACAAAAAATAATCATGTACCTATATAAGCGACAAAATCCAAACCGCGGAATTCCATCCAATTCAATCTTGGTAATGGAATATTTAGGTTAAGGCAAATGCTTGAGCTTTCGTCGTTTTCTCTTTCCTTACCGCAGAGGCTAGTGATTACCGATCCAGGAAATACAAAGTACATAACGGCGAGGAGACGATCCCATCCTTCTTCTTCTCCCCTCTTGTAATATCTCTCGCAAGCGTTTATCTACGTATACATATATATCATATACTTATACAGGTATATATACATACACCGATTCGCGTCACGCTGCACTGACTACCTCTTGGTGTGCGAACCGGTATATATATATATGGATATACACGAGGCGAGGATGCAACGTTCGTTGTAAGTAGGCGCTCGACCGTAAGAGCGAAAAAACGAGCGAATTTCCTATTTGTCTTTTGTAATGGGAAAGTAAGCGCGGGAATGTCGATCGTTGACGGGTATATACGTATACATATATATTGGTTGAATTTGCGGTATTCCGATCGAATCGGATTTAGCTATGAGTTTCAGATGAGCCTCGATTTATTCGAATTATTCACCGATTGGCATTTCGCTTGTCGCTGACTCTCTCCCGTGTTTGATATTCCGATTTACAGATTTTTAACATAATTACCAACTGTTCAACTTAACTTGTACCTTCTTTATAATAAAATTACGTTACTTCATTTACAATGCTACATCGTTTACAAAAAGATAAGCGAACGTTATTTTAACTTGCGGCGAAACGACATTACAATAAATAATCATATTCGAAGATAAAAAAAAAACTTTGGTATGAAAGGGTGTCATTAAACCTAAGAGACATCACGTGGAGAAAATTTGTGCTGTTCTTTTGTTGTATCTTAATTTTAATAATATAGATAAATAAATAAGCTAAATATTTAAAACTGCGTATTCATTAATTTGTATAATTTATCAAATTATTCATACTATTTTTGATAATGGCATCATATTTTTACATCATTCATAGATATCACAACTTAAAACACAGAAGTTGAAATAAAATAATTTTCAGACTCCTGAAGTATTAATATTTTGCATATACACTTTGTATTACAAATAGTAAAAGAATTAAAAATTTCCCAAGACCTACATATTTAATAATCTACTGAATGTGGATAAACATAGACTTATATATATATCAACTTCCTTGTTCTTCGAGATTCTTATTTATCGAGCGTACAGTAGCAATGTCTCTTTCTTAAGGTATCGTCTATAGAAGCGCCACCCATTGTCATCAAGCCCTGCCCACACCAACGACGTACACGCGCGTCTTAGTGTCCTTCCTCCCACCATAAATCAAGTGCGCGTTTTCCCCCAAATAGGAGTGGCCGACATCGTCAATTGGCCCCTTGGATCTCATCATCGTCTCTTAATCGCCTGTCGAATTAAACCCACAATAGCCTATATTTTATATACCTATATATATATACATTGTACATGTCCAATAAAAACAATCGTCTCGCGATCTTCTTGACATCCGTACGTACATCAGAGAGAAAAAAACGGTCGAGCGACCGTTACGACAGAAAAACTTAAAACCGTCTCCCCTCCATTATGGTTTTTTTTTCTTCTCTCGCTTACACGTGCACCTGCCCCGATCCTCGCCCACGTGCGTTCCGTCTTTCTGCGCTTGACTTGCTTTACGAAGGAAGGCGCACCCTGGTCACTTAAGAGCCCTCGCTTTCCTTTTAAGAAAGGAAGAGAGAGAGAGAGAGGGATAGAGAAAGAGAGTCAGCGAGGGAAGGAGAGAAAGAGAAGTATGAGGAGTTGAGGCGCTCTTTCCCTTTTGTCGAGTCGATCAGTTCTCGGTGTGACACCTTCGCGAAGACGACAGACTTTCAAGAACGATGCGGCGGCACTGAGCCTCGAGGTATATCGTCTATACCCAGAGTTGGACGATGTTAACATTATGGAGGCGCGGAATATCATGTATTTCAAGTTCGATTAATTATGGATGGTTTTTCAACTTGTAAAGAATTGGATTAAGATTATAATTGACGAGTGTTACGTGACTGATCATTGTGCGGTTTTTAAGTGAATTGTATCGCGGTGTAATACTTACGGACAGTAGCGTTGTAACATTGTTGATGCGATTGTTTGCTTAATTGTAAATGATCGATAATCACAAATTGTATCGAACGATTTAACGTTTAACTCTGGATACTAAAAGCTATTAGTATGCGATCTAAGAGATCTTCAAATAAAACGTATATTGCTACAGTATTGACAGGTACTATTTATACAAATAAATCAAGATACCCAGAGAATCGAAGCTCACCCTAAACCATCGACTCACGCACATACATATACACACTTGAGACCAGGGAGGTCAGGAAATAGCAATCAACCACTCTATGGAAATTAGTAGCTACTCAAAGATGAAGTTTCTGGCATGCTCTCGGTGTTTTTCCGTTGAATCGAACCAGCAACCCACCAGTCAGCCCATTCAGGAAATAACAAATCCCCTCGTGGTGACGAAGCGTCCCGTTCCCAAGATCCTCCACCCTCGGGACTCCGAGGAGCCCGAGCCTCCATCGCGCAAGAAACGATTTCCGGGTCTATTGAGTACCTTGGCCTCGTGGCCGCGTCGCCGCCAACCTCGAAACCCAAAACACCCGTCATCCCAGAAAAACGTTCGCAAAACAGTTCGCGTGATCGAGGCACCGCAACGACGTAGAATCCGACATCGTCAACCGTCGCGCACTCAACGTCTCATCCGGTTGTACGAGGAACAAACTGGCTCACCGGAGGGTCGACGTTATCTTCAACCCCCAGAGTTTCTAATCGATCCACCGGCTAGCTTTAGTGGCGATGACAGCTTGGAGAGTCACCAGAATTTTAAAAACAAACTCAACACCCTCGACTTTAAGCGCATGAACACCGTGGCTTTGGAGGAACCTTCACCCTCCTCCTCCTCGAGATCGGAGTCGGCAATCTATAGAAAAAATAGCTACGTCGAGGACGAATCGAACGTGATACCTATTGGCAAGTGTGCAAGGAAGACGCTTCTCGAGGATTTTTTAAAGGAGAGGCTGAGGATCGAACAAACGATGATCGATTTGCTGAACGGGCGAGACCCAACTTCGGAAGTCCTGAAGAAGAGCAGAAACGAGGACAAGAAGGTGCGCTTCAAGGTCGAGGACACGGAACCCGAGGAGAAGGAGTTGCGGGTCGACGTGACTGGGGAAGGGAAGGTCGATCTGACGGATGACGGAAGGGTGGAGCAGGAAACGGAGATCAAGCTAAGCATCGACCCGGCCACCAAAGTTGAAGATTTCTACATCGAGCGAAGGACTACGTACATGAAGGATAAGACGGTCGAGGATAAGTCATTGGTACTCAAAATCGCACCGAAGGACGAGAGCCAACCAGGTGGCGAGGATGCAATCGGTATGACAAGGGCCAGGGATATGGTGTTTCGCAATTTCGGCAAGATGACATTGTAAATGAGCACGACGATGATTGATGAGGTTTTCGGGGACACGCCGCGCTCCGTGATTCTGGGGATGATTGGTTGTACCCTGTTTCATTGAACAACCAAGATATACGCATGACTAAATATTAACTAACCATTTATGCGATATACTCAACTGTTCGACAATAAATAATTATTCTTAGTTATATATTGCAACCGTAAATCTCAGTATTTGCTTAAATATTATTTGCGTGATAAAAATTACATAGTCTTTAAATATTAAATACTTTTGGATAGCAATAATGCATGGTTACAGAGAAACATAAATTTTTACATTAATTATAGCTACCATTATAAATTTATAATCGTTTTTATGCCAGTAGTACTAATACACAAAGTATATTTAAATGTATTCGTTATCCTCTAGTTTGTGATTTTACTGTTAATGTAGATTGAATAAAATAAATTGGTAGAAATGTTTATATACGAGTCAAATAACAATGTATTGCATTGCTTAAAATACGTATATACGTATGTATATACATATTTATATATACCTATATACATCACAATAAATAAATAGATTATAATTATGCGACACTTGTATTTATTATCCAATCTTTTATATATTAGCAGTTCAATCATAAACTAACAAAAGCATTAATCGCGAATCATTAAATTAAAATTACATTGACTTCTTTGATCATTGACAATCGAAAGTTAAATGAAAAAAAACAAGCAGCAGCATTTATTCTCGACAAGCATATTACACTGTATACGCGATCGTTAAAGCAAACTAAATTAGTCCAGCTATATACGCATTCAATCAATCAGTATATCGAGTAATCCTGAATGCCGATTACTTTTATTAACAAAACCCAAGTAACACAATTTGCCCCAATTCCAGTGATGCATAACCAAGATAAAAAAAATATCCTCGTACGCGTAATACTGCGGCAAAGCGTTACGAGTCGAACAAAGTATCTAATTCACGCGCTCAAGCCCACGCGCCGGTTTAAATCGTCGCTTGGCGGATGATTCGATATGCCTCGCATCCTCCTCGGAGTAATACCGTTCCGGAAATAACGACCCCTCTTACCCCTCGCGTTCCACCGAACCCAAGCACTTCCATCTCTCTTTTTCGTTCATTCGCTAGCTCGCCCTCCATCCCCCCTTCCTCTCTCTCTCTCTCCCTGTCGCGCGAGCAAGCGGAAATTGTTCCTTTATCGAGCCGGTCGCAACTGTTGGGCCCTCCTTTCCTCCCTTCCTTTTCTCTTTTTTGTGTCTCGTTGGACAATCTCGATAAACCTTCCGGTACATGAGTCGGTGGTTGAGACTTTATTATACCTCCATTCGACTTTATATATATATCTCATCTTTTATCAGCAACAAATTAGCTCATTCCTAGGTTGCTGAGAGTAGGTTTTAATTTTTCTACACTGGACAAGGTAGGAAACGATTTTTAGAAAAATCGCGCTTGAGTTAACCGTACTTTACCATTGGACTATTAAATTTTTGATGACCTTATCTTTATGAAGTATTCTACAAATTGCTATAGGTATATTAATAAAATAAATATGCGCATATTTTTTCTGGAATTATTTGTAATAAATATTAATTATCCGTTAGGTAACCGTATTCACACGTTACGTGTATTTAAAATTTATATTTTTTATAAAATTGCATACGCATTGTTAACAAATCAACAATGTTTAAGATATATGGTATTTCCAACTCATAACGCTGTTATATTTTTTTGTTATTTAGATATCGGATTTATTGTTTATTATTTATTACATCGCATTGTCCATCGTTACTATTAATCGTCGTTTTATTAATACTAACGTTTTTCAAATATTTTATATAATCCTGTTAAAATAGATAATTTTGAATATTTTACATTTACGTGAGATATATATAATTTATATGATTTTCACGCCAAAATTAATTATTTTGTAAAATACATTTAATAGAATTAACATAGTCGAATCTCTCAACTTCTTAATTACCATTAGGAACAATTATCAAAGAGACATTAGGATCGGAACAACGTCATGTATCCTATAATGAGTGATGTGTCCAAAAAAGTGACGTTTTGGTAATACCTAGGAGAAACCGTGGTAACAAACCCTGGAGTGATACCTCGTCAGAAGAGCAAACGTCATCGCGGCCTGCTTCGGTGATCCGATACAATAATGCGTCGGGTGCATGCAATGGCCCGCGTCGAGCAGATAGCATCGATTTCCAAGCGAACATAACGCTTAGAACAGACAAGCCGTCTGCGTCTGAGCCGTTCACCATCCCTGTGGCCTCGTTTGCTTTAGCCTTTGCCGCTTCGCATTATTCTCCCTATTCTCTGGATTTCCCTTCCTAAATACAGTCCACCAGTCCCTCACAACACGCGTATAACTATTATAATCAACTATGCGAGGGATCCTTCAATTCACAAAATATTTTCAATGTACATCACCTTACTATTAGAATATTAAAATATAAAACGAAAGTGTCAATCGCGTGAAAAAAATGACGAGAAGAGGGCTGAATTCGATACGATTGACTTATTTTTTATTGCGTCGACTGTCTAATCCGATGGCTCTTCTCGTACGAGCCGCAGACAGACCAATGCCAAAAGATCGTCGCCAAAGTAACCTGAACCAGGATGACAGTTATCAGCTTCGTCAGCCATAAGATTCAGCGTAAGCGATGCTCGATTGATACCCGTCCCAACATTCGGGTTGTCATCCACACGGTCGGGAATCCGATCGATCCTCGAAGCTTGGCGTTGCGGACGCCGTCGAACAAGGGAGCCAAATTATGATTCCGGGGTCTCGATAAATCGCGGATGGTCCGCCAATTTACTTAGACACGTTATACCTCCGATATCTATACCTTTCAATGCCGTACTTTATTCGAATTCTTACAAAATGCATAATTTCTTTTAACATTGAATTTTATAAGTTCGTGTAAACCTAAGTTTAAATACTATACGACGCATACGTAGAAATTGGTTAACCAAATTTTTATGACATTATAAATTAACAATGATTTTAACAATGAATACTGCAAGTACTATTTATGAATTTTAATGATAAAAGTATATATAATATAACACAAGTATTTTTACAGCACAATTTTCACAGTATCACGAAATTTACAGAGCATATAGATTTTAAAATTAATTAAATTAAATAAATTTGAAAATTCACTTCCCAGAAGGAGTAATTGTATTAATAAATTTACACCTTTTGCGATGTGGATCGACCTCATGTGTGAATGCATCTTTGCAATTCACATATTATTTTTTAAAGGTTTCAAAAAAACTTAATTTTCTGTTTTACAATGTTATTCAAGAATACAAAAGATATGTACATTGTACTAAATATATAATTTCTATTTATACATAGTAATAAAATTTTAAATAATAATATCCTTTTATTTCAAATTACATATTATACACTAGAACAATTGTTTAAGCATCTTCGTGCAACCACCTTAAGGTAGTTTATGCCAAATTTTTTTTATTTACAATCTCCTTCATATTTTGAACAGATAATCTTTGGCAATTTATCTATTATACTTTTTAATCTTAGAAAGGTCAGCCACACCGAAAAAAAGATACAAAGCTTTAAAGTTGGGATGTATAACAGGTAAATCCTATCCCGAGGGGTTGTTTTAATTGATTGTAAATAAACTCTATTTAGTATCCTCACCAAAAACTAGGAGCATAGAAATAATTTTATCGCGAATCTACTGCATTCGTCCCATTAATGTCCTCCAAGTCGTTTTTTTACAAATAAAATATAAAGTTAGTAATTTTTAAATTGTAGCAGCCCGCGAAGTACTCTGAAATACAGGTTATTTTATACTTGGCAACATCGCATAGAGCAGACAGCAGAATATAGTCTGTAGATATAGTACACTAAACATGCATGTTATAGCAGTCAACAGATGTTGTATATAAATAATGAGAATATCATTATTTATTGTTTTAATAATCAATGATAAGAAAGAATGCCAATATTTAATGTGTTATGGGTATTTATGCAAGTATATAGTTATATTAAAGAAGTGTTAAGTAAGTATAATAATAATTTATACAGAGTAATAAGAAAGTGAGCTTTATGAAAATAAAGTGATTTGTGATAAACTAAACAAAATTTATTTATTATTTAATTTAATATTATTTACATAAATTTATAAATCTTGAAACATTTTTTAAAATTTAATCTTCTTTATTATTTAAAGCTTTTATACTAGTGATAATTTTATTCAAAGTAATTTTATGGTTAGTAACTCTGGTTTTACCATTACTCATTCTTTCACATAAAATATCTTTTACATATTGGTCCCCTCCTTTTTTCAATGCAGACAATAATGATTCACAGGTAATATTATTCATAGCCATTCTTTTTATCATTTCTTTCGATACTGATTTTTTAAAAGCATTTAGCAAAGGTAAGTTCTGTGCAATGACATCAGCATTCGCCTGTTCTTCAATGTAATAAGAGAAAGGCTTTTTGCAGTGTAAAAGAATTTTCTCCTTGTCAAAAATGCGAATCAATTTTTGTAAAATTTGAACATCATATAAAGCATCATGAAAGTTTCCACTGTCCTTGTCAGTTTCATTTAAAAAATCATTTGCCAAACATGCTAACTTAAACATTCCTTTACCTTTTCTATGAGGCAAAGCTTTTCTAAGAATGGGAAGTGTATCTGTAAAACCAAGTACTTTACATTCAAATTCATTTTGTAAACTTGTCTGTACAATAGCTGCAATCAGTTTTTTAGCGTCAAATGTTGCATTGTGTGCTATCAATATTACTGGACGTTTTAAATTACTTAAAAATTGATAAAATGCAAGTAAAGCATCATTAATACTCAAGGTATTTAGCTCTTCGCCATTGAGAAATAATTTGTTGTGCTCAACATTTGCATCATGGCTTAATTTTACTGTTAAACCAGTAGTTTTTGAAGCATCTGGGTGCATATTTTTTGTAGGAGTTACATAGACACTAAAACTCTTGTCATTACATATTGCTCCAATTTGTAAAATAATGTCTGAATCAAACAATCCAGTGGTTTCAGTGTCAAAATAAACTAAACAGTGATCCCTTGGTAAAAACGTACCACCTGCATGAGTAGGTATATTTGGAGCATCTGAGTTATCAAATCCAACATTTGATTTGTATGTGATACCTTCATTGCTTTCATTTGTCTTTCGTAGCTCTTCTCTTTTTTTTTTTGCATTTAGTCGTTTAACTTTAGCTTCTTTGGTAGTAGCTTTTAATGCTCTTTTACTTCTACTACTATCTATTCGGTTGACATGTTGAATCAAAATTGAAGTAGCTGGTATATTTAATTTATTTCTAATTACAACAAGGCTAGCTTCACCATCATTTTTTATGTTCACAGCTTGGGCCACTCGATAATCAGCAGAAGCTGTTCGACTAAGACAAGTATTCTTTGGCATTATGTGGGCAATCATGTTGTGCGTAGATTCATTTGATTGAGTCGAAGCTAATACACAGAATTTACGGGCATTATTGGCATATTTGTTGAAAATTGTTTGTAATGATTGGTACAAAGCATCACCCGATAACACCATGGTTTGCCCCTCAGAATTTTCTTTTCTTTTGCACCAGTTCTCACAGCTTTCATGATTGCCAAACGCATGCTCAGGAATACTTCTCAAAACTTGGGCAAGTTCATCACTTTTACCTTCATTTTGTGAAAGACAATAGCCAAATAATTTTTCCAAATATTTAATAACTCCTGCTTTCTTCAACTCTTTATGGCTTTCAGCTAACACATACAATTCTTTCTTCAAGTTTTTTATAACATGATTTCTATCTGAAAGTTTGTAAACAAGATAAGCTAGGCGTTTATTTAATAAAGATATTACACTGCTATCGTCATCTCCCACAAGAATTTTGATTCTAACTTTTTGTTCTTCAAATAATGAAGATTGTAAAATAGTTAAAGCTCCATACGCTTCCATCGATTTGGCACTGCCAACAAAGTTTTTGCGACAGTTTTCATGGCCTTCATCAATACCTCTTCTCTTGCAATAAGCACATATACGTATGAGACTTATATAAGCCATAATTTTTTTACTTAGATAGCCAAACATTGCACCATAGCCATTAAGACTATCATAAGACCTTCCAGTACCCCTTGTAGTCCAAGCCATGTCGTACATTCCAATGACATTTACAAAATCACCTAAAGCTGTATCAAACTCACTGTCAGGTAAGTATTTAGCTGTACATACACGAAACTTGTGTACTGAAGGATACACTTTTTCTGTTATCTCAGGGGGCCTATTCGTAAATAAAAAAATAATAAATAATCAATTAAACATATAGAAAAATAAATATCAGTTATGTAACAGTGAAAAAGGTACTACGATAGAAGAGAAGAATCAAGGAAAAATAAGACATAGAAAGATATGTCATTTTTAATATTTTATTGTAAATATAAATAATTATTTGTACATTTGTATTAAAAAATTATAGTTAAATACTTTCTTTGTAATTTCGCCAATTGATTATACGTTTTTTGTTTGTTTTAGATGTAGTATTTGATTTCAAAAATAAAAAAATAAATAAAAAATAAGGTTGTATAAATATATTTGTCCAAAAAAATGTAAAAATCAAGTAATGATAGATTCTATCCTCTTTTCATTTTGAAAATAGCATTTAATTATAAAAAAATAAAAGTTCAAAAATTGAAAAGAAAGTTTGACATAATATAATAATTTCTTTTAGAGTATATAAACTGTAAATAATTTGTAAAAATAGCTAGTAAAACTTGATTTTTGATTAAAAAAAAATTCTCAACATAAATTCTTACAAATAATCGTATAGTTTCTCAACATGCTTCAAAACAAGAAGTTTCTCTTCTGCAATTGCTCTCTTGCAGCTATCCTTTGCTGCTTCTTCTATGGCTTCTCCAACGTGTGCTTCATACTTCTTATACAATTTTTGAGAAATTGGTGGTATATCCATGCAAGATAAAATTTTATCAAATTTAGTATGACCAGCTCCTGAATGCACAGCACCTGTTGAATATTATTATAAATTAAATCATATTAAAAATTATGAAATATAAATCACAGCTCCAGGTACAATTGATACTTACCTAGTACTCCAACTGTATTTATATCTGCGTATGTTTTATTATTTTTCACCGTGTTTTCACTTGTGCAAACAGAATTGACTTTACCACACTTGCAAGTAATTATAAATGTACTTTGCAGTCCTGAACGTTTTTCTTCTGTGCACTTTCTTAGATCTAAAATTTCAGGACAACTTGTACATTTTAAGCTTGTAGCTAACACTTGTAAATTTATAATTCTATTGCCTAGCAAAACATTATTTTTCGGTACGTCTTCGTGATTATTTTCTTCAGTGCCATGTTCAATGCGCCTTTTCTTTACACGTGCAATAGACATAGCTTGAATAGCTTTTTTTCTTTTATTAACATTTTTTTCGATAGCAAATCTACCATTTTTCTCACGATAACGTTTATCCATAATAAATAAATAGTTACATTTATATTATAAACTAAACTTCTATGTTATTTAGTGAATACAAACTTTTAACCTAACCTCGTCTAAATGAGCAGACAAATGATGGCCGTATTATATATATATATATATATGTATATATATACACGCGTAATCCGACGTTGCCAAGTTTTTACAATCTGAATATGTTCACACATATGTGTACGCATATATACTGAATTCTGCGTGTGTGTGTCAGTAGTGCTCATTTTTTTGCTTATAATTACAAGTATTCATTTCTATAGTATATATAAATTATTGGATGAGTTCCACTGGCCGGCATAAACTACCTTAAATAAGTATAAACCTGAAACTCTCAGGCAGATAAATCAAACTTTTATAAATAAATTGTATATCGATATACACTTTATATCCGTGTCTACATGAAAATCAATCATTTTTAAAACTCGATCGACACACGTACACTTCGAACGAAGAAGAATCGAGATAGAGTAAAAGTAAATGAAATTTAATGCGATATAATTATATAAGGAAGAATGAAATTAATATAGTATCAGTAGCTAAAACGAAAGAGGGAGAGTAGAGGGATCGATCTGAGGTTTAAACCCTTTGATCGACACGAAATTCCTCTCCACATCGTCGGACGCCATTCCGTCCCTCTCGCGCGTATAGCAAGCACTGCACCTATTCGACGGCCTAGAAACGGCGCGCGTACACGGGCCAGGCTAATGCATCGTATCGTATGTGTATGGGCGCGGTGTCATGGCCCGACTGTGCCGAGCCCACATTTCCGTGATTCTCTCGTTCCCGCTTTATCCTTTGGTCTCTCACTTCTTTTTATCGTTCCGCGCATTGTCGAGAGCAATTCTACGCGTAGCGCCGTCGGCGACGTTTCACACTCTCGCATACACGCGCGCATCTGCGGCGTATTGTATGTGCGTCTGTTTCGGTGTATACCTATATATATACGTCGAAGGATGCGCGATCGCTTCGAGGTTTTTAACGTGCATGACCGATTGAATAATCGATTGCGTCAGCCTGTATACCGGCTCGAGGCTATTCGTGTATATATAAATATAACAATATGCGTAATCGTGACTGATCGATTGAGAAAATCGTTGTGTACATATCATCGTTTACCCCCTTTTTTATATCTCCAAGATTCTTTATATTTCTCCTAAAATATTACATTATTTTATAATCTAACGCGGATTGCACTTTGCGCTTCAATAAATTTCACATTTTCAATTGGTGAAATCGAAGTATTTGTGTCTGAAATTATATTTTAAAAACTCGAAGAATACTTTATATTACATTACACATTAATTATTATTAAGGATATATTCGGATTTTTTTTATAATATTTGCTCAATATTTTACACGATATTATTATCAGAGATAATTTTATAAAATGTAAAATAAATATAATTTTTTAAATATTGATATTGAAAATTGAAATTTTAATAAAGTATAAATATATGTAATTTTTATATTTAAAGCTTATCGAATAAATAAGAATAATAAGTCAATCAGATATTCATTTGTAGGATAATTTAAACATATATACTTAAGTAATAAAAAAATATATATTTTAAATTTATAAAGCTATAACTGTTTTATATATATATATATATATATATATATATATATATCGTATATTTTTATTAATATTATTCTTAGATTGTACCCTTTATAACTAAAAATTAATTTAAATGCTAGAAAGTTAATATTTAGTCGACTTTAGATTTTATAAACTTAAAATACACATTCACTCTTTAAAATTTGAAAATGCTCAAATTAATACTATTTAAAAGTATATTTCTGGAGATAAACCTTAAAAACATCTTGATTCAAGTAAATATTAACTTATGAATATGCAAATTAAACCTTGTTGGATGCAGTACATTATCTTATACATTTCAGTATCTATGTTTCATAGTGAAACTACAGCAAAACTTTTATTTACAAAGAATTTGAAGTCGTTTCTTACGAGAGCAGAAACTATGTTTCTTTAAAAAAAAATGAAAATTAAGTGTTTGTTAAATTTAAATAGATAATTATGCTGAATTTATATATTTAAATATTTTCACGAATGTAAAAACTATAATTCAACTGGAAATCTTATTTATTCAATCAAAAATAGTCAAATGTATTTAAGAAAATTTTAGTATAAAAAAAAATATTACTTACAGTAACAATAGTTTCCTATTATGTACATATATTTTTTAAAATTAAATTTCATAAACACTTTTACCTCA
This sequence comes from Theocolax elegans, assembly GCA_026168455.1. Lineage (NCBI taxonomy): Eukaryota > Metazoa > Arthropoda > Insecta > Hymenoptera > Cerocephalidae > Theocolax > Theocolax elegans. Next base: position 25,815,644 of record CM047428.1, read on the forward strand.
AAATATTCATTCACAAGGGTAGACTTCTTATTCCAGAAGATGTATAATTCATCAACTTGAAAAAACTTCACTTTATAAATATTCTACTTTCGCGGATAGCTCCTAATAATGTAAATTAAAGAATCTTATAACGATATTCATACAGTTTTGAAAACAAGAGGGCAGCAAGAATTCAAATAAAACAAACCAAAATCATTCATGAGAAAATATATTGCAATATAATAAAAGAAAATACTATCAGATTCCGCGGTATAGGTATAAATAAAACCGTAATGAGCTTTTATACAGCGGAAAGGCAAAGTGCTTGGGAATGACAATTGAAAGACGTCGGTATGTCACTGGAGGCGCGCGAGAGGCAAAAAAATTGAGGAGAAAATAGTGCCAGAACAACAGGCAGCTGCAATTTTCGAGGCACGTCGTGCAAACAAGTGCCGAGGCAATATCGCTAATGCGATCCAAGTGACTTCCTTTCCGTAACTCGGGTAAATCGATACGTACACAGTCTCCGCGCCGCCGCCGCCGCCGCCGCCGCCTCCCTATGTTTTTCCGGCGCCTCGAGAGAGGGAGACAGAAAGACACCGCCCCTGCAGCCTGAAGCTTTCGCACTTTCTCGAGAAACGCAACCCAATTAGAGAGTCACTCACCTCTCGAGCTTTAGCGCGCCGTTAAAATGGGTTCTTCCGGCTGCTGCGCATCTTCGTTTCTTTCTTATGTAAGAGTAGAGTACGGCGCGCAGATTTCTGGTTACGGGATACAATCTCACGTGTGATTAGGTTGCTTCTTCGGATGAATACTTTTCTTTTTTTCTCCGTCGCAACTAAGTTATTCACACTATTGTGTGTCTTTCGAACACATTTTTCGTATAAATTTTATAACAATTTAAATTATTTAAATGTTTGTTACGCCTCATGTATTTTTTATTGCACATTTAAGGCATCGGATAATTTTAGATTAAAGTAATTATATTTGTAGTACACACTCTGGGAAAAATAGTTTAATTTTCCTGCGTGTAATATTCGTATAACGCTCGTACTCTATGTAACATAAAATTATACGTAATTATCACGTATTCTAAATTGTACAAGTATAATGCAAATTAAAAAATATAATACAAATTAAAAGAACGTTCTACTGCTTTTATATCAGTTGTTCAGAGATAAAATAATTATATATAGATATAGTTGCGCATATTATTTAAAATTTATTTGCATTGACAGAAATATACTGCAAAAACGTGAATTATACATAGAGCACACAACCTTATGTATACACTTTTAAAGTATCACATTTGTTTCTGGGATGTATTCACGTGAGCATACAAAAGTGTAAACAAATATTTTAAACTTTGCGCTCGAATTGTTTGTTGGTGTATAAAAAAGCAATTTGCTCCAAAAGTTTTAAATTGGTAATATAGTTATAAAAAAATTTTCGACATCGAAAGAAAAAGTTTTAATATATAAATCGGAGTAATGAAAATTCAATTATATTTTTATACAATAATATTGAAAAGATAAATGATTAAATGAAATTTCATCGCGTAACACGTCTAACATACGAATTTCACGCGTAATTATGACACTTTTCGAACTTTATCTTTAACTTATGTAGAACAATAGTGTGTTCCGTAAGATTAATTAAATTGACGTTTTACGATTTAGTTTTTACAAAGGATCTTATAAACCCCGTTTAATGCGTTTAAGAAATATACCACTTCAATTAGTAGAATACTCTGTAACTGACGTTGTACCTCTCACCGTAACAAATTTTCTCTGCACACTATATGTGAAATTCCTCTCGAGGGGCATTTATAGAGTAGCAGAAAATTATTTAAGAGGAGACATGTGATAAGGTTAACGAACGACTATTAAAGTAATTGGTAAATTAGATGGACAAGTTTTAAGTGGTCTTGTGTTTTGTGGTCAGTACGGAGCGAGTGAGTGCACTCGCTTCAATTTTCTACTTGACTGTCGTTACGACACGTATATACGTTATATACATATACTTTTCGACTCGAGCCGTGAAGAAAACTCTGGTTTCGCCTATACTTTCCGATTGATTTATAAATATTGAATAATCCAGCCACCGCGTATATATAGTAACGTGTATACCCGAGTATACGTTTTCGACCACTTCGCAAATTCTTAATCCCCCGAAAACTCGTATACCGCAATTTCACACCGACTCAACAGAACGAGTTGTTTAAAAATTAATTCGCCGGATTAATGCCGCCGCGGGCGAGTCCGCAATAAAAAATTAAAAGGAGGAGGGAGGTAATTGTGTAAAAAAAAGAGGAAAAGAAAACAAAATTGAATAGAATCGATTACGGCGACATGAAATACCGATGAGAAAAACAAATTCCGTTTTACTCGGATCGGTTTCTCAATTCACGGAGCAACTAGATCAGGAGGTACATCCCAGATCTATTAGAAATCAATTAATTATACGAACCGACCAATCGTACGACTCGAAACCCATCCATTTAAATTTTTTTCCTAATAGCGATCTCACAGCTCCTACCACCGCGTCCCGTATCAAATGGATAAAAGGCTCTCTCGCGTCGACAAATTCGATCTGGCGAATCCTTAACAGCGATTTAATTATCCGTTCAGCTCCCACCAGGTTCGTGACATAATGTAAAAAGAGGTGCGAGCGACCGAGCGACCGAGCGACCGGTGTGGTATATACGCGTATGTACCTGGGCGAGAAACGGGCGGGCGTCCAATTGGGTGGGGTTATGATTGCTCTACCCGGCAGATCGGCATTGTGCGGCACGGAAGGAAGTCCGTCTCTCGGAAGTACCAACGAGGGGACAGCACACACGCCGAACTACCGACACGTTCGAGCGCAAACTTGTTCGTCTCTCTCTCTCACACTCTCGGTCGTTGTGTGCGTTAACTCCGACTGGACTGCTAGCCTGAGACTCGCAGTGTGTGCGTCTGCTTACCGCGAGTGAGATCGCGGCTTCGAGCTGCTTGATTTCGTATTTTCGCATGTGGTGTGATAAGTCGATTCACTCGTTCATTATTTTAATAGATACCTATCGATTCTTTTCACTGTTGCCTAGTTGACTCTCCGTTATGTTTACTATTAAGCGTGCTACGTACTGGACAATTTTATAATACTCACCTGTAAGTCCTTTTACATTTTTTTTTATTTCCTTAAGTTAATATTATGTTTCTTTACAATATTGTATCTACATTAATTTCCGAGTTTTAATCGTATCAATTAAATACATACGTTCGTAAAGAAAAATCAATATCTTTGAAAAACAGTAGTTGAGCATCTTGTTGCGCTAATAAGCTAAAGTACATAGTACTGTGCACGTTCCTATAGTAGTTTCATGACTGTCATAGTAGCGTCGGTAACGGAAACATTATTTTAAAATCTATTTTATTTTTAAAGCTCAAAATAATGTTGTAACAAACGTAACGTACGTAACTTATGTCATTCAAATTTTTTCTCTTTTTCCACAAAACATATAGATTTTAGATGAAATGCGTTTAATACCTACGTGCCATTTTTTACGCGTATTCGTTTAAAACTAGACGATCTGGCTCTGCTTCAACTTGTGCGTCTTCACTCGCACACGTACACGGAAACATGCGATTCTCACACTTTTGTATTTGTTTACATACGCATATAGTATAGCTTATACGTGGACGTACGTTCGGTATATACACTTTAAAAAATTACGAGCTCGTTAATGCATGCAACCTTCAGAAAACACACCCATACATTAACCGTATCCACATGACCGTAACATGAGTATTTTCGTATTTCTAAGTGGGCAAGTCCCCTGCATTATTAACGAAAAGTAACGACAAAAGCTTCGGCATCCAACCACGCGTATACGCACCCAAACGTATTACCATTTCGGATCGAGATTCGTCTAATGCGTATTATTTGCATCTACGAGGCAAGGTAGGGATTTACTTATAGTATTACCGTTGATTCGTTCACCATCAGTGGATACCCGCGATTCGAAGATCCCGCACACGCTTCACTCTCAATCTTATTGTCTTTACCTCCAAATTCTTTTTGGCATCGCACTCGTTACTATTTTCGGTTGCAATCGAAAGACAACCAATCATTGAAAATTTCTGTGCACGCGTGAGTGCGAATATTTTTTTTTATATACAGTCTGTTTATTTTTATTAGCGAATGGATCTTTATTTATTTTTTTTTCTAAAAGACATTTAGTGTGTCTACTCAAATTCTGTCAGGGTTAGATAGTTTCAAATTCTTTTGTAACGTGTTTGAAAGAAACTACTGTAGCTCAAATAATTATAATATTTTCGTATTAAAAAAATATACACATTGTAATACATCATCTTCGTAAATTGTTGTAGATGACGCGAAAAAGGAATCTAATTACGAAAATCAAAATGGCAACTTGAAGACAAATTCCACAAGCCAGCAAGACGATAGTGACAAAAGTGAGTATTTTACACGTAGATTTTTTTTATCTTTAATTATCGATAACGCTTCTGTAGAAAGAAAGCATAAATTGTCTCTTCCTTCTATCGCTTGATGCATGTTATTTTATGTATGTAGAAAATAGTACGAACGCTTTAGTCATAATTTCACAAATATCTCATAAACATAGAATTTTACCAATTTTGATGGATATTACAAAAAAAATGCTACTTTACCTTCGAACGGAGGAGAGTAGCATAGATCGTTATTAAAAGTTATTTTAAGGGATATTCGAATCCGTCTACCGCACTTGAAACTTGATTTTGAGTTTTCAAGTATCTTCTTGTCTCCTTTATATAAGAATATAATGAGATTCGTTCTCGCATGGTTCGCGCTTCAGTTGATACTATGGTAGATTACACGAGAACGAGGAAAAAGCAATTTCGCTAGAAGTCGGTAAACATCGCTCATCGTGAATCAAAAGCTCTTTCCCTCTCTCTTTCTCTTTCTCTTTATGATATTTCTGTATTCTCGTGTCAAAGGAAAACTCAAAACAAGTTATGCGTACATTTACTGACCAGTCCTATATTATTTCCGGTTTTTTATTGTACTTTTGAATCGATTATTTTCTTTAACTGTTATTTTTGGTACGTTTAATTTATAAATTAACTATCGATTATTATTATAATGTACACAATTTTATTAAAACATTTGAATTTTTAATATTAAATGTAAGTGAAAAGTAATTTAGAATTATCATACTAATTACGCGAGTTAAAAGAGTGTTTGTGAACTGTTAGTTAATCCAATACCCACATGGTCAAACTTGAAAATAAAATGTATACATTGAATTTTTTACAAGAATTCGGAAACGTTAGAATTAGAATAACGCCATCCGCGGATTATCTGGACTACGCAACTGATAACGAATCATCGGGGTGTCTAGGCATAAGGATGCCTTGCGGTTCGCGTAGTCGGAAAAATCGACGAAACGGGAAACGGTATCTACACCAATCGACTTCATCGAATTCTCTTTCGCGTAATGATAAACTCCCCGAAGTTATCGAGGAAGAGCCGTCAACTTCAACTTCTGAAAATAACGAAAACCGGAATAAACCAGAAGAAGAGGAAGCGCAACGGAAAGAAAGAAAGATCGATGGTGCTACACTAACAATAACAACCGAGCGACATTGTCCCGATGAATTACCCTACGTGGAAAATATGTCTACTGCACGGAGTAGGTTAACAAGGAAGAAAAATCGCTGTAAAATTGAAAAGAAGGTTATAAATCCTGACATGCAAATATGTGAAATAACCACCATAAGAAATGCGATACCATTGGAGGCAAGTCTTGATCATATAGCCGGAGTAGGGATAGTAGAATCGAGTTTGAGTACGAAAGAAAAATCACCGATCGAAAATAAGTGTTCGACGGTAACGATCCTGGAGCCTACCGAACCCGTAGAACCTTTATCCGCGGATCTCGCAACAAAAGTAAAAAATTTACCTGGTGCTAAAGCGTGCACGACAGTAGCTATCCCAACGAAACGATTGGATTTTTTAGAGATTCACGAGATGACTGACGTAGAGAGTGACGTAGAAACGGATACCAGTCATCAAAAAGGTCAACAACAAGGTATTATTGTCGAAGCTGAGTCAGACGTCGAAAGAGAGTCGAGTATCGAGGAAAAGAGGAAAGACGGAAGCGACGAGGAGGGGGACGAAACAATGTCCTGGGAGATGGAAAAACAATTGCGAAACTTTATTGAGGGTCTAAAATTGCCAAGTTCACCGACCGAAGGAGAAGTAACGATATCGCCAATTGCAAGAGCGACCACCAAGTTCCCCGAGAGCGACGTAAATTCCGGTGGGAGGGATATACCGCGTGGTACAGGCAAGTGCACACGGAAGCGTACGACTGCCGCTCTTGGCTCGTATCAGTCGCAGATGAGTCAGGAGTCCAATAGGTGTCTCGGTATTATTCAAGAGGAGGGAGAAACGAAGAGCGTAGACGACGAAGACGAAATGCAGCACATTCGAGATTTCATTAACGAAGAGATCGGCAAGTATCGACGAGAACGTAGAGACTTGGGAAGCGTTCTACCGGAAAATAGGAGATCTTTCGTAATGATGGACGACGATATCTTTCAAGATTTCGAGGGACAAGACGACGTCTGTAAAATAACCGAGATTGATAGTGACGGCTTTGAAATTGGTGAAACTGATAAAAGACTGAACCGAGTGGTTGATGCGGTTGATGTGCCTCGTAAACGCGATCGACTAAATTATTCTGAAAATGACTGTGATATTAATCTAGAGAAAATTAACACAAACGAAACTAAAACGGAGACTATCGTTCTCGAGAGTGAAAATAAAGATACGGTTTTAAGTCAAGTTGAGGACACAGATAAATCTGCAAGCTCGGCTACGTTACCTAGTAATAAAGCTGAACCAATTATAGAAGAGAAACCTATCGAAAGTAATAATAAAACTTGTGAATCTGAGACTCAAAATATTGCAAAAACGGAAAACGTTCAATTTATTGAGAATGCAGCTGCATCCGAGGAGGTATGTTCTATACAAAACAGACACGATTTAAATGAAGGGCACAACGTAAGTGATACAGTGGAATTAAATAAAATGAAAGATATCGAAAGTGAAAACCTTACGAATGAAAATAAAAGAATTAGCGAAACTAGTGAACCCGAAGAGTGTCTTGAGCCAAATATTTCTTCAGCGGAAGCTGTAGTCAAAGTTAAAAATAACGATAGTAATAATGCGATAGATTTAGAAGAAGTTCTAATACCCAGTAAAAAACAGTGTAATATAGACAACGAAATAACGAAAACAACGAACGAAATTGTGGAGAACGATGAGTGTAACGATAAAAATAACGAACTCGAAATCGTTGAAATACCGACAGACAGCGTAATCGACGTAAATAGTAAACATAATGAAAATAATTATGCATCTTACAACTCTGATAAAAAATCAGAATATTATGAAAATTACAATACTACAAACAAAGACGATAATACAAAGGAAATTCACGTTTTAAGTAATAATATTTTAACAGATAATAATTTTACCAAAAGTTTAATTTTATCAAAGAACGAAGATGCAATTGCTGTAAGTGAAAACAGTAATTGGACATCTGTTGATCATGAAATTAAAAATATTGACATAGCACATGGAAACCATACGGAAACTAAAGTATCCATAAAACAGGAAATTGTTGATTCCATTAATGAAAATAAAACTCAAATTCCTCTTCGAGTGGAAACTAAAGAAAGCGACTTTGAAGTGCCATTAACGAAAGAAAATAAAACTTGTACTATTAAATCTGAAACAGTAACTATTGAAAAATCTCAAGAGAAAAGTAAAGAGAGTATAGTACCAATAAAATTGGAAACTGAAAACTCGGTTTCTAATCAGAAGAAACAAACTTTTATTGGAATGCGAATCTTTGAGGAGGAATGTGACACACCCGTAAAATTAGATTGTATTAAATCAGAAAATGAGTTTAAAATGGAATTACACCACGAGGAAAAAAGTGGCAATAAAACGCATAATTATTCAAGAGATTTCAAATTAGATAATAAAAATGAAATGCGACATGAAACTCAAGTTTCTGAAGAATGCGTTAAAAAGCAGGAATTCAATGTACCCATTAAATTAGAAACAAAACACTTGGAAAATGAATACAATTTTTCATCTGGTGCACATAACGCGCAAATTTTCAATAGAACAGAAGAAAAAATCCGAGAATACACTGCATCTAAAAATATGGAAAATGTAAATTCCAAATCTGAAATAAAAAATTCGGTATGTAAACAATTAGAACATAAAGTTACTAAAGAAGAAAATTCAAGTAAAGCCATTGAAATACCAATATACATGGAAAATAATACATCCGCACAGAGTAAAATTAATTTGAGTGGTCAATTTGAAGATAAAAATGCGGAGCGAGTAATCCCCATTAAAATAGATACTGAGTCATCCACTTTAGTGCATACGACACCGAATTCAACTACTAAATCACTTGAAATTCGTGAAGAACGTAAATATAATAAAACTTCAGAAGATACTAATATAGCTGCAAAATGCGAGAGTAATATAAATAAAAGAGAAAATAATGAAAGCGAAATGGGTGTATCTTTAGAATTGGTAGCAAGAGAAAGAAAATTTGAAAAAGAAATTCATGAAATACCTGTGTCGTCGGATATTATAAGTTCAAGTAATCAATCAGAGCTGCAATCATCTTCGAAATTACAAACAACAGATGATATATCTCAAAAATTCGTAAGAAAAGAACAAAATTCTACTGAATCTACAGTTGATATTTTAAATAAAATTAGAGAACAGAATAAGGAATATATTATTTCTACTAAATTGGAAGGTGAAAATAGTTCATTAAAAGAAAATAATTATGCTTCTAAAGATTCATCACAAAATTTGATTCGTACAGAAGTAATAAGAGAAGTAAATATACCTATTCAGACAAATAAAACAAGTGATTCCGAAAGTGACAAATCTCAAATTAATAAAACAGAAGAATATACTAGAAATTATACGGTGCCTATAAAAATAGAAAGCTTAAACAAAATTTCAAATCATGAAAGTTCAACTTCTGACCAGCTATCAAGTAATTTTGAGAATAGAAATATCCAAATAAAAGTAGAAGAAGGAAACTATAGTACACAGTATAAAAAACAAGAATCTTTCGAATGCAAAAACAATAAAGAAGCGTTCAATTCATCTGATATAGTAAAAACCTACTGCTCCGATAAACATAGATCACAAGCATCCTCGCAAATCGCCGAAGATAAGTATCTTATTAAAACAGATGATAATCTGCATACCGACAATAAAATACAAAATTTTAATAAAACTTGTAAAACAGGCGAAGAACGTATTGTACCTATACAATTTGACGATACGGCTTCTTCATCTAAAATTAATACTTCAACTTATAAGGATTTACTACAAACATTAGATAAAGGAGAAAAAGTAGACAAAGAATTAAAGATTTCTGTACATACAGAGAGCTCCGAGACTTCATTTCCAAATAAAATTGAAATTTCTGATAAAATACGTAGCGATCGCGAGGAACGTATAGTACCAATAAAATTGGAAACGAAAACATCTACAAACGAGTATGAAATATTAAAATCTAACCAAACATATGAAGCAGCTAAAGAACGTAAAATACCCATTCAACTTGAAAGCAAAAATGTTACAAACGAGCAACAAACGAAAAATATTTCTAAAAAACAAGATACTAGTGAAGAATTTATAAGAATACCAATAAAACTGGAAAATACTGAGGATTATATTATTTCTGTATCGTCAATGAAAGATAATAATAAAGAGCACATAATACCTTCGGAAATAAATAAAACAACAACTGAAAGTAAAATTGAATGTTCCACAAGTGTGAAAAAATCAAACGAACGTGAAATACCAATAAAAATATTACACGAAAGCTCTTCAACTGAAGATAAAAAAGAAACATACACTAACGTACAAAAAAGTAGCGAGGAACGTAAGATACCTATAAATTTACAAAATTTTAGTATGACTTCAGATAATACTATAAATGTTTCTTACACTGAACAGAATAAAAATGAAGAACGTAATATACCAATAAAATTAGAGACAAAATCTTCTTCGAGTGAGCATACCTATGTACAATCTGCTGAAACACGTAAATTGGGAGAAGAATACATTGTACCTACAAAAATAGAAAATTGCAATACTACGACAGAGAATACAATTAAAGTTAATATCCCGACGGAAAGAAAAAGTGAAGAGCGGATAATACCCATTAAATTAGAAACCAGAACAATTACACAAAAGGTACAAGAATCAGATGAAAAAACTGAAAACCAAGTTCGCGAAATACCTATTCAAATAAGTAATGCACATTCAAATGCACATAATAAAATTGAAATTTCCGAAAAATCACAAGATAGAACAGTACATGTTTCTTCAGATATCAACGCCGAATTCTCAAAAAGTAATAATAAAGCAGAATGCTCAAGTTACACGAAAGAAATAAAACACGAAAGTAATATTCCCATAAAAATTGAAAGTTCAGAATCGTCATCAGTATACAACTATAATAAATTTAATAAAAGCCAATCTTTAGAAAATGATTATTTCCGAAAAACGAATATACAAAATAAAAACTCGTTTATGGGAAATGAAACCAAAATGGCTTCGGAATATCAGTCAGAAAAAGAAGTGCGTAAAATTCCTATAAAATTAGAAAATCGCAGTTCTTTATCCAGTCGCAATAAACAAGAATTTTCACAATATCAAAATTTGATTGACGAGCATACACATAATGTACGACAAGAAAGTAGTACGAGTACTAGGAAAGATGCATTTCACATTCCCAGTAAAGAGGAAGTGTTAATTGAAGAACGCGTTGTACCAATCAGAATAGAAAAAGATCGATTTTCAACAGAATTTAAGTTTGACGAACCATCTCTAAACCAATTAAAACAAGGTAATAATGAACATATGATACCATTAACCTCTAAAGATCTAACTCTTAATAATGATAAAAATGTAATTCAGCCTCCAAAGCCGCCTACGAGATCTTCAAGTTTACCATCTTCGAGCACAGCGGTTTCCGACGTGCAAACACCATCATTTGATCAGTCAATTTATACCGAAGAACCTCCTCACTCCGCTTGCAACCAAAATATTTATTTCATCGCAGATTTTTCACCTGACACTCCGGTATGTATAAATCAATCGCCAAAATTCAATTCGCAAGAGCAAACCTTCAATACCTTTGATATCAACAGTCAAATTGAATCAATGGAATTAATAAAGTCTCTCTTGAATTTGTTGTCCAATCGTAAAAGTACACAAGATGACGTCAAAACTCTACTAGCTATGTATGACCTTGAAAAATTACCGCAAAATCTTCGCGATATCATTGATGACCTGATGGCACCGACAAATAGTCATAATACAGTTTCGTCATTGGATGACAATCTCGCTAACTTGTGCAACGACCCGTGCGAAAAACAACAATTTAACGATAACAAAAATGACATTGGCAGCGAAGTGAATCTTGAAATAGATTCGATTACTGTAGACCAAAATAAACAATTCCGTTGTGAAAAATTTCCTAATTCTACCAATGTACTGTTAACTAATTACGATTCAAACGAGAATAAAGAAATAGTACCCGAATCATCTCCTTTAATTATTCATTTATCCGAAACTGAAAGGCGTGAAACTACGACTGAAAAGAAAACTGAAATTGTAAACGAAAAATTAATCAAAACGGTAGTCACAAGCAATCCAAGTAAGACTACATTTTCTTTCGGTAGTAATAATGTACAACATTCAGAAGGACATAAAGATGATAAACTAGCTATAAATACTGCATTATTAAAAAGTTTAAATGGTACACAGTCTGTGACAAAGTCGTTACTAAATCTAGAACATGACCAATCACTTCAAACAGTTAAAAATAAAGATGAAGAGTCACCGAATGTACCTCAATCGCTTGCTTTCTTGTCTGATAATAATTATTCGCATTATGCAAATTCCGAAAATTACAATATTGAAAATAATTTAATAAATTTATCCACCTCAAATAACAATGAGCAAAATGTACCGTATTCTTTAAAAGACTTATGCATTAAAAAACTTATGTCGTCGTACAATAATATATTTATAAACAAATCATTAAACTATGATGATTCTAAAAATTTAATTACCAATCAAACGGTAAAAAATAATACGAATGTAAATGCTGATAAAAATGAATCTAATTCAATTAGATCTAATCCAATAAAGGCTGTGTTGGTTCCCCTTGAAGTCGATGAGCAAACGACAAACGAAAATCAAATAGTAGAGCAATTAGAGACGATTAGTATGAAAGATAATACTTTAATAGTAGAAGACAAAAGCTCTAAATCGAAAAAAAGTAAAACTTGGATGGGAGTACCGACAAAAGATAATCCGCAAGTTTTGGTTTGTTTTTCCCCGGGACAACAAAAATCGTTAATTAAAACTTCGGTAGACAAACTTTTGGATTTACACAGAAAATTTATTAATCGTCGGAGTTATCATCACGATCACTCTCATTCGATATCTCCACCTAAACACTATGTAGATATAAATGAAACGAGTACGTCAAGAAATTCGCAGAAAGTCAATAAAGATTCCAAAGATCCAGAAGAATGTTTGAACGACACCAAGACTAAGAATACCCTCGAGAGTGGACCTATTGAAAGTGAAAAAGAAAAAATGATTATTGAAAATGAAGAGCGTTTGCGTACAACTAAACTTAGTGATTGGTTAAGTCTCGCGAGGCGCGCACCTCCAACTGATAACACTGTTCACACAGCATCTAGCGACGTATTAATAGAACGCGAGCCTCTAGAGACTGAACAACAGCAGCAACAGCAACAGCACCAGCAGCACGAGCAGCGCGAGTTCTCTGATAAGACACGAAATTGCCAGAGCAACGAGAACGTTGTCAGGCGAGACAAGAGCGTGAAGAGCGCGCTGATCGACGGTACACCGGAGCCACCGATTCGAAATACAACGCCCACCTACTGCAGGAGTCCGATTTCCTTGAACAGCAGTATAATCGACGAGTCGCGCGACAATCCGTCAGAAAACAAGAGGTCACCAACTGGGACAGAAAGTACCGAGCCCGATGCTATTGATTCCAAGTACGTTAACCTTACGATTATCGCGGGTGATAAGACTGAAGAGGCGCCGAAAATTAAGGAAATAGATAATCAAAACATACAATGTAACGATAATAAAAAAAATACGTTCGAACAGACCGCAGTGAATTTAAGTAAAAATGAAGAAGTTCGTGATACGGTGAATCAAATCAGTCCGGTCCGTGAAATTAAAAAGAATTTGCAAGCCGACGTGAAAAGTCAAATGGAAAGAAGAAGAAGATATTCTTTACCTCAAGAATATTTTGATAAACAATTAGAATACATCGAACGGTTGGAAAATCAATTGCAAAACGTAATTAAAGCCGAAGCCGAAGAAAAGAAAGCAGCTGCAGTTTTTCAGAAAGAATTGGATAGAAAGAATAATACTAGAACGTTCAGTGAGGCAAAATTAAAATTTTTCGAACCGAATTTTACTGAAACATTCCCGCAGCATAGCAAATCCATAAATGAAGAAATTGACAATAGGAGGTTAAGTGATCAGTCGAAGGAAACCGTGAAATCAATAGAGAATAATATTTCCGAGTACAGTAATAAAGAGTCTTCCGGAAAAATCGAGATAAGAAATGAAAAAAGTTTCTACTCAGAGATCAGTACCGAAAAAATCGAGAAGATAGAAGAGCACACTATACATAGTTCAGGTAAAATAACCAAGGGCAACGAATCCTCGAATGAATCTAAGGTTAAGAATGTTTTACGAGATTTAAACGATTCGGATTTGGGTAGAAATTCTTCTCCCTGGGAGTCGAAAAGATCGTTAAACGTAAACGATAGGATAAAGGAAGAAGAAGGGCAATCGAAGAAACGTCCGAAGCTCGATCGGCCTATATCTATTGCCGCGATACCACCGAACGTCGAGGTATTCCGTAAACAAATGTACAATGAATACGTGCACAAAGTGATGGAACGCGAGGAGCGAAAGCATCACAAAGTGATAAAAATGAGCTCGCACTCGGAGCTTCCGATGAAGAAAAGTACCAGGCGTCAGGAAGATCATTCGTGCCTGAACAAGGTAGAGCAAGAGTTCATCGAGAAGGCCAAGAACCGGCTGAGCAAATTCGGTATCAAGCTCGACGATAGCGAGACCGAGGGCACGAGTAGTGGGAACGAGCTCGGAAATTCCATGGAGCAAGCGAAATTCCTTGTCGACGGCAGGGAAGTCAAGGACGCTCGAAGTCTTCCGAAGCACTTGCAGGAGTTTCTTAGGCTCTCAGCGGCAAAGGAAGACGAGGATGTGGAGGAGGAAGCAAATGACGGTGAGTTCCGTCGGTTCTACGAGATTTTGTTTTGTGTGCTCATCTCTCGTGTTTTGCGATTGCACTGATGATATTTACTGTGTGTATAGGTATGTATATCTCTACGAATACACGAGATCCTCTCCTCTCCTCTCCTCTCCTCTCCACCTCGTGTGTGCAATGTGTGCAATGTGTGCAATGTGTGCTATGTGTGCAAATCCCAAACTCTTGCTGCGGCTAATGATATTGACGATTCGATACCCCGTAACGCCAGAGCTTACACCCTAACCGTCGCTAACACTGACCATTTTCATTGGGTTGAAACTTTAATCAATGACTACTCTTTATATGGAAATGAAGTGGCTTGCCTTTTGTTATATGCGTTACTGCTGCCAACTAACAGATTTATCAAACCTTGATTATTTACTATAACTTTTATATCTAATTCTCATTTATACTTAGGATTTATTTTATTATTTACTATAATTTCTTTTTTTGTTAAAGATAATTTATTAACGGGGTTTCCGAACCATTCCCAATATACTTTATATATAAAAGGTCTTACTTTTCGTCCATTATGGTTGAGCTTTTTTTTCATTCCTTTTTTTTTTCTTAACTTACGATATCTATTAATAGGTTTCGAAAATTTGTATTAACTACATTTTGACGTTTTATTATCTAGTAAATGAAATGTGCTAATTTGCAGTTAATTAAGCTTGTATACTCGAATACAATTATTAAGAAAACGATTGTAAACATATTTTCCGAACTTGTTTATTATTCGACTTATCTTTACAAGAAAAATTTATAAGATATTCGTCTGAAGTTGATGTTAATCGGGAGAAAATCGAGTTTAAGGTCGTGTACACAAACATTGAAAGTAATTAAAACGTGTGTAATAATCGTAAAATACTATATTTGAACATTAATTCTTTGTAAGCTAAAAGAAATTACCAATAAGTACTCTAAAAAAGTAGTGTAACAAAATTTTGCATCCATCCGTATAGAAGTTGACAATTTATTATACAATTTGACATATTTCTAAAGATCACGTTACATATATTATCGAAGTCAACAAAAATTTAATCTAAATGACAATAGTAATTGTGCGATGTATATAACAATAACGATACAAATAATTCTGTTATCTACGATATATTGCACGCTCTGTCTCTCTCTCTCTCTCTCTCTCTCTCCCTCGTAGATTAATGAATAAATTAACAATTAATCGACTATAATTTCGATTGTAGAACATATCGCGATCAAATTAACCGAGAGTATCAATTAAATTATACTTATACGTGTAACTGTTTGTTGGGTAAAAGCTAATTTAAACCTATATCGAAAGATTGACGAGCCGAAATAATTAAAATTAAAATCACGATCAGGGTCAAGATATCCCGATTACAAAGAAAACAATTCAATAAATTCACGTGACGCGTATAAAGACGGAACGATAAATACGAGTATTTTCGTTCTTCGATATTTTTTTTTGTTCATCGGTTAAGAGGATATATCGCGTGGATTATTCCGAGCGTCTTCCCCATCTTGTAAACTCCTCCAAAACATGTTGCATAACACCCCGGAACGAAAACAAAACCGCCGCGTCTCGATTTCCTCTCGAGGCCCGTCCGGAAAGAAAGAGAAAGGAAAAAAAAGAGGAGGAACGACGCACATCCTCCGTGCAGGAGGAAAAAAAAAATAACCAAGCGCGCAATCTTTGCAACCGTCCCGTAAAAGCGCCACAATTTACCTGGCCTCCTAAATAAGGTTCACTTCCCCGGTGCGCAACAAGAAATAAAGAAGCCAACGCTTACGGAGCTTATATTTCTTCGCGGCGAGAAAATCGTTGCTGACTTATTCACAAGCGGAGAAGCGGAGAAGCGGAGAAGGAGAGGAGAAGAGGAGTAGAGAAGGAGAGAGACGGAGGAGCCGGAACTATATTTAGGGGTCCCTCGCGCAGAAAAATAGGCCACCGGCTGGACGTCACACACACGGCGTATCCCGTTTTACCGACGCCGCCGCCGCCGCCGCCTCCTTCTCGGCTATTTCCGAACGTTGCGAAACCCCAGAGTTTTCGGGGTTGTGCCGGCGCGTGACCATGCCTTAATGGACGTACGGAGCCGCGGACGATTAGAACTTGATGGAAAGCAGATTCAATCCCTCCCACTCTCTCGCTCTCCCTGGCTTGATCGGGAAAGCTATTGAATCCAAGTCTGGAGAGTCGTTAGCCCGGCTCCCGCTTTCGTCTAATTGATTTTGCTATCGGGTCGATTATTATTGTTATTATGGGAAGTTTCGGATAGCCATATAGTAGTTTATTGGGTCGATATGGCTACTGGTATATAAAGGAGCTTGATGAGTCTGGATACTGAATACACGGGAACGTTATAATATTACCCCTTTTATGCCTTTTAATACATCCTCATTTCATCGGAGATTCATCCATCGATCGGATAATAATCTGCACCTTTACTAATTAATGTTGCGAACAGTCAATTTTTCAACATCTAACGTTTCACTGATTTTATTAGCCGTCTATGTCGATCAATCAGGTTTCACCTATCGCATAATACTGCAAACATTATGGAACGCCGAATGAAATAGGCGCATAGATTATGTATAACTACATTTCACTGCTCGCT
The DNA here is from genome assembly GCA_026168455.1 of Theocolax elegans. Lineage (NCBI taxonomy): Eukaryota > Metazoa > Arthropoda > Insecta > Hymenoptera > Cerocephalidae > Theocolax > Theocolax elegans. Next base: position 25,832,663 of record CM047428.1, read on the forward strand.
TCTGCAAACTAATCCATCACGCAAACAATATTAATGTTGTAACATAATGATAATCATGATTATAATAATAATTGATGATAATTGCGTAAATTTATCTTTGTAAATAAAAATCGCACGCTTTTTTAGCTAGAGGTAATTCCTATTATAAGGAAGGTAAAAGACGAGCTGATAATGCCTCGGATTTGCTGCACGAGATTGACGGTGCTTTGAAACTTGGAAAGGGATTTTTGCTTGGTAGAGGTTTGTTAGCCCTTTGCTTTTTTCCTTTATCAGCGCTCTACTTCCACATTTTGCACATAAAGAATACTGCGAGAAAAGGAATCAAAAAGCTAACGAACAAACCGTAAAAATGTAATGATAACGGGCCAACAAAGGACATTTTTTAACACGTAATGCACAGTAAGCAGCGTATAAAATGACCCGCTATGGAGGTACTCTTTTTAACTTCAAATACATATTTAAGAAATACTTTGCATAAAATCTTTTCATTTTCTTCGGGTGAGATATAAATTACACCTTGAATAGAAATGCCGCTTAATGCAAATTTACGCGTTACTTTTAAATTCGCAAGAATATACACACGGAAGCAGCGATAAAGGTTACCAAAACACATCACAGCTTTTCATATATTTAATTATACACTCGCGGTCCGTACCCGTAGATTCACGACCGATTGAATATTAAAAGTTGTTAATCTATTTTTATTACATTATATTATAACCCAAAATATATGAAGTATTCTATAATCTCAGATTATCTCTGACCTCCGGAATATTATCTATGTCGCCCGTACTACACAAAATGCCTTCCAATATTTTTGATCATTTTCATTCGATATTTATAGCAGTGGTTTATATTTAAATTCTTGGACGTGTATAAAACACCTTTTTAAAAATATGATAGTTGAAAAAATTTAATTATAACCGAATAAATTTTAAAAGTAATTTTATATTAAATAAATTAGCATATTCAAAACAATGTTGAAGTTGTACCAACTAGTACGAGTATTAAATCACAGTGATCACGGAGAGCCAAGCGGCCATGAATTATTTAAAATAATTAATGCTGGCAATTGAGATGTTTTACTAAGATACAATACCGAGTACAATACACACATATATAAAGTAGATTTGACTTACTGTCAGTCTCATGTTATTTAACATGCATTGATCAAAACTATATAATATACCACTACGTTCTCATAGATTTATTATGATATATTGTATTAATATTATACTTTTACCTAATATTAAAAAAAAAAATATTGTCTATACTTCATAAAGTAATACTTACATATATAAAATAGATGATAAAAGAATATCTAGAAAAACCGAGGTTTTTATTTATCAATTAGTTAATCGAATTCTGATTCCGCGCGAATGGGATATTCAAAACGGACGATGTATCGCGAAAGTAAATATATCCGAATTCAAAAATTTGTGGGGCGAAAAAAAAATCGGGTACAGGACGAATCGAGTGCCAAAATCAATCGAGGAACGAAGGACGTTTAAATCATAACCCAATTCCGCAACGAGAACACGTGCAAACCTATAAAAAGGACTAAATATGAATATCCATAAAAATGAAAGACCGAGCAAATAAAATTCGTCGACATTCGCATAAAGAGGCTTAATTGCACCGGCAGCTACGGGCGTAAACGGCGCAGTAAACGTTACGACACATAAACCTCGGCTGGTTGATAACGCACCGCGTGTGTATAGGGAACCCGCTCGGTATCTCGCCCGCGGTGTGTCCGTGTTTGTCTGTCTCTCTCCGTGTCTGTGTGTGTGTGTGGGTGTGTGGGTATACATATATTTAACAGAACAGACGCCCGCGACGACACGCGCATGGTATCGCGTACGCCCACTGGGCGGCTTCTCTTCTGGATAAGTAGCCTGTTTATAACGTCCCTATGTATCTATATATATATATTTATACACCGAGAATGAAAGGGAGCTTAAATGTGTATCACCGAGTTTTTAGGGGATAAACTTTGCGAGGTCACTTTGCTGAGTGATTTTTGGTTGACTGACGAGTGAGCTGAAGTTGTTCACGTTTCCTCGTTACAAAGTCACTTCTTCTATATATTTAATATGGTTCTTTATTAATTGTTCTTATTTTTTTTTATTTTATATAATTATTTACTTGTAATATAATTTATTTTCATTTATTACATTTGCTTTTGATGCAACGGATTGAAAAATTCAATTAATGGTATTTAATCTATGTACTAATAACGACGACGGTAAAAATAATTTTTCGTAATGGAGAGGTTAAATAATTAACAAATGTAGAAATTAAATTATATACCTAGACTGAGTTACGGTATATTTAAGCTATAACTCAGTATCGTCTAAATAAAATAAATATTTTATTGTTAAATCTAGTCTGGGTGTAAAATTCAAGATATTGTTTTTTTATTATAAGAAAGTTCTAATGTAAATAATTAGTATAAGATAATTAAACCTATTATTGGATTAAATATAAAATAATTGTATTATCGAATAGAATACCGATAAACCAATTCCAGTCATTCGTAGTTCTATAAATAAATTACGAGAGCAGTAGAGTCCATAAGCTATAACAAAACAATATAAAATATTTATCTCATTATTGATCGTAAAAATAATTTCGCAAACATTACCAAATACTAATAAGACTATCGCGCGTCACTACGCAGAATAAAATCGTATTAAAGAATTCGAAAATATAAAATTTTTTGCAATATCGTCGTGTATATACAATGCGATGACTGTGAATTCTAATAATTATTTTTAACATTCCCGGGTTACAACGAACATCGTAAAAAGTGCACACTTTACAAATCGACTATTTATAAAAAAAAAAAGAAAAAACATGTACGCCATTTCTCGTTTACCGGGGACCGTAGCATAAATACGTGAATTTTTATTAACGAACGGCAAAATGATAAAAACGTCATTATTACAATATAAAACGGAATACTGAAAAATGTTAAAAAAATGATACGTATATAGCGAGATATTCCGAAGCAACGAAATGTATACGTATGTATGTAAACTCCTGACAATTAAAATAACAATTCTAAATATAGATATGAGTAAATAGATAAAATAAAATATAAAGTTTAAAAAGGTAAATAATTCATCGTCTCGTCTCGTTGAGAGTTCGTCGTCACCGTGCATAAGACTGAACCGCGTCAGTCACCCATTTACGACGTCAGACGCGCAAAATGCAAGTGAGTGTCGGTATATAGGTAGTTTACCAACTCTCGACGAATCGAGAAAAGCTCGGAGAATAAAACAAGGAAGGGTAGTGTAAAACCCTCCTTTGGGAACCTGGTATATAGACGTAGTTCACCTGCGCCTACTAGTAGGCGCTTGGAAGACGGATCAGCGTTCGCGCCTGTCATTTCCGCCATCCGTCAGCCCGCGACTTCCGTCCCCTCGCAAGCACGGGCGCGCGCGCGCAAGCTTACCATCAGGCTGTATTTACGTCGGCACGCTCGCTCGTCGCCTACTTTTAGAGCCCCGGGGGCAGACAGGCTGCCTCTGCATAGACGAGCTCTATGCAACCGTTACCGCTGGTGCTCTTACTACACTACACTACTGCCGCTACTCCTACTGCTTTCAAACTCCTCGGATGTCACGTATCGGCTACAAGAGATTCTGTATTTTCGTGGATTTAGTTTACTGCCTCGTTTTTCTTTTCGAATTTATTAACGTGCACTTTCGAGATGTATCTCTATGCGGTTTCATCCGTTATTCTCATATACACTTCCGTCGAATTGATTCGGTTGAGCCTTGGTCTTTCTAAATTATTGCAGTTTACTCTTTTACTTCCTTTATTCGACGTCTATTGTTACATCTCTTTCATTTATAGTCCCTTGTAAAATATTTATAAACAATTCATCCATTTTACGTTACTTCGAATGACAATCTATTTTAACGATAACTTTGATTTATACTCATTCTAATAACCATCTATGAAATGGTACACAAAAAAGAATAAATACATTTATTTTACACATTTATATGTAACTATATAGTTATATGTAACTGTAAAGTGTATTAATTAATTAATAGAAAACGATATTAATTCACCAATGATTGAAAGAAAAAACATAATTGATATGAAAGAATGTGCATCTAATATGATCATTAAAAACAATAATTTTACTTACTACCGTAACGAGAAATACAAAAAAATATACGTAATTTTATAATAAATTTTATTATAAATCGAAAGTAAATTAAATATTTTAGTCATTATACAATAAAAAATCATTAATGAATTCTCATTCATATATCTATTATATATACACATAAAAAGTCACATTAACGAATTTTATATTCAAATAAAATGAAAGATAACGAATTTGACATTAAATTTGTATTGATTTATTTCTAAAATATGTACCAGCAAAATGTAGACACTATTCAAATGAAGTGATCAATCGGAATATCAAATGTTTAAAATTTGAATAATTATTTCACGCATACGAGTTTAAATCACACGTCTTATTCTATTAGCAAGAATCTCGAACATATTATTACAGTAAAAAATATTGTAAGTATTGTTATCACTTTTAAATTTTCCCCGTAAAATGTAAAAAAAAATCATTGATAAAATTGAATCTAGGGGCTTATAGGTATAGGTACATTCTGTCAAAGAGTATTTTTTAGATTGCGCAACGAAGCGCTCACCAAACTCGTTAATGCAGAGTTAGGTATATAGAAGCATTGGTCGTTCGATTATATACTGTATAGCTTGATCCAACGTGTCTTTTGGAAGCTGTCGATCAACTTGATCGTCGTTCGGACGAAAGATACGGATGAAGAAAAAACGACAACATTGTCGCGTGATATAAATTGACAAGGAAGATGTCGTATACGCTCTTTAAAGTTAAATTTGTTATCAATTTTACTTAAAATAAATGAATATTCATCAATTTCACGGTGATAAATTTACCACTCGTATACAATTATGCCACCGTTCACGAACACATATCACACATGCATATATCCCACTGATTGCAACAACATTTTAACATTTCGAATTGAGATATATTAGGCCAAATGAAATATTATACTTTAAAAGGTTTTGTTTATGTTTTACGAGTGCTTAATGTCAACTGAATTGAAATCACTTTATTATTGGATATACGTATAATATGCGCGCGCAATAAATAAATAATTGTCGTGTACGCTACGTAGAAATTAATATTATATGTAACACGTATGTATAAATTACATTTTGCATTTTCAAAATGTGTTTCTTCATATAGGTATATATAAAATTTAAGTACGCAATGAAAGTCGAAAGCTAGTGAAACATGATTATAGAAATTACGAAAGTATACAATGCTTTAATTGCATTAATTATTATATACGAGAGATGTGTATATGTATATACACTGTTAAATCACTTTCAATCTTTATACATACTTTCTATACATATATAATAGTTATACATTAAAATTCTTCGCGATGATCTCGAGTATTAATCTTTCGTTTCAAATATTTTTGTGTAAAGAAGTCACGAAAGCGCGTGTATCTTGAATGTCGGATCCGTTTAGGCACTGGTAATTTAAAAATAACACGTAAATGTAAAATAAATATATAATTCTCTTTGGATTACGCAATTGAAGGGATCGAAACCGCACAGTCAACCACTCGAAAATCCGCAATGATCAAACCTAACGCGTGTCACCGGTAAACCATATCACCCGAGGTGCGAGAGTTCGGTTTCTCGCGTCCTTCATGCTCTGATTGTCCTAGGTTATATACGCGTGGAACTATTTCACTCGCGAATATTCGCGAAACGCACGTAATACACTCACGGTGGTATCGCGTTACTCTTCTACACACCCACACACACACACACACATAAGGTGCTATATACACACAATGTACAATTGTTGTATACCGGGTCTGTGCGAGAGTGAGACGTTTGAAGCAAGGTCGAGGTTTTAAGCTCTTTCAAATCCGATCACTTCTCTCTCACTCTATATATATATATATACACACACACACATACGTACACCGTCGTACTTTTTGTTAAGTGGGAAAAGTTTTTCTGAAACCATCAGAGGTGTATATACATATATATATACTCGAGGATGTTTCGCCTTCGCGCCGAGCGCGTTAAGCTGCTAATAAAAGGGAACGAGATTTAGAGCCGAGTCTGATATATAATTGTTTAAGTGATTGAGAGCAAATAGTATATAGTTATACACTCGAATTATATACGATTGCTTTTACAATTTGCTTTTTGCACCCGATTTACTTGCAAATAAAACCTTTGGGTGTACCTCCATCAGTAAGCAAATACATACATACAGTGAACACCCCACCGATTTAGAACAATAGCGAACGAGGAGTTCCTCTTCTAATTGGGAAAAATAAGATTGAAAAGTTTGTCTTCCTTAAATTGTTTCAAACTGATTAATTGAAGTACTGGTGTTTAAAGTTCATTACATTTTAGAAAGAGGAGGTATTTTCCAAGGAAAATCGTATATAAATATATATTTTAAAATGAATTATTTTCAATGGCGTTGAAAATGTTACACGTGGTGCATTCTTTCGCCCGCGAAACATGATCTATACAGTCACACCATGGACCAACAACTATAAATCATTTTTCTCATCGCCTAGTATATACACCTTAAATTGGAGAAATATTCATATAACTTCTCGCATTTATTCTACCTGAATAAATTTCTATGCGGTATACAATATAAATTACCGCAATAAAACATCGCGTCACGTTCATGTATCCTACTTTCGAAAAGTTATTTCAATATTCAATATCAACTGTAGTTTGATATAAGCAAACGCCGCATATTGATATACATATAATGGTATTTAAAAAATAATAAAGTATTGGGAATGAAGGATGTTAATATTGCTATCTAATAATAATTTCTGAAGACCGAAAAAGTTGAATGAAACATTATCGTAAAAAAGGCACACACACACACACACACACACACCCAAATTTTATCGAAGAAAGTGAGGCGCAGCTTATACCTCGTAAACCTTCGAAGCCCTAATCGTATCGCGAGGGGTCTTAAAGCGGAGCGGCCGTTAAGCCCGTCGTCGACGTCATCTTCGAGAATCGAGCCGACTCCGCGATTAAGCGGTAAGTGTCCCTCCCGGTCGTAGAGGAGTTGGCCAGCTCCGTTTCTCTCTTTTTCTCCGTCTACCTCTGTCTCTCTCTTTCTCTCTCTCTCTCTCTCTTTCTCTTTCTCATTCCAACGTAAGCGGAAACGGCATCGCGGAGCGTCGCGACGCCTAGCCCTCAGTTCTGCGCGCGCTCTCGAGAGCGAGCGTCGCTCTCGCGCCTATTATGAACTGAGTCCCTCGTTTCAGAGGAGTCGCGTCTGACTTCTCTCATCATCACCATCCCCCCGTCGGTTATATAGCTATGTTGGAAAAAAGTGAGTGCCGGATATTTCTTCATACCTATTTTCTCTATTACACGTGCGCGGTTAATTAAACCGGAATTTTTATTTTGTGCACATTATACAAACTTATGATATATGTATTATACACGCGCACTCGGTTGTGTATTCCACATACCAAATTGAAGAAATTGGTGGTTAATAACAATCGAATACTCGAGGAAAGTGTCTTTTCTAAGGATTTCAGTAGAAAAGATCTGACATAGTAAGACGGATATATCTGTGTATATATGTGTATATGTATATATATATAGTCGATGATATACCTCCACATTGTTTCCTTCGGTTATAAACTTTCTTTTTCGTGCACTTACAATGGTGTGTATACGGAAAAGAAAATCTCATATCTCGGCTCGTATATATATAGAGAGATTTTATGTTTTTCTTCATTGTTTTTCTCGTTACGACTGTTAACTATATATGGGTTCAATGGACTATAGCCACTCGAAAAGTCGCACGTTTGACGATTCTTCATCTAAATTAGATATCTCGATTACACGCAGAACAAATAATAGGAGAGTGACGTTTCATCAAGTGTATTTAATTATCATTAATTATTTTTTTATTTACCTATTAACAAATTATCACGTTTTAATAGGTTCTCGTTGCAATCGAGTATAAAAAAAAACAAAAGAAATATAGAAAGAACGGTACACCTAACCAAGAGCTTTCGTCCATAATTACGCAACTTGAATATCGTATTACAGTTTCAAGCATAGGACAATTTTAAAATTGAAATATATAAACCAACGAATTTGGACGGGATTCTGTTTCACGAATATATTTGCAGCGAATAAAATTTTGATTCCCCCTCCTCGTTTGATCATATATTTTTATTTATTTCTCATTGACAATAATATTATCAATTTTTAAATAAACAATAACATTTCAATTCGTCAAAACAAAACAAACCGGCCAGTTAGATCTGAGATAATTAACAAGTTGTATAATAGTAAATATACACATGCGTATATCTATACCACCGAAACATCTTTCGAGTCTTAAAAGCAAAACCATTAGGCTGTGCCAGTGAAGAATGTTGAGAGGACTGAGGAACTTTACGGATCATAATTACTTGACAGAAATAAAACTCACGAATTTGTATATATATATATATATATATATATATGTATATGTGTGTGTATATATGTATTTATATACTCGTTTATCGACAATATTTTCGACTGCCAATTTGTATTTCATTACGTTAAACATTCGATTACTTTATCAAATTAATTTATCAATATATATCTACACACAATATTGCGTGAATCTTTTGAATAAACAAATCAATTGTTTACACGTTTTATTATATTATTATTTATTATTTCAATAGATATGTAAAGATTATTGTCGTTACGGTTATAAAAATATTAAAAAATATGTATAAATCAGATTGTAAAAATGTATTTACTTAAACGTAAAAGTGATATATTTTTTATTTTGTTGTAAGTCTGAATGATAAAAATTGTACAGAAATTAAAGTTGCTAACTGTTATAGGAAAGGAACTAAAAATATATTTTATGATTATATAGCATTGACACTATTAATGGATATAGAGAAAATCCATATTTTAGTCATCTTCCCAATAAATGTTTCGTCTACTATACATAAACCGGTGGATTATCGTCTATTTTATCTAACGATCGTTATAACTCTTAACACACAATTTCACAGTCTAGTAATATGTATAGGAGAACAAAGATACACATTTAGATTAACGGACAAAAGCCTTATTTAACACACGTATATTTGTTAATATAACAATATATAGAGACAATGCATTTTACGGTATTAATAAATAACTAATATACACAATTGTAAATTATCAAATGACTGCAGAACATTCCTTTAAAGATTTGTTATTCATGTTGGTTCGATCTCACCTAGACAAAATAATAAATCGCTTTCGTTTGCAGAAAAATTGTACAAATGCATATATGTTTGCGCTCATTTTGTATAAAATACGTAAGACGAACAATCTATATAATTTAATTATACAATTAAGAAAGTTTAATAGGAAGTGCATATAAAAATCTAAAAATACACTTGGTGAAAAAACGGTGGTCACTATTAATGGATTAGAGCCGAATGCGAAAGTGAGAGAGGGAGAGAGAGAGGACAGAGAAAGTTTGCTTCTAGTCTTAAGTTAGTTTTAGCCTCTTCTTCCGTCTAGCGTTCTCCGTTATTCGGTCTCTTCCGTACGTGTACGTCTCCCTTTCGCCTTAGTTCGTGTCTACCTTCTCATCAAGTACGCTTCTGTATTAATGAACCGCGAATACTCGACGCGCAGCTCGGAAAATGTCTTTGAACCACTAGCGCGGAGAGTCGCGAAAAATCAGTCCACTGAGTTCCTCGCCCTCGACGTCGCCGTGTTTACGTACTCCCTTGGGACCGTCTCGACTATATCTATACGCCCCACGCGGGAGACACGCGCCCAAACGTCTTGAACGATAAAGAAAAAAGTCATTTTCTAAACTCTATCGCTATCGGATACTTTAGGGACAGCTGTTCTTATACATTTTTCATTCTATGTAGGGAAATTACTTTCACTCCGTTCTTTCTCTTTTTATTCTACTTCTTCCTCACCTCCTTCTTCTTCTTCTTCATCCTTTTATGTTTCTTATTTCACTTGAATTATTTCAAAATTAAGTTTAGACGCAATTAACGGTGATCGAGAGGGAGGTTCTTGAGATTCTTCCAAGTATAAGATTTTTCCAACTGAATTTTGTAGGCTAGGCGATTTTCGAAAGTACACGTTCTTTTCCTAAAATTACATTTGCACAAAAAGAAAGTAGAGCATTTTGCGGTACTTGTGCTTTTGGTAATTGGATTATTCAGTAATTTCATCAAAATTAAGAAAAATTACCTTTATTCCTCGTGAAAATTAACTTACCATTATACTTTTCAAAGACATTACCTTTACTTCTTTTTGTAACCTAGGTTTTCGACCACTTACACAAGTATTCTTTAAATTACATTCGCGTATATCCGCAAATACGTAACTTTGAATCTGCAACAATATTATATTCATTTATTTCATTTGCGTTAATTAGTAAAAATTATAATTTTCATAACAATATTTATACACGTATCAAACAAGTAATATATTTCGCATTTTTAACATTATTGTAATATTTCATTTAAAAATGTGAATATAGTGCTTTCTAGAGTTAACAAAAATGGTGTTAATTTCATTTTAATGAAAAGGGTAACGCTGGATTTAATACAACTGTGCAATAAAACTCAGTATTTCTGTTGAACATTTGTTAAATTGGTTAAATTAAAGTAATGAATAAAAAACTAAATCGTCGCCTGTACTTTTTGAAAAGAATTATATAATATTTAACTATTCTATATTATAAAGTTTACAACATATTTGTTGTTTAATAATTTCGAGTATTTAATAAAAATAAAAACTCCATATTGGTAACCACGTTTGTTTAATTTCAGCGGAATATGTACTCTTAATTAATTTCGAAAGATAAATATCGCAGATGCTCATTGTTGAAACTATTTGTACTTATACACGAATAAAGATCTATTATTAAGTGGCATTCATTTCAAATGTCAATTTACTATTCAAGTTAAATGCTCGCTTTAAGGAATGTAGAACTTATACAATTTTCTCCTGAGTTTGTCGTTTTACTTGAGATAAAGATGCAATTCCGAACTTTTGCAGTTTTGCCGGTGTTACGATGACATTCCATTTCGTATAAGATGGTGTAAAATTTGATTAGGAATTTCGATCTTTTCGCAATGTCTTTGCAAACATTAATTCAAATTTGTAATATTCCCGAGGGAAATATATTACAACCTATATATTTAACAAAACGTGCTAACGATCTTGTGGATGTGATAAACCGATGTACATGTGAAATTATACGTACCAAATTAAAAATAAAATGTAAATCTAAAAAATACACGAATTCCAGTGATCTACTAGATTGAGAAATTGAAGACGATTCTAATAAATGAAGAATTGTAAACTGTATAACGACTTTATGTTCGTGATTAACAGAGGAAGTCTTTGGTATTTTCAGAAATGATTGCTCCGACGTTCAAAGCGTCGTCGAAAAAGCCAGGTAAACATCGATGTAAAATTGTATATTTGTATCTTTTTTTTTATTGTTCGCAGTGTCTCTATAAAAACGGTTTAACAATATCTTATAATTAAGCAATATGTGTAAATCGATGTAACTATATATATAAAATGTAACAAATAAATTGTGACTCCAATAATAATATACCAAACTGTTCTCGCATCCAATTTGTGTGATATATACACGTTGCTCGTATTCTAACAAGCCTGAATATTATTGCTTATTACTGCCGCAAACATCTATTACCAAAATGAATGGTGCTATATACATTCGAACACGAGATCAATCATTGAAATATATAGTGCACGCCTCCCGTGAATCATAGGAAACGCAAACTTCGATAAGGCTTACCAAAATTTTTGCAATAATTCAAAAGCGCGTTGAAACGAAAAAAACAAACCAAACAAACAAATAGACAAACTGTCACCAAACTGTCTGAGAAAGTTTGAGAAAAAGCACAGTGTAAAAACGAGTCTAAAAGCTAATTAACCTAGTTTCGATCATCAGACCAGATTAACGTGAGCCCGAAAAACGAGAAACTCACCGTAAACAGCCGCTTCATTCCGTCTACCCGCAAGAGCGTTTAATTTTGCTGGGACCGTCCAGCTGGTTTGATTTATCGTCGAATTAATAATGCGCGACGATCGAAGACGCGAGGGGGTGAAACGAAACGGGGGCGCGACTCGGCCACTTTGTCCGTAAGCTTTCGTTCCCAATTGTAATTATGCTCACGGGAGTCGAGCTAAATTTACACGCGGATCTCGAAATGGGACACACTCGATTTCCTGCTTCCTCGCAACCACCCACTCCTCCTATTTTTGAACTTATCTCATTTTCATTTTCAACAGTCTTTTGTACAAAATAAAAACTCGTTTGATCAATCTAATGAAATATTTATCTGTTGCTACTAAATTCGCGTGTTGTTTTTGTTAAGATTCGAGAATTTGCACAAAACAATATTGTCTTACTCGGAAACGTGAGGTTAATATTTTTGTTATTTATATATTTAAAGGACACATTTGTTTACTTTTATCGTAAATTATTTTTTTTTGAAAACATTCTTTTAATTGTGAATACATTGATTCAATGCCATAAATTGAAAAATAATTATTTATAAGTATATAATTAATTTACAAGTACAATCTTGCTCTACGTTTAATTCATTATCGATGGAAAATGTAAGTCGTTTCTTAACTTCCTTATTATATTTCACATGCTTCGTTAGTAATTCAAGTAAAACTTAATAATTGTGAAATTTTATTTTCAAAAATACCTACGTTCGTGTAAAACATACTTTATTTTTTTATGCTAGGATTAAAATAAAAATATTTTTATATACCTTTATAAAAAAATCCTTTAGGTCTCTATACAGCTCGTAAGTTTCGTATAAGAAAAATAAGTTACTGCTTATCGTATGAAAATAAGGCCGTGTATGTTTACATGTAGCGCGCTCATTTTTCGAACTATACTCAACGTCATATACGACTTCATGACGCGACCACGTGGACAAACATTGCCGCCTTTTTCCTCCGACTCACTAGTTTTAACAAGAAAAGCAAACGAAAGTTTTGTCACTGTTACTTTTGACCTGGTATCCCAATATCGCGCGGACCTCGATTCGCTTAGCCCGACGTAATATTTTCTTTACGTCAGCCTTAATCTTGACGGTTTAGAACAAATTCAATGATATTGCGAAATGTTACTGCCTTATTTAACAGAAAAATTTAATTAAAACTTTTGAACCTACGAGTTTCGAAACTTAAATAATTACGAATTAGTAAATACCGGGTATAAAGTAAGTAACATTATTTAAAAAAGATACTTAGCTTTAGAGTATAACGATAAAATGTTTTTATAATTTTATACAATCTATTTTTAAAATAATAAGATACATTTATTTGTGTATAATATATCGAATTACATACAGAAATAAATTATAGCATGCCTTTGTAGCGTACTGTCACTGTAAGTGAATTTTTTTGTATTCTCATTTTTTACGTTCTCTCCGCACATCAGAAAATTGATACAAGCATTCAGAAGCATGGAAGAAATAATACCATAAATATAACAGACACAATTTTTCAGTATTAAATAAGTTGCTCCAGATGCAATTGTAACTTTTTTCTTAACTTATTAAAAGTTATTGTTATATTTATTTTTTATGTATATATACGAATATTTGCACATACAGTATAATTTTTAATAACAAATCAGTTTAATTTAAAACTTTTATAGTTAACGTTTAAGTCACCTTTGACGTAAAGATGCAAACTAAAATGTTTAAGTAAAACCAAGAGAATCAATAAACAATTTAATAGATATATTTTACGAATCGTAATAAATCAACTTTATTATTTTAACGAATTGAACTAAAAATGTTAGACTTATTTGTTTTATTTCACCGTCGGTTGCAGACAAATTTACCGTAGGCTCGATTGGCAAAGAAATCCAAACTCACAAGTATAAACCGCCAAGAAAGAATCATTTATGTAATACTCCTCCGCCAGCCAACTTTAGCTCTTTTTCCTCCTCACCGCGAGGCTCCACGCGAATATGATATATGTATATATACTGCACGTATATGCACGCATACACACACACAGACACATACACACATACACATAGATATACATTTCGGCCATCAGATCGTAAATTCACGTGATCGCGTTGTCAGCGACGTCTGCTTTTCATAACAGGCCGAAGACCCTAATTATTTCGTTTTTACATGCGGCTGCGAACGCGTCGACTATTCTGAAAACTCGACTGTGTGTGAGGAAGCAGTGCGAGTGATTCACGAATGAAAAATTGGGAGCACGAGAGCTTTTTTGAATGAAGATACGCCTGCAAATTTAACGATTTTCGTTTTTTGCATGATATTTACATAGATTTACTGTGACTTTTTTTGTGCAACTTGCTCTCTTTTTTCTCTATATAGCTGCATTATTCATTGCGCTAGTTGTTATTTTTATTTTACTGGCGAATATACATATATTTTTTTTTCACGTTATCTCCTGTAATTATTATGTAATTAATGGAAACGAAAGTTATATATTTTGACTTTAATGATACGAATTTTGATAAAGAATTTCACCTTGATGTAGAGAATTACGATATTAAATATTATTATTCATGTCTATAAATGTAAAAAGAAAATAATCAAAATTTTATAAATACCTTTACGAAGAAAAAGCCTGTGGGTACTATTTTTTATTGTTACGAAGTGATAGTGTGAACACGGACTACTATGGCTTCCAACAAATAATTTAAATGAATGTATCATATTAATGAAGAAATTTACATTATACTGGGAGTTTGTGAGCTTAAAAATGATTGAATTAATATAAAAAATTATTTAAATAGATTCGTATTGTAATGTTTATTAGTTTACTAAAACATTTGCTGATAGAGTTGTGCCTATTGAGCTTAAAATAAAAGTAAAAGAAAATATTGTCACGAGAAAGAAAGTTTCCTAATCTTGGTTGTTATCTAGGTGTTTGGTCACCGGGCAGCGAGTCCGAGAAGCCACTGAAACCGCCAACTCCAGATCGTGGCAAGGACGGAAAGGATGAGCCAATTCCACCGGTTTGGACACCTTCAAGCGCAGGCCCGAGTCCAGTTCCCGAGCGGAAAGAATTCCGTCCAGTTCCTTTCGAAAGTCCTGTCCTAAGTAGAAAGAAAATCACACAGGTACTTGCTTTTCTTTTTGCTAACCACCTTTTTCTTTTTCTTTCAAAAAGTTATTTCAACATTTTATTTATATCAATATCTCCTTGGTACTCGAATTCAAGTAACGCGCGTATAAATTTATTGAAAACGTCGAGATTTAAATTTTATAAAGTTAAAGATTTTCTTCGTATATTGTGGTGAAGCTTGCGATTTCTTTTTCGATACGTGGAATGAAAGTCTCGGGGAGTAAAAAAAGGTTGAAAAATCAGTCGAGTAGGATCTCGAGTCAATTGAGAGGATCCGCGGAAGGAAATTCGAAATTCCTACCTCTCCCCGGGTCCCCGCTCCGTTTCGTCCTATATTTACAAAGCAATCGGTCGAATATTGACTTTTGCGATATTCCAATGCGTCCAGCAACCATCGAAGGCAGATACAGCACCACCACCCTGGAAGCACGAGGAAGAGAAGAAAGAAGCTTCTCAAGTCCTCTCTCAGAACATCCCAGCGCGGATTGTCAATTCTTACTCCGCCCCCTCTCAAGGCTTGAATGCGCTCTCGGGGGCTCCACGGCTGCCAAGGGCACAAAATCCAACTATTACTTTGCTGCAGAAAGCGAGAGGTACGTTACCTACCCAATATATTCCGTATGCATGCACTTCTTAGACTATCTACGTTCTCTATACCTATATACCTCTATCCCTATATACCTCCACTTGAACCAGATAGAATATGGTCAATGGTTAACTCTCGATTTCGCTAATTTGCGAGTCAGTGCAATTTCATGAATATTTAAACATTTCGTTTCTTAAAAACCACTTGTTCATTTTATCAAATCAATTTTATTCCATCGAAAGTTGATGTGCTGGCAAATTTAAATGTGATTTAACAATAATAAATTGTTTATTTTTTAAAATTTATACAATTTAACATTGGTCGTTTTAACGATTCAGAAATAGTTTATTTTAAAATACGTTATTCGAAATCCATTAAAATGCCTGAATGACGCAATTGTTTGTAAAAACAAGCAAAAAATTTAAGTACATAATGTTACTTTACAATTCATGCGTACAATATTATATGTTTACTAAAACGTAATAAAATTTTATTTTCACATAATGGTTTGTGGTGGTTATTATTTTAAAATCTGCATACGTTGTCGGTACTACAAATTTAAAATATATCATTTGTTAAGTAAAAATTGTAAAGCTAAAATGTGCAAATAATAGTGCAAGTAAATTTACAACTTGTCTCGGCAATAATTATTAATTAATATCGTAGAATATATATTAATGTTATTTCAGAACGTAAAATATTACGTGCTATGTGACTATTAAAATTACAAATGTTCAATGAGTAAAATAATAACTGCACGTCGAGTATATTCTAGATCTCTAATGACTATAGTACTATTGAATTAGTAATAGATAGAAATAAAATTTCGTATAGTTATACTGAATCTCTACCGTAACTTTACAATTAATAAAAATAGTTGTAATTGATAAATCTACTATATACATATAAATAAAGTCGATAGTAAATATATGTCCCACTGCATTGAAATAAGTTATTATATCGTGTATATTTGTATTCTATTCTGGAGCAGAGGGACACTTGCCAAAGGGAGCGGCCTATTTAGACGAGACTGATCACATTGCTCCCATCAAGGCTGATGTGAAACCACTACTCAGTCCTGGAGAAGTCAGTGAGTATCTCAATTCCCTCTATTATTCTCTCGCGTAAAAAACTTCGTATATTACGATAAAAAAATACGGTTAAACAATCAAGGGGCATAAATTACTTTGTTTTAACACCTACAATTTATGTGGCGAGAATTCTTATTTCTCCCGTATACCAAAGATTTTCGTGTACGTTAAGCCGTAAATAATGCCGGTGTTAAAAGAAAACTGATTGATTTTTAAACTGATTGAAAATTCGAGCAGTCTATACGTTGAAGAAGGAGTACGAGAGCGAACCGGAGACCGAAAATGTTCCGCCAAAGAAGATGGCCGATCTCGGCCCCCGCAAATACGAGGGTATTGGTCCGACTACTAAAAGCGGCTTACCCATCGTTTTGAGATCTGTAAGTCATCTATTCGTTGACAGAGACCAAGTACCTCAATTATATTATTTTTTCGAAAAGATAGTTTAACTCAACTATTCATCATTATTATTATTTTTATTTATTTATTTTTCTTTGTTTTTACTAACAAATGCAACAGTTTATTTTAAAATAACGTATCACAAGGAAGATTTTATAAAATAAGTGGCTTTTCAGATAAACTACATTGGATTTCTTTTTTTCCTTCTGCGGCAGGATACGTATTTTCATTTTCCGGATTTTATATATATAAAATATAAAAGGAACATTTTACGACATTGAATGATAAATCGTGCGTTTTGTTATTTATGCATATACTCAAATCTTTATTATGAAGACAAAAACGTTTTTAATTTTTGAAATATATTAAGCACCTTGAACCAGTAGAATATGTGATAAACGCAATGCGTAAAGTAAATCTTACGAAGATAAATTTATATTGAAGACATTTATATTTGAATATTCAATCTGATACATTATATATGATAAATTAAAAATTTTGTTAAAAGGCTAACTTATCCTGCCGTGTCGCGTGTGTGTGTATATACATCACAATGACAAATTGTAATAGTAATACTTGAAAGTTGTTTGTGAACACGTCTAAATGATATCAAATATGAATCTGCAAAGTTGGAACGAATTTAATTATCAGATAAAATGGCCTAGTTTATAGTTACTTTATCCCTCGAGAGAATGGCATAAAACTTTAATTGATAATTCATGTATAATTTCTCTGTAATACATATTTTCCCGCGTATAACCGAGAAAACGTTTGAAATAGCCACTGGTTTAATAAATCTTTCTTTATATTTTTTTTGTGACGAAGAAGGTTATACACTTCACCCTAACTTCAACATTACCGTGTTAAAGTTTATTACAATTGTAAGAAAAAATAAAAATGAATGCGAAAATGTACTTCTTGCAGGAAGTGAAAGAAAACAACCAAGCAAAGTGGTACAAGCGAATGTACGATTCTCTTCATCGCGCACCAAAAAATGGTTAGTTTTCCTCCTTGAGAACGATTTTAAACAACGAATATTAAACGTTGAAAAAAAAAGAAATCTATTATTAAATAGTCTAATTATTAAATCGTAAATAGTATTAAAATAAGGAAATGTTTCGCATTTACAGACGACTACGTAACCATCCGCTACAAACCACATCGAGGTGATTATCTATATTTCGTTAGATTTTGAAAAAGCAATAATAATGCGAATATATATACTAAAGCTCATGCGATTCATTAATGATATTAACTTTGGCTGCTAATACTTAAATACAGCTTAACTAATAGCTCTACTACTTTATACATCGCAACACCTGATTCAGTCCAACATATATATAACTTTCAAATAAATTTCAGCAATAATACTTACGTATATACGATTTGGAAAAAAATTAAATTGCCTATACCCGAAAATGTACCGTTTAATCTCTATATTAATATCGTTTTCCAACCTAGTTGTTGTATTGTAATAATCTGTCTCCAAGTAGTTGATATGAACTCGGTATAACTTTCGGAGTTGACTGTTTATGGTACTACTTTGTTCTAACAATATTTATGGATATGTGTGTGTGTATACCTGCGCAGCGGTGAAGTAACATTTGTCAGGGAAATGCGATGAATCATATGCGTATTTTGTATGCTTACACGCCCTATATACACGAATAGTACAGTGCGATATAAAAGAAGTGGCAAAATAAAAAAAAAAAAGAAAAAAAAGAAGAATAATCTGCTGTTTAAACACACTTACCTCTCTGAATTATGTATGCTACTTTGCGAGATTTAATACGATTAATCATAATAACAATACGTTTGATGCGCTTATATATTTTAGCTCTATAATAATTAATTTTTATTTAATATGAATCCAATCCATCCTCTGCAATCTCGAAGTTTTTTTTTCTTTATCGGATCTTTCGTTATACTGGTTCATATTTTATAAAAATTAAATATTTAATATTTGGCAGTAATGAGCAAAAAATTTGTATGCTTCAAGGAGAAGGTTGGCTCTGTATAACGTACTCCTCTATAATATTTATGCGAAAAATTTTATGAACATTCATGTATTTATGTATTTAATGTAACATTTATACAGAAATGCATTGCTTCCTTTATTTTTGTGTTGTGTACACAAGTTTTTCAGACCGAGTCATTTCGTTCTTAAGTTTCTATCATACTGCTACAGCATTCTCAACATATTCGAAAGTTACAAATTTGAAAACAAAGATAAATGTAGATATCTTTATTTTATTAAATTGTAAATATTTTATGTGTAGTTTTTTATTTTTTTAAATTTTATTGATTGCAATAATTGTACATTAGTCATTAATTTTCGAACTTTTACTTGTAAATATTATTAAATTTTCCGGCTATATCACGAAAATTTGCGGACACATCACCAAAAATCAAGCATTTCAAGCACTGCAACGTCCGATTAATGAACAAATTAGCAACTGTTGACTTGGCATTGTTGATCGGAATAAAACGTGCGGATCGAATTAACAGTTTTCGTTGTGTTACATATTTTTCAGGTACGAGAACTGGATACAGCGGCACGTCAAGTGGGTACTTGAGCGAACCCGAGCCTCGCTGTTACTCCGAAAGATCGGCCACTCTCGACAATCGCCGACACAGGCAGCGTAATAAAGAAAATGACTTTTCTACTTTGCCAAGGCCGTACGTTTCACTCCTCTTTATCTCCTACAACTATAAATTTTTGCCTTTCTCGTAAAAGGAAAATATTTAAAAAAAATTTCACTTTCGAAAATGATAAAAATGAAAGAAAAAAAACAAGAAAATAATAACGTAACGGCGTAAATATGAATTACAGAACGGGTCGCATAGATGGGCACTACTCACCGGACACGTATCACATGCAACCAGGAAGAATAGAGGACTACGTACCAGGGAACTGTTCAATTCAAGAGAAGGAAACCAAAGAGGTATTAAAACCCCGTAGCAATTATCTTGGTAGCCGATGAAACCGCGCAGGGTTTGCAGAACGTTCGTGTATACCGAATCGTGGTTATAAATCGACGCGCGCGAAATCCACCCAGTGTGTATGCGTGTAAACACAATCACGTCGTCCAAAATAATGTTTCCGATCGGTCGTTCGTTACGTCACCCAGCTAAATCGGATCATAACAGCATCGGTGCGATTTAATAATCGAAATGTATATATATATATTCATATACACACGCGTGTGTGTGTGAGGGTTCCAACGGGAATCGCACCTCTCTCGACGGTCATAACAAAACGGAACTCTAAGGTTTCCGAGAAACCGGCGGGACTCGTTAAGCGAATATAGCGAGGCCGTTATAAAATACACGCGGATACATACTGCGCTTCTCTCTCTCTCTCTCTCTCTCTGTCTCTCTTTCTCTCTCTTTCTCGGTTGTTCGCGAGGGAGCGCGCGGCGGTCGGATAACACACGGAAACGGCGAATCACGTTTCATAAGTGCCAAATTTAACCGATGCGACGCGGGCTACCTAATTTCGTATATAGTAATCCGATTAGGCTCTATAAACCGAAAACTTGCGCGTATATATGTATGTGTATGGATCTACCACGTGCTTCTCCCAGGCTCCTGGTTATCGATTTTAGCGCAATTACCTTAATTTTCACCAGTGAATTTATTGCACTTTCACGTTCATTAATTTGCGATCTCGTTCGCGCATCCACACGCGGACGAAATTACGCGCAGTTACCAAATTATTTTAATTCTCTGTAAATATGTTACATATAGGTATACCTATATATAAATGTGTTTCGGGTTATTGCAAATGTATAAATAGATTCTCGGTAATCAGATATACGCGAATATTTATCAATTTAATTGACGAGACGCAAAGATACTTTTAATATACATTTGTAATGAATAATGTGGAGGATCGTATATGTGATAGTTTGCAATGGCTTTTCTTACAGCCGCCGTCTGATCTCACTTGGGCGAAGCGGAAGGTAACCATGTCATCATGACCTTTAAATTATAATGTATATTTTATATATCTTTATATTAACTGTATTAATTCGGAGTGTTTCTGTTTGTGGTATTTCGTTTAGTGCCGTATAAATATATCAACTCGAATCTAATGGTTTTTTGGCCTAATATACAGGGGAGCCTATATATTACTTCATTTTTCTCCGTGTTATATATAGATACAAACATTAATGCAATACTCGATATATAACGACTACTACGCGCGTGTGCTTATTTCTTTTTATTTAACATTTATGGGATTATTTTTCTTTTCAACTAATAATCTTTACGAATTTTCGTTTAGTTTTGTAATCCACTCGCGTGTACATTGCGTTTTATTATTTTTTGCTTACGTAGAAACGCTTTTAGATACTTTCTAATCGACTTTTTGTTCAATTATGCAAACAGACGTCATCTATGTAAAAATTTGTTTTCTACTTTCAGTTTAACAATTAAAACGCACTAATATTGTGCTTGAAATTTTGATGGATGGCCTCTGCACTCATTTTTTATCTTTTAAATTAATAATTTTAGTTTAAGTTAACTGTTTTTTTATTATTATTAACTTTTAACTTTAATCATTCTAGAAATGGCGCATAGTTTGTAATGCATTATTTTAATCCTTTTTTTCTAGTGGTGGGACGAGGTCATGGACATATTTGACGGGGTACGCAAAATTTTATTTTCAAAAACAAAATATGATTATTTGTATAAGAGCAATAATCGTTTACGAACCAACGATCTTGCACGTATTACTTTTTCTTCGCAGTTGTCGTGATTTATAATAACTTTCCGTATTGTTTGTATACTAACAAATTTGAATTATCAATTTTTCTTTCTCTAACATCTGAATTAAGAGAACTGCGGAGATTAGTAAAAGAAAATGAACAGATACTGATTTTTACCTTTGTCGATCAATACTAATTAATGGCTAAAGTCAAAATTAATATGCATTTAGAATTATAAATTACGACTGTTCGAACACGGCTGAAGCATTTATGCTTTTGTACCGTCACTTGCAACTGATCGACATCCGATTTTTGACGTAGGATTTTCCTTGTATACAGTAATTACATTTGCAATTTGCTTTTAATATTGACACCTTATACATCACGTTATTGAATAAACGAGTGACAAAAGTTTTGCTTGCCTACTCACAATTTTTGTAATAAATTATGTATTCGCGTTATCACTAATATTGTAACGTCTTGTTTCGTCTATTGTCAGTGCAGGTAATGTACATACATAAATTTAGTTATTGTGCACAATTCACTTTTTTTACAATTCATTACATATATATATATCGAAATTGTAGAATTATATTTGCAAATGTTTAATTACGCCATTTAATGAGATTGCAATTGCTTTCGATGGTGTCAAATTAACTGGATTCGTTCGAACGTTATATACCCTCTTCAATTCTCTACCATTTGTCTTTTATATTGACGTTCAATCAAAGGTTTAAACTGTTAATATATAATTAACTTTTTCCTCGTCAATTTTAAATTTGAATCTGATGTACCTTTCAATATCGTTATATAACGCTTTACGCAGATATGATATTTTTAATTTATCGTCATGCTTATTTGATAAATGATGTATTCCCCTATATATGTATATATATACATATTATAGATATACTATACAAGTTAGTTTGGTACTTTTCATACAGGTAGCAAAATGGAAGAATTTTTGACAATTATTATTTGGAAATTATTTAATTAATTAAAAATTCGGATATGACATTACATTATATATTATATTTAATGTTTTGTATAAATTATTATGATGTAGATAATTGATTTATTCATTGTTGATGATGTTGCGTTCTGTATAAACAATTATTCGTTACGTAATGTCAAATGATTTAGTTAAAACAAGCGATACAAACGATACAATACCTCGGTAAAATTAGTTTGTAAACGAGCGACGCAATGACAGAGTATACGTATAAAGAAATCGAATTTTTACGTGGATCGATGCCTCAAAAATTCTTCCAGTTGCGCATTCGAAAGCAAAGGATCAATCGAGATATAAAGAAAGACTGGTGAAATAAAGGGTGGGTGTGTATGTGTGTGTCTCTCTCTCTTTCTCTCCCTGTCCGTGCCTCCGTGTACCCGACGTGTCTGGTTCGATCGCACGACACGTCGCACGTACCCGGTGGGCTTGTGGCTTCGGGTGATCAGTGGCTGGACGAGAACGGACGACTGCAGACCCGGGGCACGAGGAACGAGGGGTTCTCCATCGGTGCATCTCCATCGCTACTTCAGCGGTCGTCGAGCGCGAGGCCGGCACTCGGGACCGGATACCGACACCCCGATGCCCGCCTCTCGCACAGTGTAAGCAGGCCGAACGCGCGTTCCGTACGCGGGCCCTCGCCCCTCGGACGACTCTACTCGGCCTCGAATCCCGCCGGCGGGCGTCGCAGGTCCCAGACGAACGGCAAGATCCGCCGCGACGTCGAGCTCAACGACGAGCAGCAGCGACTCAGGCAGTCGCGGCTACTCGAGAGCCTGTTCGAGCTGGCCGGCGGGAGGGCGACGAGGCCGCGGAGTGGCTCGACTGGCGAGTCCGAGAGACGTATCATCCGGCCGCTCGAGGATTGGGCCCTGCTGGGCCCGATGGAGGGTCCGGTGAGGGCGCGACCCGCGGCGGCCCCTGCCCTCTCGCGAGGGACGCGAGGCACCACCACCACCATCACCACCACCACCAGCACCACTCACCACCATCAGAGGCAGCCGCTGGCCAGTGCCCCGGTCCTTTCTTCTTCTGCTTCCTCTTCTTCCTCGGTCACCAACTCGTCTTCTAACGGCACCACCACGTCCATCAATCATGTCGCGGTAGCGCCCTCTTCTTCTTCACTTCTGGTTAGAGAGTGCAACTGCCGGCTGCACCCTTCACGCTGCACCTTCTCTCTTTCTCTATCTCTATCTCTATCTTCCTTTCTATTTCTATTTATTTCAATATGTATCTTTATGAATGCGGACCGATGTTGTATACACATACGTGTCATCCTCCCGAATGATTCGTTTTTTATCCCTATGTATCGCTAATGTAATGTACATACATATATATACTCTTGTTATTTATTGTTTCGGATACTTCTTTTTATCGCCTCTGCACGATGCGGCCAATTTCATTTAACTTTTCCTCCTACTCCCTGTGGCGAGAGGTTACTTTTATTATTAATTTTATACCTATTATCTTTAGTCTCGGTAGTATTTATCCGTGTTGTTTTATATTTCATTTCAACCATATTTCAAAGATATTTCCCCTATAATAATTTTTATACGTATGTATATAGAATCGTTTATTTTTACGCATTTCGTTTCGTTGACTTTTTTAAAACATAAGTTGTACTATTTTTCTTTGGCGTTTGTGTTAACCTTCCATCGGCGTCGCTATATACTTGGCTTTTTCATGAATATACATGAATTTATGTGGTAATTTTATTCGAATTTCGTATGTATGTGTATTACGTAGAAAATGTACTTTTCTTATATCGATCCTCTCGATATGGAATGCGTCATTTTGTACAATTGCTTTTAAAATACATTTTGTAGAGTACGTTGCCTTTCATTTAACAAATATTAAACGCTAAAGAATTTCGTATTCGTCAAGTTTATGCCTTATGCGTTACTCGTTCATCACACACACACACCCAGTGCTTGGTAGCATCATAATCGATAACATTCATTTCTCCACGAACTTACAAGCAACATTTATCTTCTTAGCCGTGAAACTACGAGACCCATACAGGCACACACACACACACACACAATTTTTTATTTACGATTTCAAATTTTTCAGCACCGTCATTTATCTTCATTTATACGAATATTTGAAACATTTCTTTTTACCATCGAGCAAAGAAACGAATTATAATTTTGTAGATTATTGAAAACTACTAATTTGTATGTACAATGTTAATAATTGTTATATCTTACTGTGCGTCGAGAGTCAATTTTTGTTTCTACTAATTTTATCGTGTGGCATATAATTATGTATGTGACACATTTCGAACATGCACTACCCTACTAACAATAACACTGGTATCCTTGGCAAGAATGAAGCATGTTTCTCGTGTCCTAAAGTATACAAGCATCAAACATCATACAACGATATGCTACTCCAAAACACAATTCACAAACGTTTTATCAGTACAATAAACGATATTCATTTAAAATATATACTTACACAATATACAAGGAGAGAAAAATTTCAATTAATTTTACTAAACTTTCAGTGAAACACGGTAACAAACTACTAAAACGCAAAAAATTATTGAACTTTTTAGTAAAAATTTGTAGACTGTTAGTAACAGTTCAGTAACTTTTGGATTTCAGCAGTCTGTTATCGCGTTAATAAAAATTAAGTAATACTTCCAGAAAGTTTGATATAATTTTCTAAAACTATTCTCTCCGTGTACATTACAAAACGATGTTATGAACAATATTGGTGTCTACATTTTAAGAGTTACTAAAATTGTAGCACGATACTTAGCATGTAGTAAATATATAATCGATAAATGTAATTTACGGAAAAATTAATATTTATATTTATTTTGCAGCCATTTGATCAATCCAACACCCATTCGCCCAAGTCTTATATGACTCAGTAAGTATAGTTTTCTTACTCAAATATTTGTATAAAAGAATTAATGTGATTAAGTATACCGCTGTTAAGAAATATAAAATTATTACGCCCCAGAAAATTCATTAAATTGGTCATATATAATTCACCCGTTTGTATTAAATTTAAATACCGTTTCCAGTGCTTTGAAGGAGTCAGGATACGAAAGTGACTCGACGCTCGTTTTCCGTCGACGTGAAGATGCCAGTCCATTGAGTCCAATTGAGCAAAGGATAGCCTATAAAACCGTTCAAAAAGGCGGTGACGTCCCACTTCATGGTCTTCGCAAACCAGCGCCTGAGCGGCCTAAAGGTGAGTTTTCGACAACTCTGAATAATACATAATAACATTCTTCATTTTAATTAAGACATTCCCTTCTTTTATTACCATACATTTAAATTTTACTCAACAGTTTCCCGTTTATTAAATGCCAAAATACATATCCATCAAATTGTAACGTTGAATGTATGCGTAGTAAAAGGAAATACTGTTGACCTACATGTTCTTTATATTTGAATAACTATATTCTTCGTTGTATTTTGACCTTTGGTGACAGAGAGTAAACTAATATAGCATGACTTCCAAGAGGGGACCCTTAATCAATCTAATAATCCTTTCGTATTTTTAATTATACCTAGAAAAATAAAGAACAACAAGTAATCGCTTAGATTAAGTACATAATAGTACCGCCCGTAGAGAAAGCATGAAAGTAGCTTAATGTTGTTTTACGTGAAATCAATTTTCCTAAGCTGCACATTTTTTTACTCGCACATTTTATTTTCTTAGGAGTTTTACTCAAAATTATTATTTATTCGCTTTAGTTATAATAATGTAGATAGTTTGAGCTTCTTTTTTATTTCATACAGCTGTATTTAGTTGACTTACAAACTGTCGATGATACGCTGCAGTTTTTATATTCCATTTATCTTGCTCGAGACTGAAATTAATTTAGCACCATACTCTTTTTTTTCTTGCTGGATAAAATAGTTTTTAAAGAATTATTCCTCGCTCCGAATGGATTTTTGTGGATTTTTGTTTCTATCGCGAAATTGTTAAGTCAAGTACGTTAAATTTTCGAGAAAATGAAATTCCTTGCAAGCAACGATTAAAAAGCTATTTTATCATTTTTCTCATTCTATCAATATTGGTACGCCTGTATCATGCTAGATTTAATAAATATTTTATCACGATTTTTTCACTTTCAATTTTGTATCTGCACTGTTTTTTCCACGCACGAGATTTGTAAACACAAGTGTTGCCTTCACGTTACACGTATTTTCACTCAAGCAACCAGTAAATGCCGAAGTAAGGACCAGCACACGCTTATATTATTTCCGGATCAAAGAGATTATACATCTGTCGATTCGACCACACTTTATTTTTGATCGTAAGACTTTGGTGACAGGGATATATATTACATCTTACGAGCTGGCTTTCTACTACTACCTTCACGAATTCTTCGAGCTTCGTTCCACCATTATCTAAAAAAAATGGTCGCCGAAAACCTGTCTCAACTTTGTCCACAGACGATACTGAGATCGAGTACATTCCGATCTCCCCGACACTGACGAGGATTCGCGTTCACAGGAAGAGCAGCTGCAGCTCGGCCACAGCTTCACCTCCATCTTCGACATCGTCGATGAACGTCTCGCGCATCCCCATCATTTCTATGGCGTCCTCGACGTCGAGACGATCCCAAACTCAGGCTTCGAGAAGTAACAATTCTTTGTCGCTTAGGAATATATCCGCCGCGAATACTTGTATCTCGACTAGCAAAGTACCCTCGCCACCTAAGAGAAAATCTTCTCGCAATAATCGTACGCTTAGACTTTACTCGAACACAGTGAAATCACCGGAAGCTACGCAAACCCATAGTGCTAGGCACGAACAGTGCTTTGTAGAAGAGCAGATCTCAAATATTCGTTTATTGAAAGAAAAACTTACTTCCAACTTAGAGAGGCATAGAAAAGACCGAGAAGAATCGCTGAAACAAAGAATTATTAGAACATCGTCAGCTAGTCCAGTTTCCTTAACAAGGCAACCACTTTCAGTAATCTCCCTTGATTCTAGAAAAAGAAGATCAGATCCGTGCTTATCCCGAAATCTTTATGATTCTGGAGATTCTTCAACGGGTCGTGTAAAATCAAGAATTTCAAGTTCAGCCAGCCCCGTTGCTAGGTCACCAAAACTTTCGTTGGTGAAGAAATCGACCGAAAGTAAAACGCCAATCAGCAGAACTGCTTCGAAAAGTTCGATAACCAGCTCTTCAAAAGATTTGAGAAACGTCGATAGAATTTGTCAACATACGTCTCGAGCTAGAACAACAAATTCTGGATTAAAAAAGGATCCGAAAGTACGCAAATCAAAGAAAGAACAAGAAGAATCTTGTAAGAGGCTTAGTAGATCAACAGCTGATTTAACATCTCCTGTCGAAGTTCGAAGAGTACTTCAAAAACAGAAAGAAAAGGAGAAGCAACCAAGAACTATTACAACGAAAGTATTACCTTCCGGAACAGTAGTTAAAAGTTCGTCTGCTCCATTTACATCTAGCATTGGCAGTAGTAGGTTAAAATTAAATGATAAATCATTAAAAGTCACAGTAGCATTTTCTCCAAAAGGCAGGGAAATTCTTCGAAAACAAACGGACGCATCAAAAACTTTAGCTTCGAAACAAAAAAATCTTTTACTAGACAATACTATCGATTCTAAGAAAAGAAAGATTAAAGAAAAAGTTGCCCCAAAGTTACAGTCGAAGCAAACAGCTTCTGAAAATAAAACGAAAATTATTAAAGATAATCAAGCTTGCAATATGTCTTCAATAAAAAATAAAAAGAAAGAAAGCCCAAAGCTATTGAGTAAAACTAATAGTTTAGAGCGTTATAAAACTAATGAAAGAATGGTAAAATCGGAAACACTTACACCTTCTTTGACAGTTGACTTGCTAAGACAGCACCACGAAGCTACGATGTCGGACTCTTTCTTTCAACATCTATTTTTGAGAGACATTTTATTAACTTCTGCTCAAACGAACCCAATGCGTAAATCGTCTGTTTTGGACCGTGCTCGTATGTTTCAAGAAATAGCTTATAGTGATAGTTATCGATCTGAGCCCTCGTTAAAATCGCTTAATGTTTACCTTGCACATAAGCGTCCAGTTTCAAATTCGCGTTTCCGAAATTGGGAACGCGAAAGCATATCTTCTAGAAGTTCCAGCCCGTATGGTGCTAAGCCATTTTTATCAAGATTTCATAGATTCGATAGTCTATTAGGAGTTAATGAATTTGGATCGTCGAGTTCGTTAAGAGGAAGAAGTCCAGATTTGATTCACGAATGCCCGAAAGAAAGAAGTTTAAGTGAACCACCCTTGAAAACTCTAAGAGAAAGCCCAGATTCCAGTGCACGTCGATCTCCATCCCCTTCTCCAGTTAGATCCCCATCAGATAGAAAAATCAAAAGTTTACGCCAAGATAATTCTGATAATACAATTGGGAATTTATTAAAAAAAGTTAGAGCTAAAAGTGCCAGCGATGTTGATAATATTTACAATGAGCAACAAAATTTTGGATCAAATTTGTCATTACCTAGAAGTGCTAGTTCACTCTTGAATTTTGCAATTGATCGTGATGACTATCAGCAATATATTTTAGAAAGGCTTCATTCACGACAAAAATCTAAACGATATAAGGACTTACATGAGTTTTATACGAGTTTGGAGAGAATGGGAAAACTTGAAAAAACTACATCTAGCGGTGATCTTCGACCAAGATTGAAAAATGAAGAAATTATCGATTACGAACGATGGAAGCAGGTTAGAGCTAAAGAGAAAGCGGAGCAAGAATTAAAAAATCTTTACAAAAAATTAAAATTAGCTCAGAAAGAAAAGGATTTTCTTTTTTCGACCCGTGATGTAGATCGTTGTAAGTGGCGAGGAGATAGTAGTTTGCGATGTAAAGAGAGGTCAGTAGAAAATATAAAAGAACAATTTCGGAAATTGGAAAATGAGGAGAGCGAATTAGAAGCAATAAGACAGCGTGAAATTGCTTCCAGGAAAGATACTTATAAACCTCTATGGCGAGGTAATTCAGTAGTGAACGTAGCGAATACCATGACCAGAAAAGCAGCCGAAAAAACTGATTTTGACAGATCATCGGTTCAAGCATCGCTACAAAGAAGTCTTGGAGGAAGTAACAAATTTTGGAGTAGCTTGTCAATAGAACAGGTAACCGCATTAAAAAATCAGTTGAACGATATATATGGGAATGATCCAATCAATCCAAAAAGAAGTTTGAAACCAAAACATTCAAATGAATCGATTAATATATCAGAATCTGTTGTGACCACTGGAATCACCGAATCTCAAAAAGATGGTCTTGTATCAGATAGTGAACAATCGTGTATGTCAGTTTCCGATTACGAAATAATTGTATCTAAGCGAAAAAGAGAAATATCGCCGGATGATGCTTTAGGATTGCACGTTCGATGCCATTCAATGATTGCTCCCAATCGATTAAAAAATACCGAAGAATCGGATGCAATGAAACGTAGTGGATCCATAAGTCGAGTATCAAGTTTAGAGAGATCCCAATCCGATCGCGTCCCAAATTCATCACCGATGAGCGAAGTAGAAAAAAAGAGACTTTCGTTAACTCTTGGTAAAGAGATGTTGGAAAAAGTAAGCCAGAGGCTTGCATCATCAATGATCAAACCTCGCGAAACTAGAGGTGCTCTTGCAGCTGCTTTAGCCAAAAGCACTCCCAACGTAAGTCCCAGAACTTGTTCATCTATCGACGGCCCAACAAGTGACGATACAGCCAAGTCTAAAGAGAGAAGTGATTTTGTGATAATTCTCACTCCTAATGACGATGGTCCAGAACAAAAAAAACGCGTAGAAAGAGTTATGAAAGAATGGTCAAAAAAACCACCGACGGTTGCAATAGCATCTCCAACAAAAGAAGTGACCGATCAAGTAGATAGCGCGACGGAAAGTTCCGATACATCGGTACGCACTGTGGTTCGCCGATCCAGTGAATCTGACGATCTGCAGAAGAAGGTCGAATTTTACGAAAATATAGAAGATCAGAAAGATAAAATACCAAAATCTCCAAAATTACCCCATAAACTCTCATCTTCTCAGAGTTTTGCCGATCTTAAAGAGCTATTTGGTGAAAGCACATTAGCCAAATATCGAACGTTCCCCGTGTGTAGAACGCGATCGCGATCCGCTTCACCCGTTTGCAAAGCGGAACAAATAGCTACCGATGGCAGAGGAAGAAGCTCTTCCGCCTCGCCGGACGTGGTAGCCAGCACGCGACGTCCATTGCGCTCGTGCTTGGGCAGCCGTGACCATGAGGAGCAGCGGCCGCGCAGTGTCAGTCCGTACCGCGTCGTGTCACCTACGGATTTCTACGACTCGTCGGGTAGCCTCGAAAGCCTTTGGCAACGTTGCGGCTCGCCCGATCCCGGAAAGTACTGGCGTACCTATTTAAAGCTCGTTCGAGACGGTACCGTACGCCGTTTGCGCGCCAAGTTCGAAAGCCTCGAAGAGCTCTCGCACTGCAATCGCCGTAGGTTGGCTTTGCCGCCCAAACGTTTTCAAAGTGATCCCGAATTGGCGAGGAACCTACTGAAGAAAGTGACCGATACATCAAAAACCTACATCAAACCACAAGAGATACCGGATGTCGCCTGGCTTCGCAGAAAATACGAGCCCCCTCGAGGACGCAGGCGCAGGGGGGGAGTATCGCCGATACCGCGGGTACCTTGGAGGTTAGAGGACCTTACTATGCCACACATCAACGTAATCAGTAAAACCGCCGAATTGAAAGAGTCGGCATCGCGAGTGCAAGTTAATTCAATTGCTCGGAAGGAAGAAACGAAGGAGCTAGCCGCACGGAGGCCCGTAAATCGAGTTCGCGAAATGTTTGAACGGTGCTTGAGTCCAAATTCGAAAACATCTATTTTGGGTGAAATGTTTACCTCGGCACCGAATGTCCATGAACTGCGAGATATAGCGCCGTATTTAGCAGGTCGATGGGTAGCACATCAATATCCAAGTCGTTACGATAATTCGCGCTCGTTATCATCCCCACCAGATTTATCTCGCGAGTCCGAAAGCTCGTCACACCGTACGAAGAGGTCGATAACTCCACCGAGTAGAAAGAAGAAAGTACCAAGTTCGAGAGCTTCCTCGGTCTCGCCAGTGCGTCCTAGAACGCCAGTATCTATTCTAAAGCAATCTCAAACCGACGACGTGTTCGCCAATCAACCCTTTGACCCGAGTAAACATCGGCCGAGATTCAGGTATCAGCCGCCACCACCGCCTCTGCCTCTACTGTCGTCCTCGAAAATGAGATACAGGAGCAAGTCTTGGTGTCCTCCGATTCCGACGTACAACGCAAGGCCAACTGTTGTCACTTTTGAAGGTCCGAATACAAGACGCCCTAATACATAATATTCCGATATTAATCGTTTTTAAATAACACTTTTTCACTTTTAGTTATTCTCATACATTTATCAATATTTTCGCATTTCTCTCATTCTCATATTCGTCGAGTGCGTAGGAATTTAGATGTTTTTGGAATCGTACTATTATTGATAGAGAAGGTATCGTAAAAAAAAGAGTTGATTGCTAAATGTCTCTCAGATTTTGTAAAAAAAAAAAACGAAAAATAATATTATAACCAATCAAAGTATTTGTTTAAACTTCGGCGATCGTCACGTAGAGCAGTAGAGCGGTTCACTTATTGTTTTTCTTTTTTTGTTTCTTTTTTCGCTCGTCCATGTAGAGTACACGAATGCACCGCCACCACCACCGCCAAAAGCCCAACACTACAGAGGCGAACGCCAAGGTAAATTCTCTCCCATTTCCATCATTTAACTAATTTTTTTTTTTAATTATGTGTTAACAATTCAATGACTTGCACATACGTTTAGTGTTCCTAATTTTATTTCTTTTCTGTGTTTGTCGTGTTAAGTTTTTTATTAATATTCATATTTTTTAATACTTGATTGTTTTTAAAATTAAGTTGACTAGATATTTAACCGAGTTTCATCTTAAATAATTCACTAAAGCCATATATTTAATTAGTTAATATTTTGTTGATAAAGTAAGGATATAAATCAAAGTTGATAAACGAACGAAAAATTATTTTTTCATTAAATATACCATGGGTTTCCTCGATCCTTATATCAGGCATGATCTGCAATATTCTACTTATAAAGCAAATAAATTAACATCCTATCTGTTAAGGATAAAGGAGATCTATACCGAAACGTCGGTTAATTAATAATGTTTATGTTTATTTGTTCATCAAAGTATCGATCAGATTCTGTTAAAATAACTGATGGTCACTCTAACATAGAAAACATCAAGATACATAATTTATTTCTCAGGATTAATACGACATAAAACATACTTTTACAAGTATAACGATAGTGACTTACAGCAATGAAAGAACGTAAGCTTCAAAGTTAAAAATATGGCTGTCTAATAATTTGCAAAATAACAAAACAATTGAATGGTCGACTTGATTGATCAACGCAATCGAAACCGCTATAGCTATTAATTTATTACATTTTCCCGCAAATTCGAGTGGGTGAAGGGTCCAGTGTACGTGCGAGCATGAGGACCCAGAGTCACATATTATATGCGGTGCATGTGGAAACGCGATCGATTGCATCCTGCGTGCTCGTCTTTTGTGTTATGTCTATCTCGCCGAATGGCTGCTATACACACGCATTGTCCCTGATTGTTCGTACATTATGTATACATATCCGTGCACCTCGCTAATTACGCCAAGACCCAATTCCCTTTTTGCGAATGCATTAAAATTCTCTTCCGTTCTTCACCTCTATAGAAATATTTCTTATTCGCTCTATACTACGGGTTTTCATTTAAATACGTCCTCTGTCGGAAGGTATTAAAAATTGCAGTGATGTATACCTAGTAGTACAATAGACGCGGATGAAAATTAGACAACCGTTTATTTTCATTTCATCGCACGTTTCACTAACGAGTCGTACACAAGCCTTTAAATATATTAATTCAAGATCAAATAATGTTTATTTTTCCTTTACTTGCAATTCTCCTTACTCGTACAAGGAATTTATTAAAATATTGTTTTCTAAAATATTATGTTATCTATTATAAACGATGTTGGTATACATGTACGTAGGATTTATTATTTATTATAATTAAATTTCGTGTTCAGAAATAGTTTTGATACATCGCTACACGTTATATAAATTGACTACTTGACGAGCAGATCACTTTTTGCACGAAAGTTATATAGATACATAGATATAGGTATAGATCAAAAGAATGAGATTCCCGTTTCTATATTTTATTCAGGATATCGTATTTACGATTTATTTATTATTAAATTCTTATGTAATAAGAGCTATGGCATTATTATTATTTACAACATCTTAATAGAAATCTTAGTATGTTTTGGCTAAAACTTAACGTTAATGTAACGTTTGTCACCAGTAATTAGCTATATTAAATGAAATTATCACTACGGATGCATAACTTAAAAAATAATTGGTATTAGTATAAAATCACAAATAGAATATATAAGAGACTCATATAAATGCAATTATTTAAAATACGTAATATTAGTTTATATAATTTTTATGTTACTTAACATTTATTGTACTAAAATGTATTGTACTCTGCATTATTTAATCGTACTTTCCCAATTTTATTAAAACCATATAAATTTTATTAAGCAAGATAATTAATAGCAAAAGCCGATTGCACACACACACACACACACACACACATATACACGGCAAACTATTAGTTTGCAATTTAATTTGAGCATTAGGAGGAAACGTACACGTTATTGAGAATTATAAATGGAAACATAAGATCCATTCATCATACCGAGTAATGTAGAATATTGCGGGTAAAAAAATATTTTCAAAGGGTTTGCTAAATATAGTCCCACCCATTTATTCTCCCTGACCTTGTTATTCTAAATATTAGCTCGAGTATATAAGAGATCCACGTAATAATAAATATATATCCGTAACATTATTAATATAATAATAGCCGTTTCAAATTACGATAAAAGTATCAAATTTCAACGTAAATACCGGGTTCACCGTGAAAAGCGTATAATAACCAAAGAATTAAGTAATCAGTTTAATCGGTTGCCTGTTTAATTGTATTGCGTAATGGGTATATAATTTGGAAATTTCATCCGGAAGAGGGAGAGATATGTTGGGAGGGACGCGAGGTCGCCACAAGTGCGTTGATCCCGCTTACCAACTGACTCTCTCTCACTCTCTCTCTCTCTCTCTCTCTCTCTCTGTGTCCCTTAATGCGATGTCAATCGACTGACCAACGACCCGTGACGTTTCTTTATCGATGAATTATTGGACTGATCTCGAGCGAGGCAGGAGCTGCTTGACCGGCTTATTAAGCCGCATTTATAACTACGAACCCGGCGATGGAGTTTCGTTTGATCTGACTGATTGGAATTTAGTTGATTCTGCATACTGCATAATTAGATTGACTCCGAGCCAATACTAGCCGATGCCGTGTATTCACAGGCGTTGAGCCAAACGCTTAATGGGACGCTTTAACGGAGGTTTAGTTTATTTTAGGATATATAACTATTTATTTGCGGTTATTAAATACCACCCGCGTTATTATGCTTCTACTTGATACGTACTTTCCGAGCCTGTACGCGATCGTTATTTCATCTAGTTTCGATCAGGTAAACGATACGTGTCCGTTTCGTAAAAACGATATTTTGTGTAATTCGTTAAAATCAAATTCATCAAGCGCTATAATCTATCTGATATATTCAAGTATTCTAGGTGATCAACTTATCGTCTTGCAGGTATTCGTATATGAAATTAAAATTTAACTAAACAAGCTGCATGTGAATTTCAATTAATTATTTAAATAAATAGAATGATTAATATAGACAAATTGTCAGATAATTAATTACGAAGAAAACAGGCTACAATGTCTTGGTTTACATTCATCAAAGAATACATTGCCAAATTTTATTTATAAGAAAATTTATGTCTCTTTTGATTATATAATCTAAAATATGTCACTCAAACCTATAGCAAAATATTGTTTGGTAAAAATTATGCTTGTAGTATATTTTCAACTAAACATCTACTTTAACAAACAACACATTGTATAACTTAGCGTTTGGTATTTTATTACCTAATATACAGTACATTCGCGTAAGATAGTAAACATTGTAATACGTATTAAAAATCTAATAAAAAAACGTAAAAAAAAGCTTCAATTTTATCATTGAATACCCAATCGTTAGCGACTCCTCGGAAGTCAGAATTACTTAATTATACCAAGTTAAGAAAAGTCAAGTTCAAAGTAATTACCAAGAAGGAATAAAGCGCTTAATAAACGAGGAAAAAATCCAACAGACTCGATCATTTGTACACCTAAAAATACTATATATATACTCACTTTTTTCCGAGTGGCCGATAATCGAACCAATAAACGCCCGCGTTTGAAAGCTCCGTCAGAAAAAAGACCGCTATATATAAATCGATAAAACCTATCCCAAGAAGGGAAAAAAAGGCTGTGCAAACGTACCATCCGCGCCTCGATCGCAACACAATCGCAACGAAAACAAAGGGCCTATAAAAAAAAGAGCGCCGGAACGACAAAAAAAAGAGGGTCCCGTTTATTGTCGTATACGGCGGAGGAAGTGCGGCTGGTCCCGCGCGCGTTTCGAAGGCGGAGCGTGACGCGATTATCCGGGACCGATAACGATGCCGTGGCTCTCGAGGGCGCGACGTCGGGAATGAAAAATTGTTCGCGGCTAAGGTCGCCGAAACGATGACGCGCACCGCTGATGGAATAATCATCGCACGTAGATGAGCACCGCCGCCGCCGCAATGTCCTACATGCTGTCATCGCTTTGTGTCGCATCGCGTATACAATATATATATATATACTTTACGTACGCGTACATTACGCGAGCAGCTGATGTATTCTCTTGATATTCAGCGCTTTGCATAATTTTTAGGTGGGTTATACGACGATTGTTAACGAAAATTATGGGTTTGGTGGTCCCTTGTGCATTGTACACTTTTTCAACTGTACGCTCACATTTTATTTTTGGAGGTTTTCTTTGTTTCTTTTACGGAAATCGAAGGTTTCAATCGTTTCTCGTTACTTATGTGAAACAAATAAAATCAAATATTTGTGCACATCTTTTATGTTGATGTTTCATAAGTATATTACATTCAGAATTAGTAGTAAATAATTTTTAGTAATAAATATTCACATTAAAATTAAACGTAAATGAGGTAAACACATTTCAAATAATTATCGATATTCTTTATACGCCAAACTCTATATATTTATAATATTATATTTTATTAAATGTTTAACTTTGTTTGATTTATAACACTTTATAAAATAAAACTCAAAAACGATATTAACTAATTTAAAATAAAATAGAAATTTCAAAAGTTATGAGGTAAAATTGAACTAAAAATTTTATGAAATCGTTATCCTTTCTTTAACGTATGTGTGTCACTACGCATTAAGCCAAAAAAAAGTTAATGGAGTAAATGTAAGATTTGTTAAGCTAACAATGAAAGCGATATTTACCAAATCCAAAATTATTCTTATCTAAAGTTATTTCGTGCGCATTTCTTTTTCAATCTTGCTACGCCCATAACAATCCTAGGCTGAGAAAATACTTGTTTATTTTTTGATAGATATTCGATGAAATTGTTAGATAAGTATAAGTTTCATATAACCATATATACAGTTGTATGATACGTTTTTTTCTAATTAAACGGACGATTCGATATGAAAAGGAAGTGAAACTTGTGATTAATCTGCTAAAAGTCCAGGAAACAAGAGTCTTTCATTAACGGTTTTTAAATCTGCGTTTTCCTTTGATATATATGTATATACCTGTAAGGATAGGATGTACGGCTGATTTACTTAAGTAGAACAGCCGGATTCAAATGGTTAAGACATTTTGTATTTTACTCGTTATTAATATAAAGATACGTTAAGAATGTGGAGTAAAACACAGTGAAACGTAATAAAATATCCGGGGTGACTCACTTTTATTAATAATCTATTCGTAATTATATTCGATAATTATTAATTCAACGTTTCGTTGTTATAATCTACAACGTAAATTCAATGCAGATCAATACGATCAGTATATATCACTTCGATAAAAGTAGAAAGGAAAAAGTAATATTACCCTATAATCAAATGTACACAAGTTATTCCAACGTACAAATCTCGTTTAACGCGTTATTAAAAAAACGCATTTACTCGGGCGAAATGAAATTTTCGTTTACTTTGAAAAATTCAGGTATAAAAAAAAAGTGAAATTTTTACGAATGTGTATAAAAGAAATCGATAGCCAATGAAAAATTTAATTAAACTTCAAAAAAAAAAGTCTCTTCTTTACCATAAATTGGTGTACTCGTAACGAATATCCACTCGAAATGTGTACATAAATAACCACGAAGTAATAATAAACCCCAAGGAAAAAGCGCGAAATTCAATATTGCGGGAAATAAATAATTGCACGCTCCGCAAATTAGTATAGTACCATCGTTTTAAATTCGAAGAAAATGTAACTTGACGAACCATACGACAACGACAACTTTGTGATTAAGAATCTCGATCGCGAGGAATTATCGATGACTTAATCGAGACTGAGAACAAGCCAATTATCGACGAAAAGTTAAATTCTCTCCGTCTCTCTCGGTGCCGTGCACACGTAAGCGGGCCGAGCCACGTGATCGAGTAGCAAACAGTGGAAAAGCCACAGCCAGCGTGTGAATCTAAGCAGGGGACACGCGAGGAGTCGTGAGATGCTCGTCGAGGACGACGCCTCGTTCGCTTCGTTCTCTCGGTTTTCGCGCTTCAGTTAATTCGGCAAGTATTTACCCAGCTAGTGTTTTCGGTTTGGAAGTGCATCGAGTGTGCAAATACGATACGAGATTTCTTTTTACCTCGATACTTCTACATGTATATATATAGTGTTGATTTCACTGTTTGCTCGTGTGTGTTCGTGTGAGATCGTCTAATTTATTTCAATTATTCATTGCTTCACTTTGTTATTTATTAATCACTTAATAATCCTAATAATAATAACGAACTGTTGTTGAAAACTATTACTTTTGCAGTAGATGAAACTTGATAAGTTATATTTACAACGATTATTTTGGTTAATCAGTTTAATTTTAGATTATATTGTAATACAAAAAAATGTAGTTGTAGAGTTATGCCGCGCGCATATGTTGGAACTTGAAAATTCGTGGTGAAATTTATGCGTGCGTTTTATCAAACGCGTTATTTCATTACGTCTACCGATAAAAATTCTTGTTCGCATTATCGATATTATTAAAACTCAACGCGAGATTTTTTGCACGGTTCTGCAACAGTTTTGCTACATAAAACTTTTAATCTTGGGAAAAGTCTGCTACCAAATTGCTTTTAAACAAAGAAGAAAAAAAGTATATATATAACATTTATAAAAAGAATGTGGCTTCTTTATCGTAAAGTAAGCGATAAACTTGCTCGCGATATTTATTATCGTTGTCATTCTATAGTTCCTTTTTTTTTATCTTTAAAACCGTAATCTGCTGCAGTGTTTATTGCCTTTAAAGCACTGATTTCCTTGTCTAATTATCCCTTTGAGCATTCCTTCGACCGCTTTCTATAGTTTTGTTTTTGCATTCCTGAATAGAACTTCGAGACGCAAGTGCATTTGAAAATTGAAATGTATTGTTATACGCTCGTATGGCCTGAATAAGCGCAATTATCAAAAAAAAAAAAGAAAAAAAAATATCTTGAGTATAAAAGAGGAGCAAATGCAAATTTGGTGTTTATATCGAGCGCCGACATCACGTAGTGTTCACTAATAAAAATTCCTGGTCATGGAGCGTCGCTATGCGTTTCATTGATCGTCGTGCGTGCGCGTATGCCATAAACAAAATTCGTTTTCACGTTCTGAGGCCGTAACAACATTAATAAACCAGAAACGGAAGTCAATAAACGCGAACAAATATTTTTATTTATTGCGGGAAGAAAAAGTTTCCTACCGCAATATCGAGGTTTTTGTCTTTCTAAAGAATCATTGGGACGATACAAAATAAAAATCGAATGCTTGTGTACAACAGTTGAGATATACAATGGGAAGTACACTTGCTACAAATGTACTAAACAATTAACCTTTAATTATTTAATAATACTAATTTTCACGAAGCTTTTAATTACAATGTAGAGGATATTGGGTTTTAAAGTTTGAATTATATCGACAACAAAATAAAGATGCATTTTAATCTAAGTAAAATTATTATCATATCGTTGATTACTAGAAAATATTTGCGATTAGATAAAGTACACATTTATCAATATAGACAATAAAGTGACAACTAATTACGACATTTTGAAACCATAAATTATATTTACTATACTTATTTAATCGTAGGCAAAATCAAAGAGAAATAACGTAAACAATGAGTAAACGAAGGTAAATAATGAAGCCAGAAGAATGTTAAGTGTGCCGAAAAAAAGTTAATCTTCTCATTGGCAATTACTCTCTCGAGGCCACGCTCCCTGGGTTTCACTTTTTTCCTAACCCCATTTACTAGTGCACTAACGATCCCAATATATAAATTAATTATGCGCGTAAACACGACGGTGAAATCGGTCTTGAAAAATAACTCTATGAGTTTGCTCTACATCGGCTGCCTCTTCTTCTACTTCTTCTTCTTCTTCTTCTTCTTCATTAGAATAGAATGACAGAGCGATGTCGTCGCAGGTGCGAGGCACCAACGTGCAAGTAATACCGTAACGTTTTCACACATTGCAGCTGACACGCGTGCGCGCGTCTACACATGTGCAATTTTTCTCTTTCCCTCTCTTCGTATACTGTACTCTCTCTCTCTCTCCACGTTTGCAAATTTCACGCAGGAGATTATTTCCGGAAGTTCCGTTACATATGTACGTATCTATTATTTACCCGTGTCTACGCGAGCGTCGTTAAAAGAGAAAGAAAGAGAGAGAGAGGAGGAAAAAAAAGATGAATGGGCTGCAAGGTCTAATTATCAACTTGTAAATTCTATGGCTTTCTCGCGGAATATAGGTATTATGATTATAATACACATAGAAGTCGGAATACGTGGAAATTTTCCTTTTTTTTTCTTTCGTTTCGATGTGACTCGCTAGTTTTCGGAAAGATATTTTCAATTACGTGGTAGGGCTTTAATAAGCTTGAATCACTTTTTTTTTAATTGGACGATATGTAGCATTTGACGACTAGCTTGGGAAACTACTTGCGATTACTTGGTAATAGCGCGACGCTACATTCAATTAAAACAGCCTGATTATAAACAGCTGTGTTTACATTTAGAAAACAGAAGAATATTATTAAGTAATAAGTAAATATAGATATGTAAAGGTTAATTAATTATTTAAATAATAAAACCATATTAAAATTCTGCAAATATGTAATAATGTTAAAATTTTTAATAATTTATTTCATCGTAATAATACTTTTAATTTCTTACGTAACACTTTATATTATAAATCGTAACTATATAAAGTCTAAAATTTCTCTAAATTAGTATTACACTTAATAATATACATTATTATCAATTACACGTATTTTAATAATTCTGAATAATATAAAATACTGTTAATTGTGAAAGGTTTTAATTATATATGTATACGTGTAATACAGTACAATTAGCATAAAAAAAAAGTTGAATGTATTTTGGTGCTGATGGTTTGATAAAAAAAATGAAAGCTACTTATCGAAGTGGTCATGCCGGAATCTTGCTTTTGCCGGGTAAAAGCAGCTGTGCACAATATGCAAGATATACGAACGTTAAGTGGGTTGAACTCGATTATACTGCAAAATGGATTTTCCATCAAGCCCGAGCGCATATTACAGAGCTAAAAGTACTATGAATACCGCAATTTGTTCAATAGCGTTACGATATTTTTTTACAACAATAATCTTGTATCACTCAATTGTTTAATACGAATAGCAAAAAAAAATATGCGTTAAACGATCGTGGTAATAAAATATTTTACGTAGTTAACGCTAGTAAAAACGATAAGGAATTTTTGGTTTCAATTTACAAATAATAAATGCAGTTAGTACACAAGGAAAAGCTATTAATATTGCTAACTCGATTTTTAACCGCTAAAATAGACCTCGTTTCGGTTCTTTACAACGTCGCATATTAAGAACCCATCCAATTTCCTTCAATCGCTCGAAAATCTGATTTTCGAGAGAAAGCAATTTCCCTGAATGCGGCGAAAAAAAAGCCCTCGAGCGTACGTGCGTCAGGAGGCCACTCGGCATTAAAAAAAAAGGAAAAAGAGGAGTATGAGCGGATGAGAAAAACGACAATGAAGAGGTCCATCGCCGCGCTATCACGTACCAGGGAAAATCACGTCGACACACGGAAAATTGCAGGCCTCGCGTTGTAGGGTGGTGGCGTACCAAATCGATCTGACCTTGCGAAGTTGAACGCGCGAAAGGGCATCGCGATAGACGCGAAACACGACCGGCCAAGTTCGCGCGAATTTCGCCTGCGCGCGAAAATAGAATTTTAAGCGGTGGCGGCGGCGGCGGCGGCGTCCTCGCGTCGAGCCGCAATTTCTGTGTTACACCGCGCCTCGTCGACGGCTTTTGGAATTAACGCTCAGGCGCGTTCAGGTTTATACAGCAATTTACTTAAATTGTCTTTTGATCGAAAATTTCACACACGGTATATTTTATAATTTTGATACAATTTAACTTTAAATTACGTGGGGGGAGTGTTCGTTGATAGCACACCCTTGCTTAACCAACAACTGGATGGTACACTCGGTTAAATAATTATTATATTAATATTGTTAACTACATACGCATTATTATGTTATTTTAATCCTAGCTTAGATTTTTGAAGAAATTTTTTCTTATTTCCTTGATAATTAATTATTTTACTATATTAACCGTTTACTTATTGCTTGATGACTGTAATATCGTAACCGGAGAATTAATCGTGATGTTTCATTTCAACTGTACGGTTTTCTTAAAATTAACTATAGAAATTACGGTTACTTGTTATTTAAAAATCGTAACTTTCATCGAGATTCCTTAGTATTTTTTATCCAAAATACTATGCTGGTAATTGTATGCATATATATAGTATAAAGTAAAGCGAATACGTACCATCAAGTTCATATTATATAGAGGTACGCGGTTTTACTAGAAAATTATACTCAAAGTAAAATGATGATGCATGCGCACGCGAAACTCAAAATAGAACGTTTCAAGTTATTTTAGGAACCTAGAAATTTTCGAGAAATCCTTGCTTTAAAGAGAATAAATAAATTTTTGATAAATCAATGTAATACACGCGCGCGTGCGAAAGATTTATTATAGTTAGCTTCTCGAAAATGTAATAAACGCACTTGTGTCGATTTACCTGACTGTTTACAATTATAGTTTTCGAGCGCTTTATTTAAAGAAGGTCAAGTGGAGAGAACGAAAAAAAAAAGAAGAAGAATACCATTAAACGTATTCGTAAGTTGCACAAGTTTCCCATGCTAGTCATTGCAACAAACGAAGTCCAATGCGGGCGCATGTAGAAAAACCGAACTTCCCAAAGAAACAAGGAAAACTCTTGCGTAACCTAGAAAAAGGTCGTAGTTTCTTAAAGTTTAAAGATCTTAAGAACGATCTATGTTGTATCGAGAACAAACTTCCGTGATATCGCATAATTTTTTTGACGTCAGATAAGGACCCTATATACCAACTTACATCACGGTATAAAGGCAATATTGTGTATGTTTGTTTAACTCGGTTGTTTCTTTCTCTCTTTATCAAAGTATTTGAGAATCTTGATAAACCATTGCCGAAATAAAATAAAATAAATAACAATATTACGAAATATCGTTGAACATAGCGTAATACACTATTGTTTAGAAAAGTAAAACTCGGAAAATAAACGTACTGGGATGAGGAGAGAGTGTGTTACAATTAACAAATGGCGGTAATTAGCCGGAAAAACGACGGATAAGATGAAGGAAGAAAAAGTAATGTATATGGTACTCCCAAGTCCCACAGCAATGAATCCTGGAAATATCGAAAGACGGCCATAGGCTGCACACTCGGGTTTTCGCACGAGATAAACTCGACTCACTCTGGGCTCGGTCTCGGTCCTTCCGGCCGCGCTTGAGTTCCTACTCCCTCTTTCTCTCTCCCTCTCTCGGTTACTTCTCTTCTTTATCGCGAATCGGCAATCGCCGAGAGCTCGGTGAGCGGAACGCGCCGGATGAGAACCACCGCGTGCTGAATGAGCCGCGGAGAAAAGGAGAGAAAGACCAGAGCGAAACAACCTAGCAAGGAATCGCGCACAAACCCGTGGAACAA
This sequence comes from Theocolax elegans, assembly GCA_026168455.1. Classification (NCBI taxonomy): domain Eukaryota; kingdom Metazoa; phylum Arthropoda; class Insecta; order Hymenoptera; family Cerocephalidae; genus Theocolax; species Theocolax elegans. The sequence continues at coordinate 25,877,002 of CM047428.1, forward strand.
AGAAGGAGCACTCTATGCCCGTACCCGTACGTACGTACGTACCGAGGAACTGACGAAACTCTGACTAACTTTCGTTTCAAATGCTTCGTCTTTCGTAGATACACTTCTCGGTTTATCCAATTACTTTCTTTTATCTTTACGATCCGGATAACTAAACACTCGTGCAATATTCAATGTACGAATGTGACACTTTAAACAATTATTTTAAAATCAACTAAATGTGTAAACTACAATAAACTTTCAGATATTTTATATCAAAGATAATTATTACGTGATGAGTTTTCTTTATATTTATGTACAGTAATGTGAAATAAAAAAATACATCAATATTTTCGTTATTTTTGTCTGTAATTTTATAAACTCAAATAGTGCTACACTTTGGACCGATATCAGTATTGAATAATATATTTTTTCTCCGCAAAATTCTAATAATTGAGTTTGCGTAAAATGCTAAATGCGGTTTTTTTCTCTCGGAAATTTTTTCTAAATTTGAACACAAATTTGATTTTCAATTATCGATTCCTGCAGAATAATCGTAATATTCTTTATTATGATTAACGTACTTATTTATTATTATATTATGCACAATTGTTTGCTTGTTGAAATTTCCAAAGAATAATATTTTAATATTATGAAACTATTGAGATAATTAATAAAAATATTTGCTTTTTATTAAGGCAATCCTATTACAAATTTATACTTGACATTAAAAATAAATATAAGATATTTCCATCTTCAAGTTCATTTAATGCAATCGTTGGCAAGTTAATTCGACAAAATATACAAGAAATATAATACTCAATTTTTACTAGATTTTTCTCCTGTAATTATTTTTTGACTACAAAACAATTTAATCATACATAAATGCAAAGTTAATTAAATACGTATAAATTAAAATATTTAACACTACACAATCGCAGTATACATTATTTTCTAATGCGAAATCAGAATTTATAGATCTAATATTAGTTAATCTTTTAGTTGTAGGCTTTAAAAATGATCTGTTACGTTGTTAACAAACTTCAAATTAAAATAATTTATAGTATTTTTTTTACGATCAGTTTATTCTTAGTTAAGAGTAATTGAAAGGAAGAGATTGCTGTTTTAAAGAATAAAACACGTTAAAAAAGTTCGTTTACTCGAGACATAAAAGAAATTAGATCTATCTCACTAATAACTATAATTACTGAAAACTTTATATTTGCCCGTTTTTTTCACTACATGCAGTATAAAAATGCAAACATTTTCTTTCTATTAATCAACAAAATCTTGTTTTAAATAAAATGATATACCGCAATCTACGTAGAATCTAATTAAAATTAAATAATGGAAAAAAGAGGAAAAAATGAAAAATAAGGTAGCAACCCATGAGTAAATGTGATTCTCTGCAAATCTCGTAATGTCATTCCGAGAATCTCCCTAAGGAAGGAATTTAACACCATCAGAAGGCAAAAAAGATATCTCAACTGAAAATTTAACACAAGACCTTTAACTGGGCGCGCACGCGAAAGGCACACGAGACCTTACCTCGCGAATGGCGATCCTTTTCGTGGTGAGGAGGCGCGCAACAGTAGAGGGGCCATTGTCTCTCTCTCTCTCTCTCTCTCTCTCTTACTCTTCCTATCTCTCTCTGTGTATAGTGCGGCCCCTCGAGGGACCCTCGCTTCGCTCTTCAACTCTCTTTCGAGGGGGCCCGCGCTCGTTCTCGAAGGCACAAGGCAGTGCCGCGTCGACTATCGGCTCGCTTAGCACGCCCACGCGCCTGAGCCACGGGGTTCTTTCGCTCTTGGCCCTTGTACCTCGTTAGTCGCAGTTTTGCCACCGAGGTCAAACTCTTCTTATCCCCTCGGTATTTCAAAACATTAGTCTTTCCTTACACGATATCTCGATCGATTGAGTTGTGTCGAGGGAACGATCAACGTCTTCCGAATTCTCAACTAGGAAAGTGATGCGAACAAGAGTTTTTATTTGAGTTAATGTGCGGTCGATTTAGCTAAACAGTGAAATCAATGTGCGCTATTGTGCATTATTTATTTATATTTATATTGTGTAACAGGTTGATTATTTTCCTAATGTTCTTAAATACCAACTGAATATTTCAATCGTGATGTTTCTATAAGATTATTTACGCGAATGTGCAGTTATCAGAATTTGCATTGCACGTTTTACTATGGAGTTATTAACTGAACGTTTATTTTAGGAAGTGCAGGGAAATACGACTTCCGCTTCTTATTTAAACTTGGTATTAAATCTATCTGTACTTTGAGATGAAAAATACAAATCTCGATATGTCTTATTAATTATGCTGTACGTGCAGTTTCAACCGGAAATTTCAAAGACGAGTGTGCATAAAAATTTAAAATATCAACATCCTATCTATTCACTCATTAAATATAATTAATTTTTTAATCTTTTCAGTTGGTATTGAGTGCATCAAAATAAAAAAAAATCAACCTTCTCGCGAGAAAAAAATAATGAATTAATGTGATTATAGAGTGTAATCGCGGAAGAATGTGAGACTCGTAAATATTTACAACAAAGGCACGAAATGCGAATGTAATCGCGATGCTGTCGGTTCCACTAAGACAGCACACTGAAAGTTCTACCGACCGAAAATCTCGAAATCGCGATGTAGATCGAAGTCGCGAGTGGAATGGCCTGTGCAACGATATCGACGACCTTCGTCGATTCTCTCGGCTGTCTCGGCGCATGAGGATGCGACTGGCCCACCATCACTCGAATCCACAACAGAATCAACTCCACAGCTTTGAGCGTCACGCGGTTCACCGCCGATCGATGCCCGAGATACAAAAGGCTGATCTGGTTTATCTTCGACTCAAGCCGGACAAAGACTCTGCATTTAAAACGATGGAGAATCACATGTTTCGATCCGAGGAGCAATTGAACTACGATTGGAAGCCAAGGACCGAGTTCGAAAGATCTTACTTTGGTGATATTCAGGATCATCGACCTAGCTCGAGCTTAAATCTCTACGAATGCAACGACCAACACTTACTCAAAGATCTCAATAGCAATACTTGTACGAAAAACAACGAGAGAAAGTTTGATCAAAATAGTAATATAATCGATAACGAATCATCGACTAAGATTTGTGTGGATGAAGACCTTGATCCAGCGGAGATTCCTAGGAGGATAGATGATTACGTCGTACCTCACAGTCCAGAGTTTCGAACGAGTCGAGAGCGCCTTCACGAGATATTCGAGCACAATCGGTATCTTCGGCGAAAATTTTTTGCAGACATTCCAAGTAATAATAAGAATAATAACGACAATGCGCAACAACAAATATCAATCAAAATTCAACCTGCGGTAAATCGTACCTCGGAATATCCTAAAACCGGGTTAGGATTTGGTAGTACTGAGACTTTGACGAGTCAAAGCAACCAATCAGCAGGAAGTAGCACCGATGGTCGGAAATCACGTGCAGAGTTCGGTAATACTCCAGATTCCCTAGACTTTGATCAGTCGAAGATAGAACCACAAAAAAATGGATCTTTACCCTTGACGTACTTTGGCACGGACCGCAACGGGGGAACGTGGCGAAGCGCAACCAATCGACTGTCCATCAATGGTTCTACCGGTGATTGTCTCAAGGTTGAAACATCCGCGAAGGGATCAAATGAGCACCCAGTCAGAAAATCGGTAGCATCGTTATGGAACAATACGCCCAAGCCACTCGTGGAATCCACATTAAGGACAGAACGAAATTTTCGTAAATCCATGCCTAACTTGACAGGATTAAGGTCTTTCAATACATTAGGACACTCATCGATAGACGGTACTGCCGTCAATGCCTCAACAAGTTCCTACAAAAGTTTTAACGACGATTTTGATAAAACTCGGAAAACCGAAGAAGGTAACGAAGATACGAAGTATTTTGCTAGTTACGTGCACGTAACCGACTCATCCGAAGCTGATTCGAAGAGCACGTCACCTTCTATGACAATACAGCGACGCAAGGGTAAAATTCCTCCGGCTTTAGATCTGAAAGACGTTAGACGTAAGCACAGCAGCTGCGACGAACTAGAGCGCAATTTCCTGCGAAACTACAAAGACGAGGACAAGGCTTATCCGTTTCGTAAATCCTGGGTGGCCGTGGAAGTAGATTCAAAACTCGATGAGAATCGCGAGTATCTTTTGAAAAACAGTAGAAGCCTTTTGGAACTGTCCTCTTCGACTTCTCCTACAATACTGTTGCCAACGAGGAACCGACACGAAACGCGAATAGAACGGATGATCCGACGCAGAGGTCAGAGCTCGTTCAACAAGTCATGCTCGGATCTAACAGCGATAGAGGATGACAGCAATAGGCTGCTGTCACCCAGGCTGGTGGGCAACGCACTCACGTCCTCAAAGGAGCGAATACTCGAAGCGGAGGAACGATCGTGGAAGCCGACGACTGCTAGGATGACACCGGAGAACTTCACCGGAACTACGCTCCCCTCGGTCTACGGACCGATCCCGTACAGTCAGTATTTTTATACAATCATCCGCTATCTTTTCTTCGACCTGTATACGTAAGGCAATTTTAATTTAAGACGTGCTTATACTATGTTCTCATTGTTTCGCGACTGGTGTACGTTCCATGTGTTTATCCTCGTTGATATTAATTCGCTTTAAATACTTTTCCTACCTCTACGGTTTAGTCTCAATAAATAAATGTTCAACTTCTTATTACAATTTTATATACCATATAAATATCTATTAAATTATATTATTCTGGAAATTATTCTAAGTATCAGTACAACAAGTACTGCAATATATATTAGAGTTAAAATATTAAAATAATTTTAAAATATTAACAACTTTATACTTTAAAAGTAATTTATGTCAGTAATTTTATTCGTACAGATGCTTTTAAACTCGTCTTTGTACGCGTATAATTTTTGTAAATGATGCATCCAGGCTCGTATTAAAATATGCCGAGCTAAAAATGTTGGGACTTCTTAAAAGTATTTCGTTCAAAACACACGCATAGCTTAATTCGCGTATAAAACTTCAAGTAAAGTATCATACTTGACTCGTTGAATTCGTTAAAAAAAAAAGAAGAAATAAGAGCGAAACATCATCCTCCGCAGTCGAGTCAATGAAGCGAAGGATTCGCACTATACTTCAAATCTTCCTGGTAGATAAATTAATAACGAAAATCGCAAGGTACTCCATCCATCAAGCATCGCGCCACCTCATTAAACTTTCATCGCCCGAATTAGCCCAAGTGGACTTTTCGTTTCGTCGAGATCGAGAGGAAGATTAATAGATTAAGGCGAGATTGTCAATTAAGCACGCAAGAGGAGAGATGGGAAGCTTCCTTCTTCCCCCTTTCTACGGTGCGTTTATCAACGCTCGTCGATTATTATGAGCGTCGTGGCGCACTGCCACTCACCGAGGTTGACAGAGCTTCCAGCACCTGTTTCACTTTCGACGCCTTCGGGGCCGACGAATTCCCAAGCGTCTGAGTTACGATATGTGTATACATGGCTTTTCAATTGCTCACTTCGAGAGTTTCCTCGGTTTGATTCGGTATCACCCTGCCACAGTTATTTGGGACATTGATTTAGATTATACTCAAACTTTATATTAATTCCTATTTTGGTTATGCACTTCCATACCAAATTATACGTATTATATTCCTACTATTCAGAATCTATTTCAAATCTGATAATTTTAATAGATATATGGTGAACTAAACTAGGATCGATTATATTTCGATAATAAATAAATTATCTGACACAATTAAACAGGAAGTCTATTAATTTAATTTGGGCTATACGATATTAAATGAAATTCACTTAATAAAATATGTATGTATGTATATATATATATATATATATATATATATATATATATATATATATTCGTAGATATCCGGCATGAAATTTTACTTTGCGTTCGAAATTGCATACAACTGGCTTGTATCAATAGAAACTTTACGAATTCTATTAAATCACGGTTAATTCCATTTGATGTAGTATAATAATTTAAAACTTATTGGATTACTACAACAGCTTTTGTAAATATTTTTAAAAATTATATTTGTATACTTCATGTGCATCCTATTAAAAATATTACATTTACACGATTATTCGAGTTACTTTTCCGTGTATTACGAATCACAATAATTATAAACTTTATTTTTTTTACATCTCCTGTATAAAGAAAATTCTGTAAAGTATTAGAGGAAACTTATTTTTTACTTCAATCTTATCAAAGAAATAGACATGAATGAACGAATAGTATGTTTTTCAAATTGTATATATGATTATCTTTTTATTTCACCTATGAAGCTACACCATGGTCATGTTGGCTCTAAAAATGTTGATCGATGCAATTATAATTATTTCCTAGGAAATAAAATATTCTTCAAAAATGCATTACGTCAACTCGTTGAAAAAAAAACTGATGTTCCAAAGTTATCTTTCCAACAATATTAATTGATGTTTTCTATTCAACTCACGTCTATCGATATTTAGATTTGAGTACTTCATTCTACATAATTAATTATTCTTAGTAAAAATTTAATCTATGATAAGACCGAAGTTAATAAAGTGTATGATATGTTTATACTTTTTTTAAAATCTTATTTTTAAACATAATTTTATATTATTAAAAATTTAATTAGTTTGTTTAAAACTAAAAAATATGATATTTTCAACCAAATATAAAGAGACCCATGTCTCGGAATTTCGTTCATGAGACATAGAGATAAAGAAATTTAGGGGAAAAGAATCTTAAAAAAAGAAAAATAACTAATTTTGTAAAAAACTTTTAATCTATAATCAGCAGCAAAAAGGAAGATTAAATCAAAATCAAACTCTGACTCTGAGTTTATTAAAATGGCTCAAACTTAAATAGTGTTACTTGATAGAAGAAATGTCAAATAAATACGATAAAAAATTTATGTAAATTAGTATCATACAAATCTTAACTTTTGAAACGTTTAAAATATTTTAACAAACCAAAGTTGAAATAATAACTCTTAATGTTAGGTTTTATGTACTTTTTAGATAATGGTTGTAGATTAAATCATAAATCCATAAACTTGAAGTTATTTCAATTGCCGTAAAATCCTTTTCCTCTAGTTTATTTATATCATTATCCTTATAGGGACCACGAGAAAAACCCCTGAGACACAGGTTATTTTAGTTGGGCCAAGTAATAATATTTTACAGTTTCAAACAAATTTGTTTACCAAAGATCAAGTACTTTTCTTGCATGTAAGTTTACTGTAAAAATGTTTCATTAAAATAAAAAAACTTTATATCACTCTATAATATACGTACAATGTAAGTAAATAGTAAGAACAAAATTAAGAGTAAAGTATTTAAATATCTTTCATCACTAAGTAAACGTAAAGTTTTAAAAATAATATTTATGCGAATAAAATTATGTATAACACATGTTATTTTGCTAATTTTTAAACATCCAATAATTTAAAAAAAACAGCATACACAAATTGAAAGTTAAAATCTGAATTACATTTAATCGAATGCTTCACGCGCATTTGTAGAAGTATATACCGACGAGGTTGCTACCTTACCGACCATTTGGATTCGTAGAAAGACGATTAGTGTATTTTTTAAAAGAGGGAAACACTAGTCTCTTTCAAGATGATTGAGAATAGATATAGGAGTTAAATAAATATGAAAGGAATGTTGTAAATTTTTATTAGCCGATGACAAATTGTTAACATTGCTCTCTAATATAATAAATAATGAATTAATTAAAATAATTAATGTATTATAACTTTATGTTTAAATACGCTGAGAACGTAGTTCCTTACATAAGAAAGAGAAAAAATGAAGAAAGGTAATAAAGAATAAGATTAACAAAATATAAGATCAATTATTAACTCGAGTGAGAATGAAACACGCCATTAAAACATTTATACTTTCGAAATACTGTGAATATATCTCGGGACTATAAATCTCGACAAATACGCGATATAAACGCGGCATTAGAATACGCAGTCCATAAACACTGTATAAACAGTACATAAAACTGTATATAGAGATGTACGATCCACACACATTCGGTTACGTTATCACTGTATAGATGAATACGTCGAACCCCAAATACACACGTATATAGGTATAGGTATATCTCCGAGAGAAGTAAAGACGCATTTACAAAAATGACAACCTCGTAAACCGACGTAACTTCATAAGGTTCTTTCGCACGATTAACTTTTGTACAGTGTATTTCCCGCGCACCCACATGACAGTATCTTACCAGTTACCTTACCACCCAATAACCCGGAGAAAAAGAGCACATACGAGAAACGCGATCGTTGACGGATTGCATAATAGCCGATTCCGGAGCTCTCAGCTCGGTAATCGAACGCACTCTCGACGACAGTATATATACCTGCCTGCGGACACGGAGTAAGTCTCGCACGCGCGCGCACACACACACACACACGCACACGTATACCACCGAGAGACAGTGAAGCTCAAAGAGAAGACCGAAGAGAGAAAGAGGTGCATACATACTAGGTAGTACAACGGCCTTTGTTTAGGTTTTACGCGCGGGCGAGTCTCTCCCTAGAATCGCGCGCGCAACTTGCGAGCAGCCCAGTGTCATCGCCGCCGTCGCGCGTCGCTGACAATCAATCGACCGGCGTCGAGACCCGTCCTCTCCCTCTCTCTCTCTCTCTCGCTCTCTTTCTCTTCCTCCCTGCGTGTGCACACACGTGACGAAACTCCGCGACTCTCTGACTATTAATAAATACATCGCGAGTATCGACCTGACCCTCGACAACGACGCGCGCGACTCTCTTTTGCTCGACGTTCTCTCTCTCTCTCTCTCTCTCGCGAAATTTGAGCTTCTCGAGAGCTTTTCTTTTTATTTTAATTCGAGGGTCATATAGTTTAGCCTCGGTGTCACGGTATGGCCGTTACCCGCGAAGTTTATAGCTATGGTCTTGGCAGTGTCACGGACGTCAAAACTACTTACGAACGTTTGGGTAATTAATTTATTTTCTTCCTGTTACGTTACTCTTTATTTTTCTCGAATTTTAAGGGATTCCAATCGTAGTTCGCTATACAGACACGTATGCTAAGCTTTTATAAAACTTGTATTTACACCAACATTACGTATATACAAATAATAAAAGTACACTTGTACAGAAATACAACCAGATAATATACAAATATTCGTAATAGATTTATTTCACTTATATCCTACAACCGATACTCCTGAAATTGGGGACTTAAAACTTACTCGGATATAGTCGAGTAGTGAATCTGGATTCACGATATATATATTCTTCGAGAAGCACTTGTCGGGCGTTGAGAGAAAACAAATGTTTCCTTGAAGCCATTTAGTGCTTGTGGATTATGCACTATGATCATTCAAGTGCAATAATGAATATCGATGTGGAGCAGAATTTTCGTAAACAAGAGAGCTTTTATTTATTATACCTACATCTATACAGTTTTAATCGGTATAAATTATTCGTTGTGATTAAAAAATTTAATTAATTTGTTTAGATTTATTCACATTCTTATTTCGTTTTTTGTCATTTATAAATTTACACGGTGGGGAGAAAAATATAAACAAATTAAAATGCGGCTAAATAAATTTAAACCAAAGTTTACGTAACCGTGCATTCGCAGAGCTAAATAATTAGCCTCTTTGAAATCAAAGCAGAATTAAGATAGTTTCTATATACGAATGATTCTACTTTGTTTGAATAACGTTGCCAAAAATGGTCCTCCTAGAGAATTAATTATATACAAAACATTTGTTTTCTTCAACAATTTACACATATTTATCGTTTTAATGGTATAGGACATCACTGCATATTAAACCGAGTTCACAATTTCCTACGCTCACTCAGTAAAAAAAAATGACGTCAACGTTTAATCAAACCCACTTCAGCATAAATTCAGCTGTTTTATTTGATGTTTACGTACACCAACAAACGAAACAATAATGCAGATATTACAGTTCGTGTTGATCTTTGTAAAGGAGGGAAAAAATTGATTTTTCAACGTATACACAATAAATTTCCATTTTGCGGTTAACCACGTGTCGCAAGATTTCCTCGTATTTTTCTTACAAACCTCGAAGTAGCCAAGAATATTTGTTATGAAACAAAAGACCGAGTGAGTCACTGCATCTTCAATCCCATCGCCTTCTCTCAGACGCGTTGTGCACAGAGAACGAAAGTTGACTCTCAAAGTGCATCGTACCGGCAAACATAATAATGCACTTTTCTTATATACACATATACATATCTTCCACGATCAAACCAAATCTTAGATTAAATACGATTTTATAAGTAAATATCTAGATATATTATATATAACTTGCAATAGCATCATATGTAACACGTATAATGATACTTGTACTTTTTGTAATTATTATTTATTTGAATCAGTTTAAATTTATTCCAACTAATTGAAGCAGCTTCGTTTTCTCTTATTTCCAGTTTTATCAGATATAAATTATATACTTTCGTTGAAATGAAAATAGTAATTATCATTCTGAAACACATACGATTGTGTAGGCATTGTTAAAATGATAATTTACACTGTGAATTACAATTTAATTTATGCGCGCGGTAATTAAAATATTTATTTGTTTTATATTATTTATTGATTAAAATGTTTATTTACGTTTACTCTACATTATTGGCAATGTATATTTAAATTTGTTCTGTATTCATTGTGTCCTCCATTATTTAACAGGTCCCAGTGAATTTTTCGATGCGAACGTTAACAAAATAGATACAAACGCTAAAGCTACATATACGTATATTTAACAGAAGTATTATTTACAATCGTCGTATCACGTCGCATTAAGGTCCAAAGTTTCAATACACAAAGTCGCGATCGGAAACCTTAGAAAGGTAGTTGAACTACTTAAATGAACGAACGCCTATGTGGGTCACTTATCTGCGATCCAATTTTTTTTTCCATCGCGCACACGCACGTATGTATCACACATCTATTGGATACACATTCATTCGAAGAATCTTCAACCGTGGGTCACGTGGCTTCGTTAATAAAATGCTCGAGTTCGCTAGGAACAATGGAGAATGAACTGGATTTTGTAGTCCGTGACGTTTTTTTTTCCATATTCTCGTACGTACAAGAATAACAGCTTTTTTCAGTTTGTGTATAACAGTGGGGAATCCTTTTGTACGGAATATACTTTTATGAATATCTCATATAATATGCTTCTATTTTCGTGCTATTATTATCTAATATATTATTACTGCGCGAGCATGCGCGTTTTTAGCGAAATGATAGAAACGCGCTTTAATTTGAAAAAAAATTTTTCTTAAATTATTCGAAAGTGTATAGCGAATATACTTTATAAACGTTCTGAATACTCTGCATAATTTACATTTCCATAATAATATTACGCTTATTTTTGCTTCTGTTCCTTCAAACTAAAAGAATAATTGCTGCCTTTTATTCATTATTAATTCATTAACTCGATATAATTCATTCTAATTATATAATCAAGATATAACAAGATTTAAATGTATAATAATGGGGGGCACGGGTAATTAGGGAGACGTGGAATTAAATTATTCGACAAGTATTATAATAAAGGTGTGCGCAATTTTTAAATAAACATTTAATATATTTCCTTAAAGGTGTAAAAGTATTAATTTGCGAAAAAAATGCGCTTTCTACTAGATTAAACGGAATATATTCTCAATTGGTGCTACGTTCGACTAAAGTATACAGTTAATTTTCGAGATATTGTACTTTAAAGCTATTCCATGATCGATGGGACAAATGTCCCCGTGACGTTTTCCGCAGTCCTTTTGTTTCGCGTCTAGCCAGTCCGACTGGTACCCTGAACGAATACGTGCGAATTCCACTCGCTCCGAATTCACCAATTGCATCCAATTAAGAGATCACGCGCCTGCACATCCAACATAATTTACGTACAAATTCAAGAACGATTAATATTTCATCTTTATTTAAATATATCTGCTCGGTGTACCTATGTGTCAGGTTTATCTGCGAATGCAAAAATTGCAGTACAGCATCCATCGTTTATGTTGAGAAAATTATATTTCCCAATTAGTTTTTTTTAGAAATAATAAGAACAAAGCTTAATATAATCGTCTTAAAAAATCAAGGTTTTTTATTTTTGTTTTATATCACTAATTCTTTATTTTCTGAAGCAACGTCAGTATGATATGATAAATTATGACAATTAACGATACGCGAGCGCAAAATTAATTGCTTCGAATTGTCAATGCGGTAGAATTGCGAGAATTTTTTCATAATCTTCTCTTTTTCAACCAACTGCACGTTAGAAATTTAAAAGAGCGAGTACACGCGGAGAGATGAAAGAGATTTTCTAATTGATACAATCGCGCATTTCACCATAAAGGAAAAAGTTAGCCGGGATAATTGAACGAATCCAGGATAATTGAAACGATATAAAAGCGAACGAGTATTGATAGTTTGTCGAGGAAAAAAAAGTAGAAGTGATATCGTGCAGCCCGTTAACGTGTGTTTTTTTTTAATTCGCGCGATATCGCATTCACGGATAATGAGTACAACGGAAATAACGTGAAAAGTGCAAGCTAACGGTTCGTTAATAGCCGCAAACTACGTGAAAGTGTTATATATATTTTGTTCGCGCACTTCCGTTTAAATGGTTTGCTTAAGAAATCCTTACCAAAATCGTTACACACACACAGACACACACACACACATACACACACACACACACACACACACACACACACACACGTTCTCCTTATTCCCATTGTTACGAATATACCAACTTTTGGGCAAGTTAAACTTCCTTATTGCCTATACATTTACTTAACGTACTGTAACGCTCGGTTCTTCGTGCAGGAACGTTACTCTAAGTAAACATTCGTTAATTAAATCACCCGATCTTAAATCATTTGTCGAGTCTTCCCCTCTTATCGCTTAAGAAAAACCGATAATACGCTGTCACCCTTAGCAGAGTACAAAAAAGTGCATCATTGACGCTTCCCTCCTGCGCACCTGATAAAACGGGAATCTCGACTTGCAAAAAAAAGAGAGCGCGACAAGTCAAAAGTCAAAGCTCGGCAGATCGATCTCTCTCACTCTCTCTCTCTCTCTTTCTCTCTTTCTCTCTCTCTCTCTCGCGCTCTCTGTCTTTCAACTCCTTATAAGTTGCGAACGGTTGTGCAGAGTCGCCGCGGCGCTACGTCGAGGGTGAGGTGACGATCCACTATCGTTCGCCGGTGCGCGCAGAAGCCAAGGAGCCGCTCACTGAAGAGGAACTGGCACGACGCAGCGCTGAAAACATGCGCCGTGTTTATCAGGAGGAGCGTCGGCGCAAGTACCTACAGGAGCTTCACGACATCGACTCCCGACGACACACCGACAATTTCATGTAAGAGAGACATTAAATATAGATATCCTTCTTCCTCTCTACATCCCTGCCTCTCTTCCTCTCTTTCTCTCTTTTCGGGAATCGATAACTTTACCGGGAGAGTGTCGGTGCGTTTTCGTACTTACCAGTGGAGCTTGATATGGCTATACTCTACGGTCCGCGCTTATCAACTTACGCTATATCACTTTCGAACGACTATCACATTTTCTCCTTTATTAATCGTTGACAATATAGATTTTTTTTTTCACTTCGGGTAGTAAATTCCTTTCTTCTTCTGGGCTCTGTAATCACTAACGCGAACGTACTATAAAATTGATATTTGTTATTTCATGGATTTTTATCGGTGTTGACAGATTCTCGCGTAGTTCTATTTGTTTTTTTACATCGCTTTATAGAGAACCCTAAAATTTTAGCGTGTAACAATGAAAACTCTGTAATATCTGTCGCGGTAAAAGCTCAGTCCCACGGTTTTACCGTCTGAAACATTACCTATAATATTGCCGTTAAAAATGTTATTGGCAGCTTTTAGACTTTTTTATTGGATGCGCGTTCAATTTAAAATATAATGATTCGAATGTATACGGTTATTTTCCACTGACACTCTCTGCGTTCGAGTGTTTTTTATTACCTTTTTAATGTGTACCTTGCGTAAAATATTATCTTTTGTTAAGAAAAGTGATTTTGTAAATGAAATTCGAAAGATCGTACTAGTATCGAGCTTCTTTCCCGATACGTTGCATCGTGATTGTAATATAATTGGTAATGAAGTTTCATTATTGTTTATAGAGTAAAAATCATTAGATTTATGAAATACGTCGATTGAACAAAGAATCTACTATAAGTATTTTGTCATTCGTATTTTTAGATATTATCAAACTATTACAAGAGTTTTTAATCCTCCAAGGTTAAGTCAAAATAGCTAAACCTTTTCAATGCTAATGATCGCTCTATTTTCAATAATTCACTCTGACCTTACTAAAATAAATATATTTCCAAGATTTGGTTTTGTAATAAAAAAATAATGAAAATTAATCGGAACGTTATTTAAACCAGACCATCGCAAAAGTCGCCGATCCCATTGAATCGATACGATGACTTCATCGACGACCTCAGCTACAGAAGCAGATCCCAAGAGCAAACACCGGAGCCGCGTCTAGTAGCAAGGGCGCTGTACAACTTCGTCGGTCAGTCGCCTCGCGAATTGACCTTCCGTCGAGGGGATCTTATTTTTGTACGGCGTCAAGTCGACAAAAATTGGTACGAGGGCGAACACAATGCGATGGTCGGCCTCTTCCCTTTCAATTACGTAGAGGTATCTCACTTATTCTTATTCGCCTGCACCACCATATTGTAAATGCTATTTTTTATTAATTCGTGTAATTATTCAAATGATTTTATTTTCAGATTATTCCTTACGATGAAGTGAGAACGTTGCCAAAGAAACCATACGAAGGTCAGGCACGTGCGAAATTCAACTTCATCGCGCAGACAAATTTGGAATTATCTTTAGCGAAAGGTATTGCACTTATTATAGAGATCTTTATTAACTTTTTATGGTATTGATTACTTAACGATAAATGGATATTCCGAGTAACGCCTTTAATTTTTCAGGGGAACTTGTATATTTGACCAGAAGAGTCGATGAAAACTGGTACGAAGGTCGCATTGGAGGCAGAAAGGGTATCTTCCCTGTTTCCTATGTAGAAGTCCTCAGCGAACCTGGTCACAGGCCTGGTAAGATAGAATATTTACATTATATTTTTATCATGCGATTTAAATAATTTATAATAGGAATATAACTGTAGGAAAATTATTGTTCGGTTTTTCGAATATGAGCCTGATTTAATTATCATTTCTTGTCACTTTATACTTCTTCAAATTTTAGTTACAAAAAAAATTAATTATTTGTGCAATGTGCGAATTAAGTAATTAAAAAATATCAGTAACTAATTGTCACGGTTGCATTTGTAAATAAGCTTATTAAATAATAAAATTGCCTTTAAATATTATATAGCTTAAGTTACGCTTAAGCTACGTTTAAAATGACTTTGATTTAATTTTAAAAATATCAACGTAAATAAAAAGTGTTCGATGGAAACAAATTTTCTTTTGTTATGAATATTTCTTACATTTAAAGATAAAGTTCAAAAAGTGTCTTTTTTGCAAATTTACCCGTTTTTTCGTACTTACGTTTAAAAATATTCATCGCAGCAAAAAATGTTAAATAGAAAATAGTTTTGTATAACTGAGATAATGATTTTTCACATTTAAATTTTTATAGTAAAATCAATATTTGTTTTTATAAATCCTAAACAACGGATTTTACACTTTTATGCATTTGTAACTTTTCAGTATTTAGTTATACAGTTACATTACAAAAATTGTCAAATATGTTATGTTTAAACAAATTCTGTATTCAAGTCATAGATTATTTATTTTTTTATACAATAATGCAGTGCAAAGTTTCAGCGCAATTTTAAAAAGTGCTATCATTCCAAGTCTATCCAACGAATTTGGTCCGAAATAGGAACATTTGCTTCTCTAATTATTTAGAAGTTACCATAAATATTTTAGCCAAATCAGTCAAAAATTATTATTACATACTATATTAATGTATTAGCAATTAGAGTTATTAATTGCATATATACACATCTTCAGAAACGTTTAAAATGACTTATCTTCTGGACGAAAAATGTTTTTATGTATAAATAAACAATTATTTATGGTGATACATTTTTCGCGATTGTGAAAATGTAAGGTGCTCCCGTGTATAGTACCTAAAAATGAATATATCTTATGAATATTACACATATATACCTAATAATTAATATTTTTATTTGCAGAAACGCCTATTCAAAGCAAACCTGTTGCCTCCCCTGCTGCTCACAGTATGCTATCGAATGGATCGGCCGGCGGGAAACTTAGTATGGGACCCCACCATTACACACCTACGATACCCGTCAATATTAACGCAACTCAGCCCCATTACAATTCACTGGTAAGTCATTCGTACGATCGTTAACAATAGATGTCTCAATGAACATGGTTTGCTTAATCACCTGCAATATAATAACATGCAATTTCGTATAATATACATATATGTGTAATTATATCATTGAATAATATGATTTACTTGTATTTATTTTCATTTAATTATTATTCATTGTCTTTCTTAGTACATTATGCATATCGTAATAACTTCATTAATTTGAATCAAACAATTTTTAACTTGAGCAATATTTTTCTTTTTATACAGCCAAAAGGAGGGAGCAAATTACACGTAGCACCAGTTAACGAAACTCTGCACATTGATACGCACTCTGAACCAATTCCGTAAGTGTAGAAGTATTTTCAAAACTTTAATTAATTTTGTAGCGATAAAACTAAATTAAGAATTAGCGAGTACTAGACGAAATATAAAATTATAAAGTATAGTATATTTTAATGGGTTAAGCTTTGAGGAAATGTCCGTAATTTTTTATTGAAAAAAATTTGGTTATTAGATATTGTTAATAATTCTAATTCTTCCAGATTGAATTGTTCATATAAATATTCTCGTCGTTCCACGTATGTAACTCAAATAAATCAAAGAGTGCAAATCATATAAAATCACAGATATCATTTTTATGATAATCATAAACATCGGAGAAACTGATTACCAGTTGTAGGATAGCAAATATTAGTATCGTAGTATCAAAGTTCTTAAAATATAATAGATATACTTTCTTGTGATGAAAATGGATTTTTCTCGAGTGACACGTTCAATAGAAAATCTCTATATAACTAGATTCATTTTTGATTGATTCCTCGTATAAAAAATTACTAATCTACCTACAACATTAACCAAAAAAAAACATTAAAAACTATGTAAAACAATTATTTCTTTTGAAAGAAAATGTCATTACTGGTCACTAGATATCGTTTAATTCCCCTATAGAGCATTTAAGTAGTTTATTCAATGAAAATGTATACCAAGTAGAATTGTAATATGTAATCGATAAAAATGTAATCGTACACCACAGGTATCGAGCCCTATACAACTACAGACCTCAAAACGAGGACGAACTCGAGCTGAACGAGGGTGACACCGTATACGTGATGGAGAAGTGCGACGACGGCTGGTACGTCGGATCGTCACAACGCACCGGGTACTTCGGCACCTTCCCAGGCAACTACGTCGAGCGATTGTGAGGACGGCTTGAATGCCGCGAGCTCGATCGCGCAAATCGCTCCTAGGGTTTGGCCCTGCGGCCGTCGCCGCCTCAACCGGGCCGACGACCGCGCGCTTTCGGGCGCATACTCGCGGCCATCTTACCTGGAGGGATCGCTGGCTGCGCAACTGGCAAGCGGCCTCGCGAACCTTAAATCAAACAATCCCCAGCGTTTCGTTACCCAAAGATCGAGGCTCGCTTTTTTCGAGGCGTCGTCGAGTGTCGACGCTGCTTACTTTCTTTCGTTGCTTTGTTACACTTATTATTCATACGTTATATTAACATTATTAATTACAACCACCTTGTCCAACGAAATTCAAGCGTTAATTTATTATCTTACGTTCTCGGCGTTTGCTCGGATTAACCGAATACTATATACTTATAACCATCGTCAACATATTACGTACATTTCAGGACAATTATTAACGACGACTAATTTCAAATTGTTTAACAATCTTTACACATGCCAATTGTTAATCAAAGCAGCGAAAGGTGGTCGCGACTCGATCGACTCAGCGTTGTAAATACCGTTATATAAAAAAAGAAAGAAAAAGAAATGATAAAGAAAATCAGTCTTCCTGCAATTCTGAGCGAGTCTTATATAAATCGTATCTCTTTTGTAATTCGTCCGCATCACGAGGACGCATTTTACCATTTTTTCTTATGTACATTAAAAAGATGCATCTGCCGAACGTCGTTTATAAAACTGACGAGGCAGTTGATCTTTCGAAAAATATATATATAAATAAATATACATGCGGCCACATTGCGTGCGAGGCGTACTCAATCATAGGCTATAATAAAAAAACAAACAAATAAATTAACGTTGCATCTACCAAAAAAGAAGAAGAATAATATGGAAAAAATTATTAAGATTATATAATGATAATCGAGGCAGCAAGTCTCTCGAGCTCTAAGCTAACGTGTAAGTAGTGTACAATAACGTTCTAGAGTCATCTCGATATACATATATAAATACTATAAATAAGCCACGTAATATCGCATCAAAAATGCACTTTTTCGCGCTTTCGAAAAGCGGCACGACGATTATTGCGCATTAACCAGATAAATAATATAAAGCGAAGAATATGCGATTGTTACCTACCTTATATAAATATATATACACACGTAGGAAACATACATGTTTTGCTACCTTCCTCTATTTTATACAGATTGTTTTCTTTTTCGACTTTTAAATATACAATGCCACTTATATATACATATATTATCAGAAATTTATATTAAAATTATCGTACATCACGATTAACCTAATATATACACAAATGTGAAACACGTTAAATAAATAAAGTGGAACAAAAAAATATGTAGTTAAATAGAGATATAATATTTACAGGTAAGGTAAGGAAAACAATCTTTCGCATTTTCTTGATCAAATTATACTATAGAGGCGCCTGAAAAATACATAGAGACTGGACGAACTATGTGAGATGGATAAAAATATAATCAAAAAGTTTACGGGAATAATATCTACAACGTTTCTTCCGTCGGTTAAAACTTTGTAATAAAATTTTAAAAAATAATGGAAACAAAAAATAATAAATACGCGCGTTCGGAGCCGCAGCCACTATTAAGCCTATCTTTCACGATAAGAAAAACATTTTAAAATAATTAAAATTATCAATAAATATTAAATAACGAAGGAAATATCGACGACTCGCATGATATACGAAGTATGTAAATGTGAATACTTGATTTAAGTTCAATTTGTATTTACGTAATGAGAGACGATCGGCTTGATTTCACGATCAACAGTTTATTACATACGATCGACGTGTTTATTCAAAATATTTGCCTTCCCAAATTCGTATTTTTGTAAAGCATTATTTGTACCTCTTTGTAAAATCGAATGTTCGAACGATAAGAAAAAAGAAACAAGTAAGTGTATAGTTCAATATGAATCAACTGCAGCGCTTATTAATGATAATATAAAACGTATATTCTACTTCAAATTAGCTGATACATATGACATATACAAATATGGCTAAATGCGAAATAAACTGTAATGTTGTTTTTCTTCTTCGATACACACTTGCAAGCCAAAGAGACGATGCTACTCTTTTTGAGTGCATTTTATGTTTGCTAGCTATTTAAAATCATATGAATATCGAAATAGCCAAAATTAAAAATCAATTAGATACATATTTAAATCGATTTTGAAATACAAATCGATATTAAATTATGTGATTATTTGAGTTATTATGAAAAAATGTTCATTTCTTGTTAATAAACTGTAACTGTTAATTCTTAGCTTTTTAAGGCAATCGTATTATTTTAGTAGATTTTAATATTATAGTTTATTATTATATAGAGTTTTATTGTAGTGATTATTTATTGTTAACACTTAGATTTTTAGCAGTTTGTTATTGTTAAATTTTACCTTTTTTCATTGATTGTAGATATTACCTTGTAAATTATATTTTATATATACGCATATATACATTTATATCTATATATATATATTTCTTTTTCTTAATGAGAGAAATACTCAAAAACCATCGACATCACACGACATAGTCATTTTCATTCTTTCGTGAATATTAATTAAAATTTTGATTATCAAAATTTTTAATTAGTATTTCAAATAAAAATTAAAAAAAAATAATAACTCAAGTAATAAAATAAAAATTTCAATACTGAGAAAAATGGTGTATTCAAAATTATTATATTCCATTGTATAATATATATTCCATTTTACTATATTTTCTAGCAAAAAAGTAATTTTTGTTATAAATTGTGCTAGAAATAACTAAATAAATGTTAATATTTTTTACAAAATATTGTGATTTTTAATACGTTATTTCTCTCAGTGCGTGTGGTACTAAATTAAATACTATAAAAATTAAGATTGAGTAAAATAATAAAATGAAAATGCACCAAATGAGTATAGTAGCTTCGTCGCTAGCGCTGTACATTTTAAAACTGTATAATTTAAAAAAAATACTCGCTTGCCACGATGTATTATATGCGGGCAACTAAACTGTCTTATTCCTGTGCAATGCGTCGGATTAATCGACGTAGTTCAAAAATCAGACAATACTACCGTTTTAACCGATTAGCAAATTACTTAGTGAGCCAAGAATTATTCTGAATAGGAACGTTAACGAAACACGTGAGACACGGATGAGGTTAATCGAGGGCATTCGAAATATACTTGCGAAAAATTACGCGTATATTTATGATATTATTAAGCTAATTTAATGAACTAATTGTTCATTACAAATTTAACGATATTTTTATAAATTTGTACGTAAAAATACGGTTTGGTTAGTAATGTTTGATATTAAAGAAAATGATGGTATATCGATGATGTAACGCGTACGAAGTTTGGTTATTTCGTCCTATACGAATTTGTTTTCGTTTTATTTATCAATTCAAAGTTGCGGAGTATATTATCAATAAATGCATATAAGGTTCTACTTCAAAAGTGTTTAAAAACAAACATAATTATATACGAATATTTCGCAAGTACGAAGAAGAAGTTTTAGCATATAAAGGAGAAAAAAGAAAATATAGAGAGATACGAGAGTGAGGAGAAAAAGAGAGAAAAACGTAATGAAGAAGTGCTTCTATACGAGCTTCTAGTCGGTACCATACGAAACACGTGTGTGCGCGCTGGCTTCGTCGTCTCCTCATGTTACTATTAATGTCTTAACGGGCACGCATATACATATTATAGATGTATATATATATATATATATATATATATATATATATATATATATATATATATACATGCGGAATACAAGAGAATACGAGAACGTGAGTGCGAAAAATATACGTATATACATAACACCGGGGTAGGAGTATAACGTCGGCCCTTTGCCGATTTGCGCGCTGGCACATCTGTCAAAACATATCTTCTCGGAAATAATGTGTATCTTTAGAACCGCCGGGATTATAACATTGTCCCTCGTGACTCTTATTTTTGCCAATTAAAACGCGAGTTGTAATAATTATGGCACCTGTCGAAGAAAAAAAATTCATTTTTCGAGATAACATTTTTCGTTACGGTTTCTTTTTTGTAAAGTATGTGTACTAAGGACTTTTAAGAGGAGCAGAGATTGAAAAGTGTATTTTTAGGTGTTTTAACGTTCGGCTTATACTTTTCTTTCTTTATTTTGCTTTTATTTGCGCTTTTGAGTTCCGAGTGAGGAGGAGCGTTCAGCCGATAACGGTGTACGTTTTGGCTTTTCTTTTTACATTTTACGTCGATTTTATGCTGCGTTGATTAGCACTAACGATGTTACTATGCATTGTACACTTCAAATACAAATAAAACCTAGTCTAATACTATTTCAATTACAAGGGTATTTATTATTACTAACAACCGATATACACCTCAATCCCGATTTATCCAAGTGAAAGATGAGTTTTAATATCAAGTACAATATTTAATATAATTACAAATTTTTATTTTATAGCATTAAGACTAAATCAGTTAATTTGGAGCTAAACTATGGAGAAAATAAGAAATTGATGAAATTTGATTCAAAAACGTTTTTACTACTAAATTTTAGTTAAAATTTCGGCAATTTCTTGTTTTTTCTATAACTATGCTCCAAATTATCCGATTTGAACTTCTTTTTTTTAAATCACATTTATTTAATCTCAGCTATCTTTTATATTTAGGATTGAGTATTTATATTTATTTGTTTCCGAGTTATAAGCGATCAAAGTAGAAGCAATTTTTTTACAAAATGGGCTTTAGTTAGCCATAACTTGGGTAAATTAACGTATTTTTATATTAATAATCATATTTTTATGTTACAAAACATATCCTTGAGTTTGGTTAAGATCTGTGATCCGAAGGCCGTGGCCTCTCCTACTTAGAATAAATTATTCTATCTACGTGGAGTTATTTTTTTATTGTTGATATACAATAAAATATACAATATTTTTTAGATATCTACAATTTTTTTATTAATAACAATTTATAATAAATTAAATAGATTTAACTTAAATAAATTAAGATTACATCAACTTGTTTAAAGTAATATTTATAATTTAACTAATTACAAAAATATTAATTGTAATACTTACAAGGTGTTAAAGTGCTATTATTTATAACAATTGTGTATTGTATTTAAAATACGAGAAGAAATAAAAAATTATTATAAAAATATTACAAAACATTATAAAGCTATTAGATTCATAGCTATATACTTATAAGCAGAATCAAGAGCGATCAAATCAACAATAGATATACTTCTACAAAATCGTCGTATAATAACAAATATTGTTACAAGAAAACATTAATATTCACTTTTCCATTATTCAAATTGTTTAAGTAATTTCACCATTAAAACAGTTTTTGTCGTTTAGTTGAGCTTGTTTTATCAAAACATCACAGAAATTTGTAATAGTTCATATAAGTTCAACATTACATTATATAGTATTTGTAATTAACATTTCTTTTCTGTATTTACAGATGCATAATTTTTTTAAAATTGTATTGGTTTTATTTTGATTAAGTTTGTTTGCGCGATCCACCGTATGATGATACGTGCACAATTTATAAGCTCTTCCAATTTTACTAACAAGGGGACTACTTGACCTCCGGGAAACGGATCTTATCCTAACTTCGGTATATCTTTTGTAATGTAGATATATGAAGAAAACCAAGTTATTACTTACAATGACATCTGATAATAATTATAATGAAAATTACTAAAGTTAAGTTCAAGTAGATACAATTTGAAAAAAAAGAAGCTTAAATTGCTCAATTTGGAGCAAAGTTATGAAGAAAATAATAAATTGAAGAATTTTAGGCTAAAAAAAACAACAAATTTTTTATATTAAATTTTGGTTAAAATTTCATCAATTTCTTATTTTCTCTATAACTCTGTTCCAAATTGAGCAATTTAGGCTGCTTTTTTAAATCATATCTGCTTGAACTCAACTTTCTTTTGGTGTTTGGTTTGAATTCTATCTCTAATTGTTTCGGAGTTAAAAGAGATTAAATTTGAACTAATTTTTATTGAAATTATTATTATATGTCGGATAACTTTCGTCAAAGTGGCCATTGACTTTCTTCATATTTCTACATTACGAAACATGTACAAAAGTTAGAATAAGATCCGTTTCCCGGAGGTCATGTATTTCCCTTGTAAGTACCCTATGTTTAGATGAAAGTTTACAATTTGAATATTTATATTCGATTTAAATTTCTCGTAGATATTAAGTAATTATAGTTTTATCTCTTGTATGTAGAACGACAAAACTATACATATATATAAAATAAATTTAAATTGAAAATGCAGCTCGAGTTTTAAATCTTTTCTGTGTATATAATAAGTAAAAGAGATAATTATGAAGTTTGATATAAGTATACAAAGTCGACTGTATACGTATAAAGTTATACTAAATATTGAGTATTCTCTATCTCCCAACACAACAGTACAATGAAATTTATTTGATTATGACTCACATCGTTTCTATCACCCAAATTAAAAAAAGAAATTAACAAATCGAGCAAATCTATCGTATATTATCTCTCTGAAAAGTAATCACTTTCCGCGACAAGAGTGACAGCAACGTCTTCGAAAAGCTGAACTTTTACAATGAGTGGTAAGTTCACGACTAGCGCAAAGTTGACCTTTGTCACGGAGGCACTGTGGTTGGACACTGCATTCAGGACTGTGTCGTGCAAACCCTTTACAAGCACGCGTTTCGTCAGGAGCATAAGTTGCGTTGCAAGAATCCACGAGTAGTTGTTGATGATTCAGAAGTTCTTCAGGTGATAACTGCATACATCGAGCACGCCGAGTCTGAACCCCGCGGCCGCAGCTCTGTGAACACTAAAATTATAACGATAAATATATATTATACTTTATTACTTACTTATGTCTGTATATTTACAGTAATATTTTCGTTTTTAGGCACGACCGCTACACGGGAAGCCTTACATTTACATCATCGCAAAATGTGTGATGCATCAAAATATACTAGATAATGGGTTGTAAGAGGAATGTATACGTATTAGAACTGATTGAGGCCCTCCCTAAAATGTATGTATGGATGTATGTATATATGTAATTATCTATCTAAGATACACACAGTCAATTTTTGACCGATTTTGTTGAGATTACAGGGTAACTTCGACCTAATGTAATTGGATAATGGCCCTAATTACAAAAATATTAATTGTAATACTTACAAGGTGTTAAAGTGCTATTATTTATAACAATTGTGTATTGTATTTAAAATACGAGAAGAAATAAAAAATTATTATAAAAATATTACAAAACATTATAAAGCTATTAGATTCATAGCTATATACTTATAAGCAGAATCAAGAGCGATCAAATCAACAATAGATATACTTCTACAAAATCGTCGTATAATAACAAATATTGTTACAAGAAAACATTAATATTCACTTTTCCATTATTCAAATTGTTTAAGTAATTTCACCATTAAAACAGTTTTTGTCGTTTAGTTGAGCTTGTTTTATCAAAACATCACAGAAATTTGTAATAGTTCATATAAGTTCAACATTACATTATATAGTATTTGTAATTAACATTTCTTTTCTGTATTTTACAGATGCATAATTTTTTTAAAATTGTATTGGTTTTATTTTGATTAAGTTTGTTTGCGCGATCCACCGTATGATGATACGTGCACAATTTATAAGCTCTTCCAATTTTACTAACAAGGGGACTACTTGACCTCCGGGAAACGGATCTTATCCTAACTTCGGTATATCTTTTGTAATGTAGATATATGAAGAAAACCAAGTTATTACTTACAATGACATCTGATAATAATTATAATGAAAATTACTAAAGTTAAGTTCAAGTAGATACAATTTGAAAAAAAGAAGCTTAAATTGCTCAATTTGGAGCAAAGTTATGAAGAAAATAATAAATTGAAGAATTTTAGGCTAAAAAAAACAACAAATTTTTTATATTAAATTTTGGTTAAAATTTCATCAATTTCTTATTTTCTCTATAACTCTGTTCCAAATTGAGCAATTTAGGCTGCTTTTTTTAAATCATATCTGCTTGAACTCAACTTTCTTTTGGTGTTTGGTTTGAATTCTATCTCTAATTGTTTCGGAGTTAAAAGAGATTAAATTTGAACTAATTTTTATTGAAATTATTATTATATGTCGGATAACTTTCGTCAAAGTGGCCATTGACTTTCTTCATATTTCTACATTACGAAACATGTACAAAAGTTAGAATAAGATCCGTTTCCCGGAGGTCATGTATTTCCCTTGTAAGTACCCTATGTTTAGATGAAAGTTTACAATTTGAATATTTATATTCGATTTAAATTTCTCGTAGATATTAAGTAATTATAGTTTTATCTCTTGTATGTAGAACGACAAAACTATACATATATATAAAATAAATTTAAATTGAAAATGCAGCTCGAGTTTTAAATCTTTTCTGTGTATATAATAAGTAAAAGAGATAATTATGAAGTTTGATATAAGTATACAAAGTCGACTGTATACGTATAAAGTTATACTAAATATTGAGTATTCTCTATCTCCCAACACAACAGTACAATGAAATTTATTTGATTATGACTCACATCGTTTCTATCACCCAAATTAAAAAAAGAAATTAACAAATCGAGCAAATCTATCGTATATTATCTCTCTGAAAAGTAATCACTTTCCGCGACAAGAGTGACAGCAACGTCTTCGAAAAGCTGAACTTTTACAATGAGTGGTAAGTTCACGACTAGCGCAAAGTTGACCTTTGTCACGGAGGCACTGTGGTTGGACACTGCATTCAGGACTGTGTCGTGCAAACCCTTTACAAGCACGCGTTTCGTCAGGAGCATAAGTTGCGTTGCAAGAATCCACGAGTAGTTGTTGATGATTCAGAAGTTCTTCAGGTGATAACTGCATACATCGAGCACGCCGAGTCTGAACCCCGCGGCCGCAGCTCTGTGAACACTAAAATTATAACGATAAATATATATTATACTTTATTACTTACTTATGTCTGTATATTTACAGTAATATTTTTCGTTTTTAGGCACGACCGCTACACGGGAAAGCCTTACATTTACATCATCGCAAAATGTGTGATGCATCAAAATATACTAGATAATGGGTCGTAAGAGGAATGTATACGTATTAGAACTGATTGGAGGCCCTCCCTAAACTGTATGTATGGATGTATGTATATATGTAATTATCTATCTAAGATTACACAGTCAATTTTTGACCGATTTTGTTGAGATTCACAGGGTAACTTCAATGAAATGTTTGTCTCAAAATAACAAAACTTTTTCCTATTTTACACTTTACGCTTATAACAATATTTTAAAAGATAAACGGAAAACGGTGAAAATAACGAAAAATTACAAAAAATCACGTATTATCACAACACAATGAAATATATCGCAGTGCGTGTAAATTGTTACACTATCCGAAGGCGAAGATGATAAACACATAATTTGAAGTCATGTTTTTTTATTATCTCTTATGATGCACTGAGAAAAATGAAATAAGAAAAATTACTATATTTTATAGTAATGGTGGGACATAACTTCGACTATCGTAATTTTTGCTATATTTTGTAGTAATTTTTGTTATAATTTTTATAAAAATTACTATGTACATAGGAAAAATTGCTATAAAATATAGCAAAAATTACGATAGTCGAAGTATGTCCCACCATTACTATAAAATATAGTAATTTTTATTATTTCATTTTTCTCAGTGTGTATATTAATTTTGTAATATTAGACTAAAAATCCCGAGCTTTGAGAAAATTAATAAAAGTTGAATTGTTAAGTCAGGTAATGTACCCAACACTGACAAACGGAGCGAGCGCGAAGCGCGAGCTTTACACGGTCGTGCCTTATGTGCAAAAAGCTTCATAAAAACGTGGAGGAGCACTAGATCAAACGCTTCGCGAAGCGATATATTTATATTTAAATATCATATATTTAAATATAATATATAATATTAATATATTTTCCAAGAAGTAGATTTTACATATGCATTTTAATTTAAATAAAATAATAAATTTACTATTATAATGAATAATATTATTAGATTATTTAAATATTCATTTTAATTAAATACAAATAACTTCAAAATGAAAACTATGCTTTTAACTAATAAATTATTTAGTAAAGAAAATATTTTTTATCTGCTATTGTTTGCAGTAAACTGCTCGTAATGAAGTATTTATACAATATACATAAACGAGAATAATAAAATTAAATTTTGATTTTTCCTTTATATTTAAACTTTATCATTAACATAGGCGAACAAAGGAAATTAATTATTAAATTAATTAATTAAAATATATGTGTTGTCATTGTTCTTGTAACGAAATGGTCACGATGTCCGTCATATTCAGTGATTTTTCTCTCAATAGTTTGCAACAGCATATGTGTAAACAAATTCAAAATTATCCTTTACTATTTTTAAATAAACTGAAAAAATTTTTGGGCATCGACACCCGATGTTCACAACACATATATAATTAAAAATCGTCGAAATGTGGCGCCACTGTGTTGCGTTCATCACTGTTGAAACTTAAAGAACTGCTTCTGAGCTACCGTGTAAACATAACGTAAAGTTTAACTGGTTTTATAATTGTACACATTGATAAATATTCCATTTTATACAACATAGTTTTGTTGCTGCTCAAACCTGAAGGTTACACTTCAAAATTTATTTTTTCTGCGAATTTTAATTTGAATGATGCACCGCAATATTTGATAAATAATGAATAAGTATATTTATATTAAATTATATTTTTTATAATAATATTTATTTTGGACGTTTCTTTTTGATGTTTATTAAAAATTTGTAGTATCAGTTTATAAAAAGTAAAATATTGAATACTAATACTTATTAAAATGGAAAAAAACATAAAATATATTTGTCTATTATTCCATTATAATAATTAAATTATATTTTTAATGTAAATGAACATTATAAGCAGATATGTATATTTAAAAAAATGAAACAAAATAATCCAGCATATTTTTGTGTTTCGTAAATATATACTCGATTCAATTTTTAAAGTGATTCTTAAAAAATAAGGAATTAAAAATGAATAAAAAAGTTACTTAAAGAAAAAGTAAACAAAATCAATATATATGGGATATTCCATGTGAAGTGCGGTCCGATCAAAATTTTAAAATGCACCAAATATTGGATAAACACTGGAAATGTTTTTTAAAAAACAGAACAAATTTTTAGTTACTGGAATCTATTTGCTCAAAAGTTATTCTAACCTCAAAAAGTGAATTTTTTCAAATTTTTTTCAACGCCAGCTGTGTTTACCGCTATTTAACTCAAAATCACTTGAAAAAAGTGTAAGTACGTTAGAATTAATTTTTTAATCCAAAGGTCTAAAAAAAAGCTTGAAGCAATACCTTTCAAATGGTCTGTAGCTTTTTTATGGTCATCAATTCTGTAAAAAGTTATGATAATTTAAAGAAATACGAAATATTTTTAAAAATTTAAATGGGAATCACCATGTTAATTTTTGTAAATTTTTTGTCTTTTGACATAAACGAATATTTTCGTTGCATGTTAAACATATTTCTTTACCATACCGGAGAACAGACCAATAAATTCACATTGGTGGTAGCTTTCAATGCGCCCGAATAATTTGTTTGGACAGTGAACGATCGACTCGACAAAATGGTCAATTTCTCATTACTTGGTTCAGAGGAACGTAAACGACTTATACTTTACTTTTACAAATTCGTATTACTTCATGTTTTCGAAATAAAGAGAAACGCAGGTTCAAACTCTTATAATTTGACTTTATGTCAAATGGCAGATATGACTGAAGGTATGTCTGGTCGAGAGTTTGCAAAGATCGGCGTTGTTTGGTAAGCTGCTGTTAACCCACGCTATTAAACTGATTATTATATTCTACACCAAACTATTTAAATTTATTTTCAATTATTTGAATCAAGAATTTTAAATAAAAGAATTTTAAACAATAAGTTTAAATTTTGACAGATTATTATTCTTTTAATGTGTGTGGCTATTATTTTAAATTCTTACTATATTTGGCTTGATTAAATTTTGATCTTTTTTTATACATAACATTAATTGAATATTAATTGTCAACATTTAATTCTAAATTTTTACTATAAGATATATAATAAACTATATATATTTTTTTATTTAAACAAAAAACTAGATTTTTTATCGTTACCAATTTAGCATAGAGAAATTTCATAATTTAAACATTGTAATACAGAATTATTTAAATTAATAAAATGACTTGTTTATCCCTTTTCCTCCCAAATAACACAAATTTTTCTTAACTTTCATCCTCATATCTTTTAATGAAAAAATCGCATGAAAAATTTATCAAGCATCATATCTTGTAGATTTTGACCTCCTCTTTCGAATGCCGTTGACAAAATTTACCTAAATTGTCAGCCGGAAACGTTATAGGCCGTTTTCCCGGAAAATTCACAAATTTTTCGTGTTTTTTTTCTAAAAAAAGTATATTTTGAAATGGAAAAAGTTTGTACACACCATTGGAAACACTGTTATCGGTGTTATAGATGTCTTTTCTTTCAAATGCCGTTGGATTTTTTCCGAAATTCAAAATGGCGGACACAAAATGGTGTTCGAAAGGAAAAATTTTTTTTTTAACCTTGACGAATTTTTTACTCCAAAACTATCAAGTTTGGTGAAAAATTTCTAAGAACAAAAATGTCTTAAAATTAGTCAAGAAATACTCTCAAGTCTTAAAATTTACCAAGGAGTACTCTCAATTTTTTTCAGAATTTTCCGAGTTAATTTTCGAATTCGTGGAAAATTGGAAAATCGAAATTTCCAAATTCGTTGTAAAAAAATCTGAAAAAATTTGAGAGTATTTCTTGACTAATTTTAAGACATTTTTGTTCTTAGAAATTTTTCACCAAACTTGATAGTTTTGGAGAAAAAAATTCGTCAAGTTTAAAAAAAAATTTTTCTTTCGAACACCTTTTTGTGTCCGCCATTTTGAATTTCGGAAAAAATCCAACGGAATTTGAAAGAAAAGACATCTATAACACCGATAACAGTGTTTCCAATGGTGTGTGCAAACTTTTTCCATTTCAAAATATACTTTTTTTAGAAAAAAAACGAGAAAAATTTGTGAATTTTCCGGAAAACCGGCCTATAACGTATCCGGCTGACAATTTAGGTAAATTTTGTCAACGGCATTCGAAAGAGGAGGTCAAAATCTACAAAATATGATGCTTGATAAATTTTTTATACGATTTTTTCATTAAAAGATATGAGGATGAAAGTTAAGAAAAAATTTGTGTTATTTGGGAGGAAAAGAGTTATGCAATCTAGGTGCAGTTGGATCAGGTAGTGGATACTTGTCAGTTGTTAATAGCAAAAGGTGGTGTGTATGCTGTATAAGATTACTTCCAATAAATCTCAGTAAGCATATTCGAGAACTTAAACACAAATTCTAAACTATGTTTTAAAATTTGGCAATGCGGTGGTAGTATCTTTTGAGTGTCTTGTTTTGAAATGAATTTGGTGCAGACAGTTGAACTTTTATTCATAATGCTTGTTTTCTTTTTTTACAGCATTCTAGAAAATAATAGTTTCATCATTTGCTGCTTTCAATGCTAATAGCTTAAATATAGTTTCACCGATGTTACTGGAAATAGATCCAGCACCTT
This sequence comes from Theocolax elegans, assembly GCA_026168455.1. Lineage (NCBI taxonomy): Eukaryota > Metazoa > Arthropoda > Insecta > Hymenoptera > Cerocephalidae > Theocolax > Theocolax elegans. The sequence continues at coordinate 25,908,255 of CM047428.1, forward strand.
CTCAAAGGTAGAGAAAACTACCCTCAAAGTTTCAGCCAAATTGGGTAATAACTTTTTGAGATATTCGTGGAACAACACATTTTTCGATGACAAAAATATAAGGCTCTCCCGTATAACGGTCGTGCCTAAGCATAAGAAAAAAAGAATATTTGTTTATTTTTTTTAATGTTTATACGATATGTAATGCTATAATTGGGTGATCTAAAATTTATACTCGTAATTCCAACCAACTTTCCTATTTCAAATAAAAACTTTTCTATTTGACAAATTTCGATTTGAAGTTTCGTTAATGAGATATTGTTAATTAAACATTATTATTTCGATCCAATTAGAACGCGTCAAACGGCGATGGGCGGAACAATGACAACCTACACTGTGCGTAGAGGATGTGAGAGTGGAAACGTAACAAACTTATACATTGGTTGATCTATTTGTTAAGTTTCTTTTAAATTTCTGTCAGGCTATTGTATTTGCTTTGAACAACATAGAACCAATATTGGTACCCAACGTTAGACCAATAAATGATTAAATAAAGTTATATTTCGAACAGGTTATTAATAATATAATTTGTTTAAAAATTATTTTTAAATAATTTTTTATGTCGCAAATAATCTAATTGTTGTACTTACTGTATATTATAATTTCTAAAATAAATAAAATTAATAAAAATATATATAATTATTGACTCAATTAATAAGCTTTACCAAATAAAATGATTCAATACAAATTGATTTTTTATCTTAATATTGAATTTTGTCGGTCTTGCTGAGCTAACGTCTAACGACTCTAAGAACTCCAAGTTGCTCGCTCGAAAAGGCAAGACGAAACACATAGACTTAAAATTTCTTTCTTTCTTATTAAAATATTTTCAATTTTATTACTTAGTATTTTATTTGCTTCTTCTTTTGGTTTATGTCTGGCGGCTTGTGGCCTTCATAATGTTGTCCTCGGGATTGATACGCGGCGAATTGTCGTGCCTTTTCGAGCGAGCAACTTGGAGTTCTTAGAGTCGTTAGACGTTAGCTCAGCAAGACCGACAAAATTCAATATTAATTTAAAAACTTTTGCCTGGGCGAGAAAAATTATATTTTTAATGATTTTTTTATCATTAAAAGATATGAGGATGAAAGTTAAGAAAAAATTTGTGTTATTTGGGAGGAAAAGAGTTATGCAATCTAGGTGCAGTTGGATCAGGTAGTGGATACTTGTCAATAGCAAAAGGTGGTGTGTATGCTGTATAAGATTACTTCCAATAAATCTCAGTAAGCATATTCGAGAACTTAAACACAAATTCTAAACTATGTTTTAAAATTTGGCAATGCGGTGGTAGTATCTTTTGAGTGTCTTGTTTTGAAATGAATTTGGTGCAGACAGTTGAACTTTTATTCATAATGCTTGTTTTCTTTTTTTACAGCATTCTAGAAAATAATAGTTTCATCATTTGCTGCTTTCAATGCTAATAGCTTAAATATAGTTTCACCGATGTTACTGGAAATAGATCCAGCACCTTCTCAAAGGTAGAGAAAACTACCCTCAAAGTTTCAGCCAAATTGGGTAATAACTTTTTGAGATATTCGTGGAACAACACTTTTTCGATGACAAAAATATAAGGCTCTCCCGTATAACGGTCGTGCCTAAGCATAAGAAAAAAAGAATATTTGTTTATTTTTTTTAATGTTTATACGATATGTAATGCTATAATTGGGTGATCTAAAATTTATACTCGTAATTCCAACCAACTTTCCTATTTCAAATAAAAACTTTTCTATTTGACAAATTTCGATTTGAAGTTTCGTTAATGAGATATTGTTAATTAAACATTATTATTTCGATCCAATTAGAACGCGTCAAACGGCGATGGGCGGAACAATGACAACCTACACTGTGCGTAGAGGATGTGAGAGTGGAAACGTAACAAACTTATACATTGGTTGATCTATTTGTTAAGTTTCTTTTAAATTTCTGTCAGGCTATTGTATTTGCTTTGAACAACATAGAACCAATATTGGTACCCAACGTTAGACCAATAAATGATTAAATAAAGTTATATTTCGAACAGGTTATTAATAATATAATTTGTTTAAAAATTTTTTAAATAATTTTTTTATGTCGCAAATAATCTAATTGTTGTACTTACTGTATATTATAATTTCTAAAATAAATAAAATTAATAAAAATATATATAATTATTGACTCAATTAATAAGCTTTACCAAAAAAATGATTCAATACAAATTGATTTTTTTATTTTAATATTGAATTTTGTCGGTCTTGCTGAGCTAACGTCTAACGACTCTAAGAACTCCAAGTTGCTCGCTCGAAAAGGCAAGACGAAACACATAGACTTAAAATTTCTTTCTTTCTTATTAAATATTTTCAATTTTATTACTTAGTATTTTATTTGCTTCTTCTTTTGGTTTATGTCTGGCGGCTTGTGGCCTTCATAATGTTGTCCTCGGGATTGATACGCGGCGAATTGTCGTGCCTTTTCGAGCGAGCAACTTGGAGTTCTTAGAGTCGTTAGACGTTAGCTCAGCAAGACCGACAAAATTCAATATTAATTTAAAAACTTTTGCCTGGGCGAGAAAAATTATATTTTTAATGATTTTTTTATCATTTAACTATATATTATTTCAATATTATTAGCTTTATAGAGTATGGTTATGGTTTACCTAACTTTTCTGGTATGGTGTTACTGGACCTACAAAATACGTCTTACTGAATACTCCATATAGAAGTGATTCGATAAGGGTTACCGGAATGTACAGTAATTATAAATTTGTTTTTTCTCAGTGTGATGTACGAATTTGCTTACGTTTCCGGTCTACCTTCCCCTCTACGGACATTCTCATTGCTCCTCCTGTTCTCGTTTAAAGCGCTCTCATTGATTGAAAGGATTATGATTATTTGACAATATCTCATTTACTAAGCTCCAAATAGAAATTTGTCAAATACAAAATTGTTTAAAAGTACGTGTTTTATAGTATGTGGAAAATTCGTGTCTTCCGCACAGTTTTTGGTGTAGAAAATTCGATTTTCTGTACTTGCATGCAGAAAATATTAAAATAATATTTTGCTCATTACTATCGTATACAGTGACAAATTCGTAAAGTGTAAGTAATTATGACATAGTAATAATATTCTATAAGTGTCATTATACTGATATTTACAAATTTTTTTACAAATAGATACATTAGTGTATGTGTAAGTATACTAGGGTGGTCAATAATTTTGCCGATTATTCCGAATCCTTGAAGTAACCCTGTTAAAAGTTAAAAAAAAGAAAAAATGTCGATCTTTGAGGGTCAATCCAAGTTAAACAAGGAATAAAAAATTTTTTTATTCTCAATTTGAAAAATCGTGCAACGTTTCGTCCACTGGTTTGCGGACCTCTTCAGGCACTTCGAAAAAACAAAGTATACGTTTCAAATTTTACTCCATTGTAAGGTAACGTCTAAGTCTTAGACGTTACCTTACAATGGAGTAAAATTTGAAACCTACACTGTGCGTAGAGGATGTGAGAGTGGAAACGTAACAAACTTATACATTGGTTGATCTATTTGTTAAGTTTCTTTTAAATTTCTGTCAGGCTATTGTATTTGCTTTGAACAACATAGAACCAATATTGGTACCCAACGTTAGACCAATAAATGATTAAATAAAGTTATATTTCGAACAGGTTATTAATAATATAATTTGTTTAAAAATTATTTTTAAATAATTTTTTTATGTCGCAAATAATCTAATTGTTGTACTTACTGTATATTATAATTTCTAAAATAAATAAAATTAATAAAAATATATATAATTATTGACTCAATTAATAAGCTTTACCAAAAAAATGATTCAATACAAATTGATTTTTTTATTTTAATATTGAATTTTGTCGGTCTTGCTGAGCTAACGTCTAACGACTCTAAGAACTCCAAGTTGCTCGCTCGAAAAGGCAAGACGAAACACATAGACTTAAAATTTCTTTCTTTCTTATTAAATATTTTCAATTTTATTACTTAGTATTTTATTTGCTTCTTCTTTTGGTTTATGTCTGGCGGCTTGTGGCCTTCATAATGTTGTCCTCGGGATTGATACGCGGCGAATTGTCGTGCCTTTTCGAGCGAGCAACTTGGAGTTCTTAGAGTCGTTAGACGTTAGCTCAGCAAGACCGACAAAATTCAATATTAATTTAAAAACTTTTGCCTGGGCGAGAAAAATTATATTTTTAATGATTTTTTTATCATTTAACTATATATTATTTCAATATTATTAGCTTTATAGAGTATGGTTATGGTTTACCTAACTTTTCTGGTATGGTGTTACTGGACCTACAAAATACGTCTTACTGAATACTCCATATAGAAGTGATTCGATAAGGGTTACCGGAATGTACAGTAATTATAAATTTGTTTTTTCTCAGTGTGATGTACGAATTTGCTTACGTTTCCGGTCTACCTTCCCCTCTACGGACATTCTCATTGCTCCTCCTGTTCTCGTTTAAAGCGCTCTCATTGATTGAAAGGATTATGATTATTTGACAATATCTCATTTACTAAGCTCCAAATAGAAATTTGTCAAATACAAAATTGTTTAAAAGTACGTGTTTTATAGTATGTGGAAAATTCGTGTCTTCCGCACAGTTTTTGGTGTAGAAAATTCGATTTTCTGTACTTGCATGCAGAAAATATTAAAATAATATTTTGCTCATTACTATCGTATACAGTGACAAATTCGTAAAGTGTAAGTAATTATGACATAGTAATAATATTCTATAAGTGTCATTATACTGATATTTACAAATTTTTTTACAAATAGATACATTAGTGTATGTGTAAGTATACTAGGGTGGTCAATAATTTTGCCGATTATTCCGAATCCTTGAAGTAACCCTGTTAAAAGTTAAAAAAAAGAAAAAATGTCGATCTTTGAGGGTCAATCCAAGTTAAACAAGGAATAAAAAATTTTTTTATTCTCAATTTGAAAAATCGTGCAACGTTTCGTCCACTGGTTTGCGGACCTCTTCAGGCACTTCGAAAAAACAAAGTATACGTTTCAAATTTTACTCCATTGTAAGGTAACGTCTAAGTCTTAGACGTTACCTTACAATGGAGTAAAATTTGAAACGTATACTTTGTTTTTTCGAAGTGCCTGAAGAGGTCCGCAAACCAGTGGACGAAACGTTGCACGATTTTTCAAATTGAGAATAAAAAAATTTTTTTATTCCTTGTTTAACTTGGATTGACCCTCAAAGATCGACATTTTTTCTTTTTTTTAACCTACAATGGAGGGTGTACAAAATTTACCTGTTAAAAGTTAATATATGTAAACATATTGTTACCAAATCGATCATAATCAATCTAATTTGATGTTTTTAGTACTTACTAAAACTTTGACTATAACTTATTCCATAAAGTATCTTAATATAAAATATTTTGTGAAAAAATAATAAAAATAGTTTTAAGAAATTTGTTATTGAGGAGTACGAAGTAGAATAGCTACTTTATTTAGTAAAAGTTACTGGAAAACGTTTAAATGTTTGCAAAAAGAAAGAAACACGAGTGACTAGATTCCATTTGGTTTAAAGAAACATGAGCAAATGCGCGCCGCGCTAAGCCTCTTTTTCCAAACAGCATCTACTTTTCTAAAATCTTTAAATTAAAGTAAATGCAGCCAACGCGGAAGTGCAGTATTGTTACATATATGAACTTTGGGGGGCGAGGGTTACTTCAAGGATTCGGAATAATCGGAATTCGGAATACGTTTCAATACTTCATTGTGTTATATTATATGATTACTACAAATACAATAGAAGCTAAAATAAATCTTTATTATTTTTGTAAATGGATAGTTATAACTATTTTTAAATAGCGGGTTTGCCCCAATCCTCCGTCGAAGGTTTTGTCACTTGTACCCACAACAGGGCTTGTAGTCCTGGACCCTCCCCCCTATCTTACGTCATAATTAACATTGTTATTACCGTATTGCTGGATTTAAATATTTTTTGCCGTTTTCCGTAGATGTTATGAAATATACAGATGGAGCATCCCGTGACTACACGCAGACCAGAGCGTAATTAGAAAAAAAGCAAAAAAAAGCATTGAGAACAAATGAAGGTGGGTAGTAGTCTATTTTATCTCAGACGATGTTTTTCTGCATGTTATTCATTAATCAATTTCTTTTGTGGAAAAGTACAATGTTAAAGATACCATGGAAAGAAGATATTGAATGCCTTCATTCCGGTCAGATCTATTAACTTTTTAAATCGAATATTAAGATCTTAAAAATCTTAATGTGATTAAAGATACTTTTCTTTGAAATTTGTATATACCTCTCGTAAAACTATATACGGATATCTCAAAAGAGGTTCCCTTGTAACAAACACATTTCAAAACAGGTAAGTACAATAAGATTATTGTATATACTATTATTGAGGAACGCAATGAATTTACCTCCCCATACATCTTCGTAATTGAGGACAATATATTAAATTTTTACATATTTCCTAAGATTATAGATATACATATATACGATACATAAAAGAAAAGGTAAGTAGTAAATAATAAAAATATGAAAATAAGAGAAAGATGTAAATAAGAAAGGAATAACTCACAGGTGACCAATCGGAATAAACCCAATGTCCAGCACAGGCAGGCATTCTCGTACACCGACGTTCGATAGGCAGTTGCTTGACCTCTTGGCATTTGATAGGCGATACAGTATTCCTATATACTCTAAGCTCATTCTCGCGCGTCATTTGCCGCTCGGGGAACGAGGCGCGGACGCAGAAGAGCCGACGTTGTTGCGTCCCGCAACCCGAGACCGGTGAAACGATGCATTTCTCCCACATCCCCGGGATCCACGTGTACTCGCAACTGCAAGTAGCGCCGTTTGTAATGGACTCGTGGGCGATTTACGAGGCTGAGCTTTGAACTTTATTTTAAGAAAATTCGATTTTCTGTACTTGCATGCAGAAAATATTAAAATAATATTTTGCTCATTACTATCGTATACAGTGACAAATTCGTAAAGTGTAAGTAATTATGACATAGTAATAATATTCTATAAGTGTCATTATACTGATATTTACAAATTTTTTTACAAATAGATACATTAGTGTATGTGTAAGTATACTAGGGTGGTCAATAATTTTGCCGATTATTCCGAATCCTTGAAGTAACCCTGTTAAAAGTTAAAAAAAAGAAAAAATGTCGATCTTTGAGGGTCAATCCAAGTTAAACAAGGAATAAAAAATTTTTTTATTCTCAATTTGAAAAATCGTGCAAACGTTTCGTCCACTGGTTTGCGGACCTCTTCAGGCACTTCGAAAAACAAAGTATACGTTTCAAATTTTACTCCATTGTAAGGTAACGTCTAAGTCTTAGACGTTACCTACAATGGAGTAAAATTTGAAACGTATACTTTGTTTTTTTCGAAGTGCCTGAAGAGGTCCGCAAACCAGTGGACGAAAACGTTGCACGATTTTTTCAAATTGAGAATAAAAAATTTTTTTTATTCCTTGTTTAACTTGGATTGACCCTCAAAGATCGACATTTTTTTCTTTTTTTTAACCTACAATGGAGGGTGTACAAAATTTACCTGTTAAAAGTTAATATGTAAACATATTGTACCAAATCGATCATAATCAATCTACTTTGATGTTTTTAGTACTTACTAAAACTTTGACTATAACTTATTCCATAAAGTATCTTAATATAAAATATTTGTGAAAAAATAATAAAAATAGTTTTAAGAAATTCGTTATTGAGGAGTACGAAGTAGAATAGCTACTTTATTTAGTAAAAGTTACTGGAAAACGTTTAAATGTTTGCAAAAAGAAACAAACACGAATGACTAGATTCAATTTGGTTTAAAGAAACATGAGTAAATGCGCACCGCGCTAAGCCTCTTTTTCCAAACAGCATCTACTTTTCTAAAATCTTTAAATTAAAGTAAATGCAGTCAACGCGGAAGTATTTTTACATATATTAACTTTGGGGGGCGAGGGTTACTTCAAGGATTCGGAATAATCGTGAAATTATTGATCACCCTAAAGTATACTAATCTAATATTTTACAGACTATATTTTACAGAATACGTTTCAATACTTCATTGTGTTATATTATATGATTACTACAAATACAATAGAAGCTAAAATAAATCTTTATTATTTTTGTAAATGGATAGTTATAACTATTTTTAAATAGCGGGTTTGCCTCCAATCCTCCGTCGAAGGTTTTGTCACTTGTACCCACAACAGGGCTTGTAGTCCTGGACCCTCCCCCCTATCTTACGTCATAATTAACATTGTTATTACCGTATTGCTGGATTTAAATATTTTTTGCCGTTTTCCGTAGATGTTATGAAATATACAGATGGAGCATCCCGTGACTACACGCAGACCAGAGCGTAATTAGAAAAAAAGCAAAAAAAAGCATTGAGAACAAATGAAGGTGGGTAGTAGTCTATTTTATCTCAGACGATGTTTTTCTGCATGTTATTCATTAATCAATTTCTTTTGTGGAAAAGTACAATGTTAAAGATACCATGGAAAGAAGATATTGAATGCCTTCATTCCGGTCAGATCTATTAACTTTTTAAATCGAATATTAAGATCTTAAAAATCTTAATGTGATTAAAGATACTTTTCTTTGAAATTTGTATATACCTCTCGTAAAACTATATACGGATATCTCAAAAGAGGTTCCCTTGTAACAAACACATTTCAAAACAGGTAAGTACAATAAGATTATTGTATATACTATTATTGAGGAACGCAATGAATTTACCTCCCCATACATCTTCGTAATTGAGGACAATATATTAAATTTTTACATATTTCCTAAGATTATAGATATACATATATACGATACATAAAAGAAAAGGTAAGTAGTAAATAATAAAAATATGAAAATAAGAGAAAGATGTAAATAAGAAAGGAATAACTCACAGGTGACCAATCGGAATAAACCCAATGTCCAGCACAGGCAGGCATTCTCGTACACCGACGTTCGATAGGCAGTTGCTTGACCTCTTGGCATTTGATAGGCGATACAGTATTCCTATATACTCTAAGCTCATTCTCGCGCGTCATTTGCCGCTCGGGGAACGAGGCGCGGACGCAGAAGAGCCGACGTTGTTGCGTCCCGCAACCCGAGACCGGTGAAACGATGCATTTCTCCCACATCCCCGGGATCCACGTGTACTCGCAACTGCAAGTAGCGCCGTTTGTAATGGACTCGTGGGCGATTTACGAGGCTGAGCTTTGAACTTTATTTTAAGACAACCGATGGGTTGCCTCTGCGTATCGAGGAGAGATTTGTTCCGCGTGTCGACCGATGACTTTCTTAGATTTATATTTGGATCAGTATACACACACACACACAGACCGTCAACTTACTTTAAGATCTACACCGTCACTTTTTACCACGTTTATCGCGCGAGCTAGTTAACTCTTACATCTTCATTTAACGCGTACAAACTCCGACTTTTACCGCGGAATGTCCTCAAATGCGACTTTGCGAAAAGCTGTTTCAACGCGAATCTCTACTTTAAAAAAAAAAAAGAAAGAGAATAGTGCACTTCAGTCGTAAAAAACAGTAATTTCTTTTCACGGGTAAACCGTACGAGAACGTAAAACAGTTAGGTGTGTATACTAAGCTAGGAACGTAATTAAAATAAGTTCTAGCTGGAAAGTTTGACACGGAAAAGTAAAGACTTCCCGACGTTTATGTAAACCTCAATTTATACTATCATAAATTTAAGACACATGTATAAAAGGTACAAATATACAGAAAACAAGAAGTCGCGATTTAAATGTTTTTGAATGCATCTAGCTTTTACAAATTAATTACATTATATCTTATAATTTCGTATTATTTTTTATAATAATTAATTTGACACTTATTTTACGAGTATTTACTTTGTTGACATAAATTTAAAATTCTTGTATAATTTTGTACTAGACAAAAATATTAAATTACTTATGCAAAACATCGTTTCCCGTGCAATTAAGTTTATTGTTATTTAATGCGTGTAATGCTCGTTTAAATTAAGCTACACGAAGTCATTTACTATTTCAGTTGAATAATTCAAAATATTTACAAAAGAACGGTATTATAGATATACTGTATGCTTTCCTCGTAAAATTATATTATTACTTAAACAATTGAAAAGTACATCTATTCGTTTACTGATTGAGTATTTAGAATAGAAAAAAACTCCGAGTTGATTCAACGAGTAAAAATACATATTTATGGCTGAGGCGTGTATGGATAAGTAAAGAAAAAGTAGAGAAGAAAGGATACAAACCTATCGGTATTGCATTTTTCGATCTCACGATACCCGGGTGGCTTAGCCGTCAGCAGGCACTTCCTACGGGAGACCATCTCCTGCGTTTTTTCGTCCCTGCAGAGCAGCATATTGCGCCTTACACCACCCCCGCAAGTCACCGAGCAGGGTCCCGCGGGTCCACCCACAACCCATACGTATCGACCTCGGGCTGTTCGCAACTCGGACCGAGATATCGTGTAGTACGATGAGGTCGCGATCGACGCTCCACTTCTTACTACATCCCTTGTAGCTATTAACTAGAAACGTGTCAAAATACAATGGTCACCCTTAGATATTGCCATTCTATGTTTGAATACCTAACTTTTTCTAATTACTTTTTCCCACAAATAAATCTAACCTCGATATATCAAACCCTAATAAACGTCTATACCAAGTTTCAAATGTCCATTATCTAATAATTATTGCAATGTAAGAGGTTAATAGTAACAAAATATTCGTTACAGTAACATTATAAAATAATCTTTTACTTTGTTCTAACAGTAGCTTATGTACATTTTTATATTGAAATAATGGAGTAAGAAAAACAATTTTACCGAAATGACGATTTCCGACATAACGGGTCCTCTACTCCATAGTACGTATTTTTCTTCTAGTCTTTCTATTCGAAAAGCGGCTCCCTCGATTATCATAACTGAAGCTCGACCATCGGTATCGAATTCCCGTATTTCGTGTCGTCTTCTTTGATCATCTCGTATAAGAATTTTCACATTTCCTTCGTGAGGTACAGAATCCGTAAGCAAAATAGTCACTACGACTTTGATGTTGTGAGAAAATCTTGGTATCACTGCCAACCGAGTTGTGTCTATACAATAATAAATTATATTTTTAAAATATCGATCGACTCGTACAATTATATTAATTACAATTTTAATAACAAATCGTTTCATTGTTTGGGTGCATTCACGTACCGTACAGTTTATATAATAAATAATAAAAATAACATTTAAAAATATATCGATGGTGCACTAATGTTTATCAATAATTTTATGAAAGTAATTATTTTACGATAACAATTTTCGATTAAATTGAATAACAGCGTGATAAACATTGTAACGATTTTATTATAAATATTACGACTTTTTAAGTAAATTTTTTTCAACAGCTGTAAGTATTCCGTGCTATTCTTGATAAATTTGATTAAAAAATTCTCTCCGTGTGTTGTGAGTTTAAACCGAATAATGACATACGATACTAATAATTGTAATTAAACATGAAACAATAACATGATTACGAAGTGTCATTTTGAAAAAGTTAAGGCGCGAATCTCATTCTTCGTATTGTATTAAAGAAAAATAAATAAAATACATTACACAGTAAAGCATTCGTACACTAGCTTGAACGTAAAATCCTATATCCAAGTTTAGATATAGTACGATCAATATGAAAATCGCAGGAATCTTTTGAAACAAATTTCAATTCTCCTTAACCTGGATATATCGAAACCCACAAGACACACTTTGTCCACATTCGTACGCGTATATATGTATATGCATAATCGATTTCACAAAATTCAAATCTGTAGGTATATACATGTGAATTCGCTTATATTGCGCTATACGATATACATACATTCGCACGCACATATCTCGGAAAGACACAACAAGTCCAAGTATGAATTTCAATCAAACTAAAGCTCCCAGTGCATATAGTACACGCGACCCGAAAGTTATCAGGTAAAGGAGTCTTTGACTCGTCTCTTTCATCTCGAGAAATCACATCGGACAAAGTTTCATCGAGTTTCACACGGGCGTGTACTCTCCCTCACACACACAGAGACGCGCATATACACACGTATACCTGTATACACTCTCGGAACGTCCTATTAAACAAGTTTTTGACTCATCGTCGGCCCGGAGCTACATTCGATTATCGATCGGAAGGGAGAGGGTTGCGTATACATACGAACCTCGGCGTAGCTTCCGTTGGAATTTACTGGTGACGCTCTCACAGGTGGAGTTGTTACCATCGCAGAGTCCGCAAGCGTCCTTTACCTTTCCCGAACCAAATACACCATCGCAGCCCATCGCTCGACATGACCCCTAAAACCAAACGATCTAGTCCTTTATTTGACACAATATCGTTTGACCAACTGCCGATTTCGCGCATCTCAACACTTTCTATTCCATTTAGTTTTGATCTACGTCGAACTAAACCAATATATACGTTCGATTAAAATTGAAGACATCTTTTGCTTGTAGAAACATAGTATTAAGTGAAAATATCAATTTTTTATCAGACACGCAGTTATAAAAATTATAAAAGAAGTTGATAAAATAGTCCAGTTTCTAAAAATTCATCTTATTCATAGTTCGTGTTAATGTTTTGCAGTAAGAATTAAAATATATTTATATAATTTGAATTACTAAAGAATAATTTAACAACATTATGGTACGTACTGAAACTTTTACATTTTACTACGATTAATTTAAAAGTCCATATGTTTTTCATATTTTTTGTAATGTCGATTGGTATATGATGAATTAGAAAAAGTACCAAATATGGTAAGATTATGTGTATTATAATAAAATGACTGTCTTACGCCGATGCAAATAGAGCTCGTCTCGTACGAGCATGGAGTGCCGTTCTCTACATCCAACCCAGTATGAAAGATCTCGCCCGTCTCTCTTCTGTAGCAGACCAGCTGACAGTTTGGACCTCCATCGAAGGATTCGTATGGTAACCACGTACCATTTCTGTCAAATGGACTCTTCCTCAATCCGACATGTTCATTGAAAAAACGAGAACATTGCCACGCTCGAATATCCGAGTGCTCCAAACACGCTGGAAGGGCGCAAACTCGAAACTCCTTTGGATCTCCTTCGCAGTTACTTTAAAATGTATAATTATTACTTTGTTTCAACGTCACTCATTTCATACATATATTTTTTATAAAAAATATGTCAAATTAAAAACTGGGAAACAATGTTGGGACATATATATTTACTATAAAAATTTATAAATGTGGCAAAAAGTTATTGATACTAACAACTTATACTCGAATAAGCTCAAATAAGCATCAAGTGCACCGTATATAGTTATAATTATTTAAAAATCAAATTGGAAATTTTTGAAGAGTAAGCTAAGGACTGTTCACCTTTACTTGCTCCTTCAATTATCATAAGGCTAATGTTGGATATACAAGTTTTTATATGTCCAACTTTACGTCTTTTTTGTCCCGCACAACGAATAAAATTTTAGTAAATTTTACCAAAATTTCTGTAAATTTGACTAAACTTTCATTAATGCGGTAAGAGACTGCCGAAATCTAAAAAATTACTTTTTTTTAAATTTTTCTGAATTTTCTATGAATTTTTAATGAAATTTTACTAATTTTTACTATAAGTCTATTAATTTTTATTGAAAGTTCAATAATTTTTTTCATTTTCATCAATCTGTTACCGTGTTAATGAAAGTTTAGTAAAATTATCAAAATTTTTCTCTTCGTGCGCGAAAGGAACTACCTTCGCTTATGCTTCTCCAACGTTACCAGCCACAGTTAACTTTTATTTTTATTAATTTCCCAAACATGTTTATTTTCGATAAACTTTTCTCTTTGCAATTAACTCATCATCAAGTAGCGTATCATTCTAGTTAATAAAATAAATAAATATATTATATTATTGAATAGTTATTTTTACAGAAACTACATCCCAGTTAAATGTTGTCCCTCATTCGGGTACTTTAACTTACATTTTTGGATTGTCTCATTTCGTTAAAAGTATCAAGAAACTATAGATACTTAATATAATAAATCCCTTATCAAATCATTAGTGAATTGACGTCTAATTATTCTACATAACAAACAACTTCAGATGAAAACATCCACTTACGATACGGTGCAATGTCGAGATCTATATTGTACAGCGATACCGCAACTTCTTGAGCATTCACTCCATGGACTCCAAGAACTCCAAGTATTTTCACCCATACCGCGAACCGCTAGGGGAGTCGGTTCAAACCGTTTCCGATCGATTTCTTCGCACAATCCATTTATACACCACTGTATAAAACATGCGTTATATAAATATACCTTCGATTAGGTATGTCACTTTTAAATTAAATATTGCGATGTAAATATTCTTTTCATTCTAATAATTTTTCGTAAAATAATGACGTATAATTTAGAAAGATATATAGCCAATTGAAGAAAATGTATTATTTTTTTATTTCATAGTATGCGTAAAGTACGTCATTACACATAGTTTTTAGTGCGTAAGGTTGAACTTCATACATAGTATGTGTGAACTAAACATTTACCGATTTACTATAAAAAAAATTACGTTCGTCACACGGGTGTAAACTTTACATCTTTGACGAAAACTTCTAATTGAAATCTATTACTTACAAGCGAAATTATTTTTTAAAGTAATAAAAATACTTATAAAATATTAATTTTATAGATATTTTAATTTTGTTCCAGCTTTACCGATAATTGGCACATTTAGAATTTGACTTTATTAACATTAGAAAAAATTATTAAAGTAATGCTTTGAAATTATATAAACCTTGATAGTTTTAAATAATTCACATGTAAATGGTTTATAAAGAAATTGTCGATCTGGTATTTTTCGGTCTATCGATAGAAGATGTAATCGATGACCCATTTAACACACAAATATTGACAAACGACTGGTATATTCAATAAGCGTGAAATAAAACGATGTAACAATTTAATGAATGGATATAACTAAAAGATTAATTTGCTTCTAAATTGGCAGGCAAAGAGTGTAACGGATACCGGTCTACTTAACGTATTTACTAAAATAACGTTGCATATAGAGAATGAACAGCCGGTCACGAATGTATGTGCAGAAGTACATAAGGAACGAGAAGCTGAGTTTATTTTCGTCTTGAAAATAAAGATTATACCGTTTATCGATATATAAGTTAGCACATCTCTCTTGTAAATACACTAAGGTTAATCGACTCGAGTTTCTAGACACCGACCGCTCGAGTAATTAACTCCAAGCCCATTATTCCATATTTTCAGAAAAACACCTCCTCTCCCTCCGTCTCTCTTAGCCGGTCTCAAGACAACTCGGAGACAGCCAGCACGGTCATTAAGCTCGCTTCTCACTTGCCTTATTTTCGGCGCACAATGTTCCTTCCAGTGGCGGACCCTTCTTCGTTTTGCACGGCTGCGAGCTGTTCGCCCGTCCACACCAGAGATGCGAGCACAATTTCGACGCCTCCAAATTTCTGCACCGAGTATAACTGTAAACAAATATATTATTTATTTCTGTTGTAAACTTGTTTTGCGAAATTTATATACCATTGTTTAATATGAAAGTTAAAAATAAACGATCGGTTGCAATTATGCGGGTGTATAGTATTTAACAATGTTATTATTATTAGTAAAATTGTTAATAGCACCCTCTGTGATGTTTGCCCTGTTGTAAAAAATTATGTCATATTCTTAACTAAAAATCTTAGGTAATTTTTGTTACATTTTATTAGGTCAAGTAGGTAGTTTGATCAAGTAATATTTTGAGCTAAAATTGTCTATGCTTTTTTAAGTTACGCGCTTTTGAAATCTAATTTAAAAAAAAGTAAAAAAATGATTTGAACTAAAAATTTCACTTGATCAAACTACCCACTTGACCTAATAAAATGAAAAAAAAATTACCTAAGATTTTTAATTAAGAATACGATATAATTTTTTACAAGGTAATGATGATAAAATACTTTTGAGATTTGGATGAGAGCAACAAACCTAGTATCTACGTAATGTTACAATTTTTTAACAAACAATTGCTTACGATGTCTTTTTACACCTAGCCGTCTTGCTCTAATCCAGATAGCAAAAAGATTTCATCGTTATTTAACGATATTACTATTTCAATCGCTGCTTACGAAAGTTTGATTATGGGGCTTTTCGAGGATTAAAGGATTATATCTCGCTGAATCCAATATAACCGCGTATTCGGCTCAAATTGTATTTCGTATAATCTAATTTATCAAACAATATTAAATTAAAAATATTGCAAAAAACGCTGAAAAACTATTGAATAACAACTGTAATAAACTTGTTATATATTGTAATACGTATAACGTAATTCTGAGAAGAGTGACTCAACAGGTATTTGATTATTCATTATTCTGGTAAAGATTTCCAGCTTGGCATTAATAAATAATCTACAATTTACTTTATTTTCACGTTGACCGATCTTCCTTTAATCTCTCTATAGAATTAGTATTATTACATTTTCGGTAATTAGATAATTTAATCTTTTGTGTAATTTTATTAATTTAACTTACTTTTCTTCTTAATTCATTTAACATTTGTTTCGTTAAAGTTATAACGAATGGTAAGTAGATTATTATAATAATAACAAACAAAATAAACCGGAGTAAAGCATATTTTAATTGTGTATAATAATAATAAGAAGAATAATAATAACGAAAAGGTATACATCCTGTCGCGCATTAGAAAATACTTAATTATATTAATACACAAGGGACTAGATAGACATCAGTTGAGTGGAATCCGGAGCAGCCTGACGCTAAAACCGCGTGCTGTCAATTTATAATGAAAGGATGAAAGAGATTATTTTAGTATGCAGATTTAAGAGTTTTATTCCCTTTTTATTCATTCGGTCTTCCCTTTTCGTAAATTCACGATGTTTATAGAAAGTGAGATAAGCATAACTTTGAGCAACTGAATCACTAATCTCCAGTTGTTTCGTTTTAGAATGAGTTTTAATGGTGTGCTCTCGTATCTCGAAGCGCCTTTGCGCGTTAATTACAACCGGGGCATTGAACAACGTCGATAGTTTGCCGGGCTCTTGTTCTGTGCACGAGTAATTCTACGTACAGCGCATCAGGTGAACCGCGCGAATATTGATGCTAACTTTATTAGAATATATCTATATACCTATATAATTAAACCCTTTCACTCGCACAATACACTTTTCTCCATCGTCATTTTGACGCGTTTGTTCATATTTTTTTATTTATTCGTCCCATTACGTTACATTTTTCGCTATCAATATATTTTTTAATCCAATATTTAGCACCCTTGCGCTCGTTTACATTACATTTCAAATTAAATATATTGCCGATGATTCACTTTATAACGACTACTGTAAGGTACAATCAATGATAATTAATAAAATAATACCCCTTTGCTTCAACACTAATAGTAAATTATTGATCAAAGAACATTTTCAATTAACAACGCCAAAATATATAGGCAAATCGTTTATATCCTCTTCGATTATATATGTATTGAAGGGATGAGACATAGACACACATAGTTGAGAGGCATGGAGGAATATAAGAGCCAAGGATATCGGTTGGTAAATTGTTGAACACGAGAACTATTTATATACTCACCCCTCGCCAAATTCCATCCTGCACTGCTCGTCCATACTGAAGACCTCGTTCAGGCTTCCTTTCACTATGGATGAGTCATTGTCTATCGGTCGATTTAATAGGCATGTCCAATGTCTACAATAACACGGTTTTATTCTCTTTTACTCTAATTTCACCCCGTCATTTAATTTATCACCTCAGCTTTTTATTTGCAACGTAATGCATCTGCCCTTAACATGCTTATAGCGTACTCATGAAAAAGTATCAACTGTGACACTAATTTTTTATACAAGTCAACTTGCTTTATTAGCTTTCGTAATGAATATTTCATATTTCATTCTTACTTAATGATTTTCGCGCAGAAAAATATTATGTAGTAAAAATAACCATGTGATTGCAGAGTAGTAGATTATCAGACTTGACAAATGGTGAAAATAATTCTGGAAAATTTAACAGCGGTATATAGTACATTTTACTATATAATAATTTTTATCATTCGTGAAATCCGTTAATTATTTTCATGTGTCTGATTTTCTTTCAAATACACATTATATGTGGAAATGATTAATCAAAATGATTGTATAGGTTTAATAAATTGTTTTTTAATATAAATTAAAATGTTATTAAATTATTTAAGAAAATTATTTACTTTAAATGTAAAAAATAAATAATTATTGTAAGTTAATCCGAAATGTGATATGTATAAAATAACATACTTAGCTCGCCGATGAAATTCTTTTCTGGAGCATGTTGACCAATGGAAATTATGGAAAGTGGCAGCAACCATCGGTGCCATTATACTGCCATGTGTCGCCTCTCTAGCGCACGTATTTCCAGCATTCTTATCCCCATCGTGAGATAGACCTAATCTGTTTCGATTAATTTAATACGTAAGAACGATTTTAATTTGTTAATTGCTATAACATTTTATCCATACGTATTTTTAGACGATTATAGCTTCAGTACACGGGGTGAAAATATTGTCTAAAAAGTATCCAAATGTTTTGAATAAAAATTGTAATGTTAGTATAAAAAACGTACATAGAGACGATGGAAATGGTTAAAATAGAATGGAAAAGCAAATATGAAATAAAATAGTGTGCGTACGAACATGTGTGCGATTTCGTGAGCGATGATGAAAGCACTGGTAAGACCCTCGTCGCGATTGAGAGCACAGGACCTCGATGGATCACAGGCACCGGAAACAGGCGCGTAACCGGACGGGCCACCGATGTCCAGTCTCGTCAGCCATACAGCCACGTCGTATGTACCATTCGAGAGCCCGAGCAGTTTGCGGTTCCACTTGTTCACGTTCTCGAGGGAGCGCCTCGCATTCCCGTGATGTACCTATACATTCGAGTAGTTATCTTGAATAATTACATTGCTTTGATAAATTTACTTGTTTCGATTACTTTCTAATGTTTATCTATTGTCTTTTCTTTTTCTTTATTTTATATTACTACCAACTTTTTGCAAATACTATAATCTCTAAGGAATTTGACGTATTAATTAATTATATGTAAGCAAAATCTTTTATGAATAAACAAAAATATATAGTGTTTCCGTTTATTTATCCATGTCGATATAAAATAAACGTATATAATATAAAATGAATGTGCAACTAAATAAATTTTTGAACGATAACTTTTTGGTGAAATTTAGTAAATAAATAAATTATTTGTGACCAAATGCTTAAGAAAATATTTTAAAGAATTAATCGGTTAACTGACACGACATTTGTCACTTTTAGGGATCAAAATGGTAAAGCCCAAATATGAAGCTAATCACAATATTTCATT
This sequence comes from Theocolax elegans, assembly GCA_026168455.1. NCBI lineage: Eukaryota > Metazoa > Arthropoda > Insecta > Hymenoptera > Cerocephalidae > Theocolax > Theocolax elegans. The sequence goes on from CM047428.1 coordinate 25,927,711, forward strand.
TATATTCCTAAGAAGTAAAAAAAATATTATTAGCGATTCATTTTTCAGTGTCTTATCTTTTATTCATTTTTTACATAGAATTGATTTAGAGACGCAAAAATACTAAATTATACCAAGTGCCTTTCAAATCGTTATGGAAAATCAGAAAATTATTTTATATAATTATACATAATACAAAGATAGAATGGTCCCGACTTTTTTATCATACATGATATAGTACCACTTAACCGGTTAATATTTCTTAAGGCAAACAAAATAATATACTTTTAACATTTCTGATTATATAATGTGTCTCTTGAAAATATTATATCCACAAATTTGTGTGTGGTATTCAGAAGGACAAACGATGCGGAACATAGTTGAATTTAAGTAATAGAGATAATTGAATTCCAAGCGTAATTTCTAATAATATATAGCCTATCACTGAGTATGTAATCTATTGAATTCTAATCCATTCAAATATTCATTTCATAGTAAAATTTCAACTGCCTCACATTCGTATTTAACGAAACTTATGCAAAATTTATAAGAATCATGAATAATAAAAATATTCACATGTTTACCATGCTGTCGCTTTTATCAGCATACAGGATCATGCGAACAACTACGACTTGCATATTCGAATCTAGAGATGGATCTTTGTAAATTGCGCTAACCTAAAACAAAGTCAAATAATTATAACACTTTTGACAATCACAAGTAATAAAAAAATAGGTCAGCCTTTGAATATATTTTCTATTATTTTATGGATAAAAGAAAAGGATGCGTTTCTTTCTTAAGAAAAAGAGAATTTAGAAATAATTAAACTGCATTTTAAAATGTCGTTTGACTGAGTTTAACGAATTTATGTATCAAGAAACATTTCAACTCTAATGTTTATCAACACGATGCTAAGGGCGATTTAACTTTTCAAGCCTTACGGCACAGGTGAACTTCGTAATCGTTTTGATCCCCTAGCTTCTTGATCCGCTTAACTTTTGGTATTAACGCATCGCTATCAAAGTTGTAATTCAACTAAATTACACTTTTCTGTATTTACCAATAATAGTCAATCTAAATAATTGAACGAATTAATAAAGGGTCGAGCAATACTTACAATGTTAAGAAGAGCTAAAATGTATTGTTGCACCCGGGGTCCATGAAAATCAATTACCGTGTAATCCGCTACCATCGCCAACTCCAGCCACTTTGGCGGTGAAAATTTGTTCATTATTTTTCTAGCTGGTAAAAAAGACAATATATTTACGTATTAACACACAGGAATTGAACGACAATATTTTTTTACACGAATATCCGTATTAAGGAACAAGAGTTAGATCAAATTTCCTGAGAAGGATCAAATTTTAATACCGATTCATCACTATGGAAGGAAACTTATGACTTCCTCTTTCCTTATTGAAGATATCGTGTACTGGTTTATAGACCATAACGTAACCATCCGCAATTCGATCGTAAAATCATCACTGATATAAACGTGCGGGGGATGAAATAGCCAATCGACACTTACTCGGTAATTTCTCCCTTTGCCAAGTGCTGTCGAAAAAATATCCCACACCATCGGAATCCTGGACATCATCGTGGATCCTCTCGAGCTCGTTGTTTCTACCTAAATCGCCAAGCTCGCTCAGCAATTCCGGATTCTCCTTGTAATTCTCTGCGGTGAACGTGTCACCACTCAGGTTGTAAAATCGCCTATTCGCCTCGTAAACGACCGAGGAGGACGCTTCGCGCCTCGACCTCGAATATTCAGCTTCGTAGAGCAGATGCTCCCCGTTGCTCTTGGTTAGCAACGGTTCCACTAAATACGTTCTGTTATCTACGTTTACCAGGCCAAAAAATTCGTCGTGACATCGCGTCAGTAATACCCGTGAATTGTTCTCCAAACCACGAATTTCACCTTCTCGGCTCTCGCACGATTCTAACAGATCGAACGGTTTGGAATACGCTGATGAAGACCCTCCTTTCCACTCGATGGTAAATTTTGGCGAAAACACAAGTTGCCGATTAAGCTTTGTCTTCAAAATCCAATCGTTCAACGATACGAATTGGAGATTCCTCTCATTGTCATCGAGTACCGAGCGACGATCACGAGACACCTCGGCGTTAGGGATGATGCGCGGATGAACGATCCGTGGATACCGTTGATAACCATTTACTAGAATTAGTGGAACCAGCACAATGATGATTATTTGTTGCACAATAGACCATGACTCGCGTCGTACAATTATCAATGCCTTCTTCATTTTTTCTTATACTCTTTCGTTTTTTTCTTACGTTTAATCACGTACCAATAATTAAGTATCAGAAAAATTGAAGTTTTTGAACACTTTTGGCGGATGCCCCGACATTTTTGCCGAATTACAATAGGAGTAGTTTTAACTAATTCTTTCGGATTACACTTGCACTATTTATTCTCATTGCACTTTCAATTTTTTACCATTGCCTATACTTTAAATCATTCAATGTCCACGTATATAATTTTATAAATCGGATTGACTTTAAACAATAACACTGAAAAGATATTGAAACAATTTTAGAATGTTCTACGAAACATCTCAAACATATTGAATATTCTTTCCTTCGTGTAACACAAATACGTACAGCACGCAAAACTATGAACATTTAACACCTACTCCACTTAAAATACTTGAAAGAAAAAACATTTAACTGGCGCGCCACTCCACTTGATAATCCAAGATCTTCTTTTTTTCTTTTAATTCGCAAATTCACACAAATAAATAGTGTATACGTTAATAAAATCAAAAGAATAATCAAGAGAAACGAAAAAATAAAAATGTAGGTCGTTAGTAGACGAAAGGCATCACGAGGTTGATCGCAATGTCGATTGAACAATGTGCACGAACGCTCGCGGGAAAATTCCCGAAATTACGGTTTAATTAGGCCGCGAAAGCCGCTCGCGGTGCGCCAGCCGAGGCAACTGTCCGCCACATGGCGAAAGCTCGCGCGTTATGGGGCCTCTCGCAGCCGACTGGAGAAGAGAGAGAATTTAAGCGGGGCGAAAGAGAAACGGGAGGAGTTAAATTATACGCGTGTGAGTGTGTAGTTTTCGTCCCGCAGACTCGGGCGCGCGGCATTCTAATAATGGCAGCTTTATGCGTGAGCGCGACATGTAGTATCGCTCACATAGAGCGGTCAGTGTTCTTGCGGGAGCTCCGAAACGTCCCTCCTCTTCGACTCGTTCGGTCTTCATCCGAATGTGTATGTACGCGCCAGACGAGACGCTACGAGACGCTGCGGTGCCTGCTGCATCCCTTTTCGACGTTCGCCTTTTCGCTTTCTTCGAGTTCTCACGCGTTCTCCGATTCTCTTTATTATTCTATTTATGCCTCTGGCTATTAAAACTTTTTCGGAATTTTTCAGCTGATTTACTGTATTTAGCTAATCAAAAAAATACATTTTTTGTTGAAAAATTATATATAAATTGTTTAATTATCATTTGGTTAAAATAATACAGTTTTACGTTTTAATACTACTGATACGATCTGACTATAACTATATGAATATTACGCTACTTATTTTTTAAACGTCTTAATTCCTTCCATATTGCAGCATACTTGTCAGTTAAAATACAAAGATATTTTAACAAATTGTTAATATACAGAGTTTATACATTATTTAATAGATGTCGAATTTAATTATTTATTAAACATACGTGAAATATATTTTTACATAATAAATATTATACATAATGCATAAATAAAATTACCAGTTGCATTAATTGTTATGGAATATTTGGAACGAGTGTTGGATAAATTAAAATATTTAACTAATATTATTAATATGCATTTTGACAAAACAATAAATTGTTCTCTTAACGACATTTAAAAGGGAATAAATATAAGCACGAGTGAAAAAATGTCACAGACGTGACAACGGTCAATTTAATTCATAAAGCAGAGCATAAATGTCACTTGTATTAACACAAAATTGATTGATCTTCAATCGATTGTATCATATGATGTCTTTAAAAAATGTTTCAAATTAATTTATCTTGTGTAAAATTAATAACTATTTATTAATCGAAAATAATTAAGTTTTATATAGTACTACAATATAATATCTTTAACGAATCGATTAAATATTAATATGATAGTAGTGTAATAACCATCGGAAACCCATTTCTCTATACCACTCCCGGTAGGAGCATAAACTACAATTAAACTGTAGTTTTTCTAACGATTCTCAATGAATAGTTCGAAACCGCTGCGTGAAATATGATGTAATTTTAAAAATATTTCTTTAAGAGGATTTTCGTTCCGGACTAAAAATATTCTCTTGATCGATTTAGAGTTCAGTTTGCGAACGGTTTGCAATCAACGTTCATTTGGCCAATAATAATAAATTTAGAATGAATCCCTTGATCTAAAGCAATTGTAGATATCATAATTTTACAATTATATTTATGTTTTAACGCTGTAATGCAATATAAACAAATAATGTTTATAACTTTATATAGCTATATAAGTAATGTTGTATTAATATACTATATAGATACCATAATCTATAAAGATAACTAAATTAATAAGTAAAATTAAATAATAAATACTGTCAAGTCACAAGAAGGAAACAATGGTTAAGAAAACTAAAACGAACGAAATAGCAAACAATGTGCGTTACACTCTGTTTAAAATGCCGCACATCGTGTATTTAATCAGCTCAAATATTATTCACGGAATTTCGCAAAGGCTTCTCTCGGTTGATTGTGTTTAATAAGCAGCTCCTAAAACACGTCATTCGCGGATAGCTGCGTGCGGACCAACGTCAAAGGCAATTGTCAATCTCCCAGAGCTCGAGAGCCAGAATGTGCTTGTATTTAAGCACGATAAAACAACTGAGAATTGTGTGCATGGTACTCTTGAAATAGTCGATACACTACTGACCACACCGATATTTAACCTCATAAATCAAACCGCAATTATATGTGAGGTAAATAGACTCAACGATAATCATTTAGTTATACTTCGTTTATTATTTATTAGTACTCAATATTACCTCTAGTATCTGTTCTTGGTAAGGTTTTAAAACGTTCCTTAATCGACAAAAAATTGCATTTTTTTACATAATATTTTGTATATACATAGTGCCGAGGTATAGCTTCCAAAATCGAACAAGTGTAAGAAAAGTGGTTGCTTAGCAATGAACATTGAAATTACTCGTTGCTCGTTAGTACTTGGATATAGGTGAACTATCCTCGTGCGACTTTTGGGGTTGATTAAATGTTTTACACTCTATAACGTGACCGGAAGGTACGAAATATTCGATTTCGATTTCTGAGCCTAGGCAATGTGACCTGAACACCTAAACAAAATATTTCAGTACACCGGCCGTTTCGAGGAAGGTATCTTTTGTACTATTAGGTTTTCCATTCCTCACGGGCATAACCCCGGGCAAATCCGAGGCGATGGAGAAAAAGGAATGGTAATGTACACCCCCACACATAAGTCGTAGGTGTGTCCCGTAAAAGATATATAATGTAAAGTACTTATTCTCTTTGAATAATTTTCTGCTCATAAAAAGAAATGAAATATTAAAATATTAAAAACAATAGGCGTAATAAAACAGTAGTAACAAAAAAAACTCCTTATAAGGTAAAAGTTGTCTATTGTCTTAGGCTCAAAAATTGTGATCTTGTATATATAAATTTTAATTCTTTAAAAAATACGTATAAAATTTGTATATACTCATTTTAAACAGAAAAGCTGTGTATTTTTATAATTTATGCACATGTTAAGATATAAAGAATGTTTTGAAATAATAAAAAAACAATTTTGAAAATAATTAACTTTAAAATCTCATTAATAAATTATTTCAAATAAAGATTTTTTAAATCTGAAATTGGTTAGGCAAACGCTAAGAATAATTTTAATTTTGCACTGAATGTTATTTTTATAAGTACATTTTAGATAACATGTGGAACTATTTTTCAAAATAAACAAGAAATTAATTTTTTATCGTAATTTTCGACTTTTTCCTACTATTAAATAGTTAAGAAATATTCATTTGTGTCAAATAGAGAGTTGGGAAACTATTCAACTGCAAAATGTTTTGGTCGAATATTTGCCCAACTCTGGACTCAAATATTCACTTTTCTCAGTGTATCTAGAACAAACTTGAATTTTTTAATTAGTTATAAACTATTAATTCCAATAAGAAATAGTATATTACACATCTAGGGAGGTAAAGTATTGGTGAGCCTATAGTACACGTAAATTGCCCCCCGAGCCGAAGGCGAGGGTGGCAAACGTGTGCTATTGGGTCGCCATTTTACCTCCCGTGGTGTGTATACTATTTTTTTCAACAACGAGGCCGAAATTGCAACTTCGCGATTCGGGCGCCGGGAGCGAAAGTGACAGTTTCGGCCCGTTGTTGAAAAAAGTATATTTTTAAATAACACAATAAAATATGAAATTATTTATTGATTTATTGAAAAATAACATTTTGTTGCAGATTGAAGTAAAATATGAATAGTAATAATTTAACAATGTTCTAGTTGCATAAAAATGTGAAATAATCAAGTACACGATAGCAAAACGAGTTATATAATCGCTTAAAGTAAAGATGATTTTCTTTGAAATTTTTTTAATTAGCGCATAATCTTTATAAAAAAAAGGTCACTACGTTGTGCTAATATGGCTTCTTTTCTATGTTAATGTAATATATATAACATTATTGATGTTTGTAATTGTATAAATTATATATTTATTTTCAAAATATGAACAATCCTTTGTCTTAATTAATAAACCGTTACCGCACAAACTCATGAACAATTTGGTACAATACCTACGAACGATTAACCAAAACAAAAAGTTACGAAAGCTCTTAAAACATAAACCTCTTAATAATTCATTATGTACTAAATTTGTTATCGAAACTTAAATTCGATCTTGTCGAAAGACTATATTTCTCATTTTAGAGGTACAATCAAGCTGCTTATCAAGTTTAAGTTTTTAACAAGATCCGTATCCTTTCAAATCTTTGTAATCGGGTGAATTATTTAATTAGGGATAATGTCTCTCAAGGTAGCAAGAAACGAGCTAGTTAACGGAACAGCGATTTTTACCTCGTTAGCTGCCAAAGCGAATGACGTGAAACCAAGTATTCGAGGTTCCCGCAGATAGAAAACCTTCGTGAAATCTCAATAAAGGTGTAATCTGCATATTTTTTGTGCTAAGTCAACGAGTATTCAACTTTTCAAAACTTAAATTACCTTAAAGTTTAGCAATATTGAAATTTTATGCGATTTATATCTTTCGATAATTTTGATATATGTTTAATTATTTCATGAACGAGCGGTGTAAAGACATTTTCTATCAAATAAATCACGTTTTATAGTCGATAAATGATTTTAATATTCAATCTATGATTAAACTGTATAATCAAAAGTTTTATGCTAATTTTGAAAATTCATTAACGTTCCCAGTGTAATGAGTTATAAAACAAACTTTTTTTTAATTTTTCCTATAGTTCAATATTTTCTTTACAGCAAAAAATTAATGAAGTAGTAAAATATTTTACGTCAAATATATAGAGAAAAAATGTTTAGTTTAAATTATTACATTATATGTTATGTACACTTATTAATGTGAAATATCTTTTAGAATGTCGCAAATGATAATATATTCAAAAATATTACTTTAGAAAGACGTAACGTGTCTCTATCACATATTAGAAGCAATGTTAAAAAATTACAAAAAATATAAAAAAATCTAAATTTACAAAAAAAAAATGAAGTTAATTTAATAGTTTCGCATGGTTAAATAAAATATACTGAAAGAAACTCGCCCGTTTCGAAGTAATATTAATATTATACACCGATACAGAAATAAAACTAAACTTTGTATAAACAATAGAATTAATAAAAATACGAGGCGAAGGAGATCAGGAAAATAGATTTTGATCGCTTGAGCGTGAAATTCGTGTGTGAAGTGAATATTATCGATGCCACGTGTGAATTACTTAAATAATTTCACTTTGCACACGGATACAGTCAATAAAAAATGCCGTATTCTACAAGTGTGTGCTTTTGTCATATACTGTTTGCATAATGTACTATTTTAAGATTATCATTTAACGAAAAAAAAATAAACTAATCAAAAATCGAAAAATCCGCTTTAGTACTTTCTTTAAAAGCTTTATTCAATTTTATTATACAATACATCGTATGACAGGCGTGTAAAGAAAGACCTTCGGTTTTTCATTGAAGAGACCAAAGTTGGAGGTTCTCTTCGAGATGCCTCATTTTTATTTCTTTTTAATATTTGTAAGGCTGCTCTTCACAAAATCCACTAGTATCCGTGAGCAGCGAGTGCCAAGTTATTTTTAATTAAAACTAAATTGAAATTAAATTCTATTAACATATAACGACTATAAGTATAAGATGATCAATACAATAATTAAGTACGGAAAAAAAATAAAATTATTATAAATTACAAAAAAGACGTTTTAAACGAAACACTACGCTTTTTTAAATGTAATATTTTTGTACGTAATTGAATTAAAAATAATTTGAAAAAAAGTAAAGATGTTCTTTAGACACTAATTAAACGACAAAAAAAGTAATAATAATAATCAGGATACAATAAAAGAAAAAAGGTGATAATTAAAGAGAGCACAGTTTAGTAACAATAATCAACGCGTTTATTAAGTTTACATTTAATGTCACGATGGACACAGAGTAATTGTGAGAATTATCTGGAGTAAGAGAGCAAGAAAGAATTCGAGCTCCTTGGTCGTGAGTTCGTTGGCTGTACCAGTACCGGTATTGCAAAACGACTCTTCGCAACAGGCAGTGCAAGCGTAGAGCTTTGTGCGTTCACCTATGACGATGCAGCCAGGCTCGCATTTGTTTGTGCAATTCCGTTCTAAACCCCACATCATTGGCACGGAAGTCGAGTTTTCTGTACTTGTCGTGTACGAGAATCGTTTTACCTGTATTATAACGAAACATTATTATTGATTGATATATTAATAAATAGCTTATATTCCACTGTACAAAAATTGTCAGTAAAGTTTCTACAACTCTTTATTCTAACGCTCACTTTATTCAAAATATAGTTTATAATTAATTATGTAAGTTGTATATACAATATGTAGCAATTTATTCATTTAAAAGCCATTCTTCTGTTATTATGATTTTATTCAACAGTTTAAAAAAAAAGTAGATATCGTTTATTATTTAATAAGTAATAGATTGGCTGTTTTAATAGAATAGGCGAAAAACGATAAAAAACTGTGATTAGTTCTGACCTTCCAATGAAACGCTTGTTCTCATATTTTTTGTATTTTTCTCGAAGTTCGCTTTTTTATGCTCCCAATTTGGTGATATAATCAACGACATTCTCGCATTTCCTAACTATTTATTCAAATACAATCGAAATTTTTTTTTGTTTTGAATTTTTTATCTACTTGTAAACATAAATTAAATGTTAAACTTGTTTTGACGCACGAAAGTAAAAATGTCACTAATCTACTGTTAACTGGCGCAAGCTTTATTACATAACAATGTATTTTTAATACTTTATATAATCATATTATGGGATTAATTAAACCGATACATTTAACAAATATTTGTCGAGATGTAATTACACATACACGAACAATCTAGAAATTTGTAAAATTATTTGAAATTACAAATAACTATATATGAACGATTTTAAAATCTAAAATAAAATCGTGAAAAGTATGAAGGTAAATAATATTTAGTGGATCGAATTTTGTTTAAGGCAACTGCGAAAAATATAAATTTATTCTTGTTTTCTTATACGTATCCTAAAATGGGAAATAAAAGGAAAATCTACTGAAACGAAGATAAATACCATGCATATGCGTCTATCATCTTTGCATTTTTGCATGAGTGAACTGTGGTTCCCGGTGAGATTGACGCAACTCTCACCCTCACCAATGGTATCGCATTGATAGCACCATAAATCATCCCTTCTTTCTGATGCCGCATGCGTTCTGTGTTCCTTTGACATCAACTGACCTGCAAATATATTCATTAATTATCATTATTTGAACGTATACCCTATATATTTTTATTTTAACTCGTTGTATATATAAATATTAATGTATTATTGTACAACGTGTACAACCTTTCATACAATATCGTATATATGTGAAAATGTATCACAGTAAAACGCGATGAACAGAAGCGAAGTGACTTTTTTTTAATTACGAGATAATAAAGTATTTACAGGGTATTTCAAACTTTTGATGCGATACAATTCACTTAAATTCATCAATTGACTTGAAAATAAATTTCCATAAAACTGTCGAGTAATTTATCACTATATATGTTTCGAACGAACGATGCAATAACGTTTACATCGTATACATTTTATATCGCAGTTTAAATAAAAATTTACACTTTCGCTGTAATTAATATCCAATAAAGTTATTTTAACTCGAAGGCAAACTTGGTATTAATTACTCTAATGCACACAATTCATCGATGTTACTATCCGAATTCGTAAAAGATCGTACATATACGCAATGTGTTTAATATTCAAACTATCTCGATTATCAAAATTAGTAATAAATTAAATAGGTAATTGCATTTTATAACCAATCACAAGAAATCGTAAGCATTTCCCACGTGTGAATGTGGAAAATATCTAACAGAAAATACGTGATAGGATTTGAATAAAAAGAAGTGTGGGTGTATATACGTATACGATTGCAGTGATGCAAACCCAAATGAACGAGACGTAACGGATAAAGAAATTGGTGAGAACGAACGTACCACTAGAGTTGGTGGTGAGTAGAGTAGCAACCAGAAGAAAGATGATCAGTCCACAACGATCATACCGCATGACTGCTAAACCTCTCTTCGTCGGAGCATGGCTCGTGAAATAATGAACTTTGGTCAAAGTTGGCTAGCCAACTCTGAAATCGTAGTCGAGAGGCACATCAGATAAAATTCAGTAGTACTCGCCGCCATCTTCTCTTGGAAACTGAGGTGCGCAAGCGCGTTCAACTTTCATCGAAGCCCTTCACCTCGGATCTCCACCCTCATGCGCAAATGCTCGATCCGTTGAATTCGAGCGATTCTTCGAGTATATATACGATGAGATTGTCAGGGCTGCGCGCTCCAGAGACCCGGAAATCGATTTCTCTCTCTCTCTCTCCCTCTGACTCTCCGTCTCTCTCCATGTGGCGCTGCACTACCAGTTCACTCGGTCGGATCCGGACGATCATTTCCGTAGCCACGCGCACGCGTTTCGGATGGGAGAGGGATTATCGATCAGAAATGTTTCCTCATCTCTCTCGATAGACTAGACTTTTCTCTCGCGTGGCTGTTTGTACCGGCGTATGGATGCGTGGAATTATCATATTCACCGAGTCTCCTCAACTTTCCTTTACTTTTACGCACACCTCTTATTATCTTATTTATTTACCAAGGATTTTGGTTGTTGCAGACTTTGTTACACACACCAGATATCCATGATAAACTTTGTTAATTTATATTTTATATGGGATAGCTCCTAACGTGACATTGAATATCATTGGAGAATCTTGACCTCGTTTCCTATCGTATTACACTGTTCGTGTATCAAATCCTCCGATACAATTATTCAGTATGATTTAATATAATCGTGTAATGCAAATTATACTCGAACAGTACGACATACCATTAGTTGTATTGATTCACGTTAAAACATCATTTCCATTGAATTTTTGAGACCTCGAACGGAGCTCGATACAGATATTTTATACTCGCTATATACGAGATACCTGTTGAGAATAGCACGTGTCTACGCGGAAAAAATGGTACGCTCGGCGTTCTCTATTAAATACGATGCATAAAACTTTGTGCAACGTAATACTAGTTTTGTTGGTTGAATCAATCGTGTATATATATATATCACCTTTCTTTGTATTACAAAAACAGTATATCAACTACTAGTGTACGTGTGACAATTTTAATTATGTATATTTTTAATTATTTTCTCGGTAATACAATTTCACATATTACTATAGGTGTAAATAACTATGGTATTCTATTCCATATTCTATTCCATATTTTTTCCAATATTAAAGGGATCAAAGTAAACATTTATATACATTGCGTAGATAAAAGTGTGTCATATCTCGTTCTCTCTTTAACATTCCTATGATACATTAAAATATTCTACGCGAAACTGTGTATATCTTTTGATTTCATTAAATACACACCATATACAAATCAACTCTCATTAACTACTAACACACAATTTTTTCTAAATATTTCGACGTAACAAAACTATAATAAAAAAATGCTGTAATAACACGATTGAACGTGTCAGAATTTATATAACACAATTTTAAATAATAAAGAATTACTAATTATTTCATTTCAACGTGCATCTGTTTTCAAATAAATTAATGCATTTTCCAAGTGTTCTGCATCAAAAAGTACAACACTTAGGTACAGCAAATACCTCAAAATATGTTTTTAAAAAGATTTAATAAAGCTACAGATATTATTATTTCAAGTTATTAGATATTATTCTTGACTTGAAAATACAAAATTTTCAGTATAATCGCATTTTAGATTATAATTTTTTTAGCAAAATAATAACTAATATTATGCTGTATTGCCACGATTATTTTTAATTTATTTGACCGACTATATTGAGAGATATGAGTAATTAAAAATTCAATTCAAAACAATAGGGATCGTTGTTCCCAGAAAGACAACTTTTTTCCAAAATATTAAGTGGATTGAAACTTCTCTACGTCGAAACCGTTAAACATAGAAAACTAAATTTTTTCCGATTTATTTTTTTTTGATTAAAAACTAATATTTATATTAACTTGAAATTTTTACAATATATATTTACTAATTTGCAATTTTCACGCTCCATTGTTGAATTAGTAAATTGTTGATAGTTTAAGGTCTATAATAAATAAATCCAATTTATTTATTCAAGTGTACAACGTTTTGTTTGCCAGATTTACAGACCTCTTCAGATGCATAGTATCGAATATAATGTTACAGTCCAAGTGAGCTTCGTCGAATTTTTTTTTTACCATGATTGTTTTCGGCTTATTTGATCGATTAGTATCAAAGATATAACAAACTAAAAAGAAATCAATTTAGTTTGAAGAACTGGAATTAAAACTGAAGATTTTTTATTCTCTATATTTGGTTCAATTTAAAAATATTATCTGCAACATTGAAAACTGAATTTTAGAATAATCGAAAACTGGCTACAAGAAAACAAAGCAAATCAATAGATCCGAAAAAGATGTAAAGAAAACTATTTGCCCAAGATACACACGCATAAATAACTTACTTTTAACCTGTTTTTAACGAGTCGAAAAGTTTTAATGTTATGAAGCTTCTTCTATGAAGAAACAATAATGAATAGAATAGTCTATTAGATCCTAATAGAAATAAAGAAATAGAGGTAATTTATATGGGTGCAAACTTTTTTACTTCCATTTTCAAAAAACCTCAATCCTAGTTTATAATTTTTAATAAAGCAATATTTTATAGGTACATGTTTTATTTTTCAGTAGCAATGAATTCAATTTGTATTTAAATATGGCTAATATTTTTTATACAATGGTAAAATGTATAATATAAAATAAATGACCTAACAAAGAAAATGAGGAATCAAAATGAATCTTAGTCGCATTGATTTATAACACGTATTATATATATATACATATAAGTATACAGCTTTATTATTTTAACAAAATCGCTTTAATATCAGTGAGTTTGATAAAGTTCCTTCAGTGTTACACGAACGCAAGTCCGAAATACAATCCAGACAAAGAAACGCAAGCCACTAGTGAAATAAAGCTTTCTATCTCTACTCGGTTGCAACAATTTTTTAATTTCGTTAGGCCGCATAGTGCTATCTTCGCTTCTACCCGAAGAGATACGTATAATAAAGCCATGGATTACATTGAATGGGAGCATTACAGAAAAACCTTCTTTCAGTACCACTATATATCTGACTCTTTCCTCTTACTTTATTTTTTCCCCTGCCTTATTCCCTCTTTGCTTCCTTCGACCCTGTGAGCAAATGAGTACAGGTTTTGAGGCTTAGGAGCTTGATTATAAAGCCTTCAGCAGCCAGTCGGCACGCTGCATCGCAGAAGCTTCCCTGAGGTCTCTAATATGCCCGTTTACCTACTCGTACGTTACTCGAGACACGTGACTGACCTTACTCTTCTACAAGTGGATCGTCTCCCACCTATGGTTAGCCTATTGTTACAAAATTCTCGGGAAAAGAGATTTTTTTCGAATATTATAACATTCGGTTGAATAATTTAAATTTTTATATTATATTTGGATATTCCGGGAGTATATGTGTTACTCCGTATTGAATGATATATTATTTATATGAAAAGATAGTATTTACACAATTTTTTAATGTTTCAGAATAATTTTTTAACGATATAATTATTATTAGTTACAAACAATACAACAGCGATGTAATTTATTCGTTAAAGTATGATTATCATAAACCAAACAAGTTTAATTCAATTTCAATTTGATTTCTGTATTTCATCGCTCAAAATCGTTAAAAGAAATATCCAATAACATTACAATGTACTAAAAGTACTTTAAAAATAACCTCTGCATATATTATAATATATTATAAATATTACCGTAAAATAAGTAAAAATAAATTTAACTAAGTAGAGCATTTAATCTGATATATCACTATATCCTTATATTTATTTAAATGTTATGATATGCAATTGCAATTCTTTAATATAATTTACGAGATATGCGCAGGAAATTGTAAATATAAATGAGCCATTCCACATGAAATCGATCGCCCCTTCTGCTCGGAACAGATTTCGATTAATATATTTCTGTGGAGCAGCAAATTGTAGTAGATATTGGATTTCGAAATACGAGTGGCATTTTTAAATATCTAAGATGGTTGAATTAATATTGAACCTTATAATATCGAAGCGAAATATCCTGCGAAATATAATACATTTGATTAATAAATTAAAAGTTTATGAATTGTTAATTAGTTTTATGAGTCACCGTGAACGTAGAATTTACTATAATTCGACACATTCAACGTACCTTTATAATAAATACATAAATCGATCTGCGCAATTATAATTAATCTATAACGAGTATATAGATAAACTTATGGAATCATCGCGTACAAATATGAATGTTTTCCAGCAAATCGGACGGTATTCCGCATAAAAATGTAAAACTTATATCAACTTGATATAAAGTTTATGTTCAGCAAAAGTTGATATCAACATACGCAATGAGACTATCCCAAATTTGGAACAATATTAATTAGACATTGGTATAAAGTTTAAATAAACTTAAAATTAGTTTAAAAATATTATTTTTGAACGGATAAAATTTAATTAATAAAAAAATTTATTCCTAGATTTGAACCTCTATCTATACTTCGGAGTCTCTCGCTCTACCATGTATTTTATTGTTTATATTTAATAAGTTACATTCAGGCTATAAACTTAGAAGTATATTTCAATTGTTCTTTATAACCAAAATTTAATATTATGACAAACAATAAAAATGGCTCAGTATGGTAGAGCAAAAGACTTCGAAGTAGAAGATCGAAGGTTTAAATCTCGGCATAAAATTTTTTTTTATTTTTATATTTATAAAATTTTACCCATTCAAAAATACTATTTTTAAACTTATCTGAGAGATTATTTCAAATTTATCTAAACCTTATACCAATATATCTAATTAATATTTTTCCAAATTTGGGATAGTCTCATTGGGTATGTTGATATCAACTTTCGCCAAACATAAACTTTATATTAAGTTGATATAAGCTTTACCTTTTTACGCGGGATGGCATATGATAGACGCATTTTATGCCGGTTTTGAAAATCAGTTCGCAGCCTCCTTCGTCGCGCATAAAAGCGTAACGTAGGAAAATTGACCGTGACCTATGATGCCTCGCTACGACGTTCAACGGGAGACGACGTACACAGCTTGATTCGAAATTTCCAGGGGGGTCTATATGTCCAATATTCAGAAGCGCGTCACGTGCGACTTTGCATATAGGACGTAAATTCTCGTTGACTTTTTACTCTTCCTTTGCTCATCGTATAGGTTTCCTGTGTTGATAGGAGAAGGTACTTGAAACTCAGATTTCCAAGTCATTCTTGAGTAATGTATAGAATTTCGTGATACTTTTTGTTCGATTGAGATTTCGTCGACCACGTAAACACGTGCAGTTAATGTATATCGTTAGTTTCTGCAGAATATTGCTTCTATCGAAGAGACCATAACTTTGAACATAATTTTCTATGTTTACTATATTTGGAAATAGGATGTATATAAGTAAGCAAAAGTACTTGTGCATTGAAAGAATTGAATACAGACGTATATATTGAAGGGATAAAAATATAATTATCACGATTTATTTCTTATGATCATTACAATATAACCAAATGAGTGAGTAAAACCATTATCTAATTTTTGATAATGTATTTGAGATGCTTACCTAGTGAAAATTTGTATTCAAGAACTAGGAATTAAAAATGGCTAGTACGTGATTTGTGCACTTTTAAAATTAACACTTAATAAAATAAGTACAACCTCGAAATATTCAAGCAATGTATCTTGCAGCTTTCCGCGAGCTATACAGACAACTAATGTCTGTTGTATCTCCAGTATTTACAAAGATAAACGCGAATTTATTAGATTTTTCACTTGTTTACTTTTAATAGACATTTAATAGCACGTAACTAGATTCAACCATAATCTATGTTTACAAACTAGAAAATGGATGAGAATTAGGTTTTTACATTAATAAATGGGCGTTAAATGGGAGAAAAAGTGTTATATGTGAAATATGAAAAAGTGATCACGGAGAAAAATAATGTAGTAAATTCAGCAATGTTGATTTGCTACTTAGTCGTAACAATTATTTTGATATTCTTAGCGAAAAATTTGATTCCGTTTATTACACGGTGAACTGCAGCACAATTTTATAATTGTATTAGCAGTGAACGTGTCGCTAAAAGAAAAATATTTATTTTCAAACAATTTTTTTGTTCGTGTAACATAATTAATTGTTATTATTACAACAACTTACTGCTGAAAACGTCAAAATCATGTATCGATGATTTTGTTGTAAGTTTAACAGTTTCATTTCGCTGAAACTGTGACATGAATTGCTGTTTCTTGCAAAAATGTGGTAGTTTTAATTAATACAAAAGGTTGCGAAAATCGCAGACAACACGGAGAACGAACGTCAATCTTAACCTAACATTAGTTTGAATCTCGGTTTGAACTATATTAGTATTTATTGTGCTTTATAATATGACTATTGAGAATGTATGTAACAAATAAAATAAAACTATATTTTAAAAAATGCTACAAAAAAACCCGTACTTATGCACGAGTAATCATATGTGTAAGTGCGTATGTATTGCAAGTGTGACTATGCATCTGACTATGAATTTTGACCACAAAAAGATACAACGATTACCAACAAACAGTCAGATCCTAACAACCTAAGTTTATTTTTATATTTGTATACATACATATTTGGCTATATCGCGCGTAAGTGCGATTCCCGGTAAACATAACCTAGCTAACCCGCGATTCACGTTGCATTTAAACCACCTATTTTTTTAACCATCATTGCACGTCATCGTTAAATAGACTTTTTAAGCACAAAGAGAAATCAGATCATCATTTATAATACTTTATATTCAGTACTATATATTTATTCAATACTATATATTTAAGTTCAGCACGTAAAAAAGCTGTTTACTGAGTATAAGTATGCTTCTTAATTATTAATAAACTATTCCCGTCATCTTGCATTTAATAAAATGTTTAGTATTGAGTCGCAGAAAATCTAGTGATTATTAAAATTTTTTTCTCCGTGTATGTTTATTTCGTCAAAAGAATCGGAAAGTAAAAATGTAGAGTCACGAAAAAATTTTGAAAGATCTTTTGACAACTATTACATTTTGAATTGTTTCATTTTATTTGTTTTCGAAATTTGTGTATAATTTTTATTATAAAAGTAACTATACACAAATATCAATTAAAAGCTATTGTTAAAGTAAAAAAAATTTACAACTTTAATGATAAATACATCAGTTGTTACAACGAATATACTTGCTCTAGTAACCGCATCGTTTGCTAATTCAGCAGTAAAGTTTTGTTGCAATAACAGTAATAAAAATTAATGTAACTAGCAACTGACAGTTTGTAAATTTAGCAATAAAAATTTGTTATTTCTCCGTAACCACTAAATTCGTTACTACGACAACTAATTTCGTTAATCTAGCTATTCATTTTTCTCCGTGATTGATAGGACAAAAATGAGCACATTTTTCGCCCATTTTTCTGCTCACTGTAATCAAACAATCCATTTGATACTTATATTTAACGTAAATACGATTTCTATCAGGATTCATACACTTATAACTAACTTTTTATTTAGTTAAAATTACATTTTTTATCCTTTAGATACTGTAGTTTTTAGCAAATTAATATTAAGTATTAATTATATTAATAAGTAATCGATGTATAGTTGCTAAAAAAATGACACCTACCTAAATATTTCCTTATTGCAATAAATGAAACTTTAATGTCAAAGTTTTAAATAGTTTTTATTTTAATAGTTTATTGTTTCTTGTTTTAGTCATGTCCTTAAATCTCTTAAATTGTATGTTACGGATCAAATCACGATTTGACAAGATAATTCAAATGTTCAACTTAGAGATAACGCCATTTGCACAATATGTATACGTATACATATATATGTATACGAAATTTTCAGCATTTAGGTAGAGCAATATTGCTCTACATAATATAAATAGTAGAATGTTCTTAAAGACAATAAAACGCTCTGAAAAAAGAATTGTAAAATTGATGTAAATATTTGCATGAAAAGTTAAAAAACTGATTAATTGTATAAAATAAAATATTGAGTTTCTTAAGCGATAGCCGCTTCAACCGGCAATATTGAAAACAACTCTATATCTTTAAATGTTCTCAATATATTTCATAGGTATGCCATAGTGTTAGAGTGACCCTTGAGACTCACAAAGAAGCTGATGAGCCCTTCACGGGCTTTGAAGAAGAGCTACGAAAATACCAACCGTCACTCGAGTGTTTAACATGAAAGATTGCCAAAAGCTTTTCGTTCAATCACTAAATTAATCGCACTTTATAAAAGTAACCAAATTTCCAACTAACAACACACGTGTGTATATTCTAAATATTTATCTTTTATTTTACGTATTATCGTTTCATACACACAGGAAAATTAGGAAAATTACTATAATTTTCAGTGAAAATGACTGTAGTTTATAATAACATTTATAATAATTCTTGTAATATTTACTATAACATACATTTTAGTATAAATTATAGTCATTTTTCTCAATATGTCAGTCTGTGATTTCTTTACTAGAAACTATTGTAATTTTTATGAATGAATTTGTAATTTTTAATATGTTTTGAATGTAAAATTATATTCAAAATTATATGTTCTGTAATATAAAAATATAAGGAAAGCCAGATTTTGAGACCCTAACGCGTAACTTTACCCAATTTTGACTAACTAAAGCAAATTTTGTAAAAACATTACTTCCACTTTGATTGCTTATAAATCGGAAACAAATAAGGATAGATCCTCAATCCTAAATCTAAAAGAAAGCTGAGATTAAATAAATGTGATTTAAAGAAAAGAAGCTCAAATCGGTTAATTTTAAGCTGAGCTATAGAAAAAATAAGAAATTGATGAAATTTTGGCCAAAAAAGTCAATAACTTTTTACTACTAAGGTTTAGTTAAAATCTTAGCAATTTTTTGTTTTCTCTATAACTTTGCTCCAAATTGACCGATTTAAGCTTCTGATTTTCAAATCACATCTATTTGATCTCAGCTTTCTTCGGGATTTTGAATTGAGTATCTATCTCTATTCGTTTTTGAGTTATAAGCGGTCAACAAAAGCTTTTAACAAAATTTGCTTTAGTTAGCCATAATTTAGGTAAAGTAACGCGCTAGGGTCTCAAAATCTGGTTTTCCTTATATTTTTATATTACAAAATATATCCTACAGTTTGGTTAAGATCCGTGATCCAAAGGCTGTGACTTATCCTAGTTAGTGTATTACTTTTTAATTTCTTTTAATATTTGTTTAAAAATATATCACAGTGAAAGATTGTGGCAATATAATGTCAATGATCAAAAATGAGTGCAGAGACATCAACACTACAGTTTTGACATGATATTGACATTTAAGAACCACGTTTATTATTATCAATATTTATAATGCAAACTACTGTTACCTACAGTAAATTTGAACTGCACAAGCAAATGCAGAGTATATTGCTTAGTTTCTAAACATTTTTTGCAGCTTTTAAAATTTTGTATGAAATCTTATGCAAAATACGTGCGAAAAAAAATATATTTCGTAGAGATCGTCTCCGTGAAATCCCTTCTGTATTAGTGCTACCCTCGAATGCTCGGTGGCGCGTACTCAAGCGAGCGGTAAAACATTGGGGTTATAGGGATCAAGGAGGTTCATTAACGAAATCCCGGCAAAGCTCCCGAGCAGAATTAAGAACGGCGTCGCGCACTGCGATTCTGTGATTTTACTCTTCCTGAAGAAATGTTACTTCCGACATCAAACACCTAGGACGCGCGACGTCTCTACTGGACTTTGATGTTACCTTCATTTACTGAACTTATAAGAATTAGACTTTCATTCCACGCGGCTTTCCGTAGTTCATTCGAACTATTTAAACGTCTCGTAATATTGAACGGTATACTGTTTCATTAAACAAGCGAATTTGTTAGGATTAATTTGAGACGCAAACACGAGTAAAAGTGATCGAAAGTTATTCATCAAAGTCATAATCCTTCGTAGATGTTGTTATATCTTTGGCTATATTTATTCAAAATTTCTCACGTTAACACTGATTTATACTATTTTTTCTTTCAATTAGAAATTATATATGTAACTGTCAATATACGAATATAGAAATGTAATTTGCAATTTGTAGTAATATTGAAATAGAAAACCAACAAAGAATAAATACAGATAAAGTTTTGGAGATAGCTTGTAATTGTTTTTCTTGCATTTTATTCCTCCTTATTTAAGTGTACGGTGCAATAATATAAAATACACTGTACAACAGTATGTCAACAAATTACTCGAAGAAAATTAACTAAATTTGTTCGAGTGAAAAATAACTGTTATAGAAGCAAAACTCTGTGACTCGGTATCGAGTCGGAATATAATAATTATAATCAATTTATTCTCTAAATTTCTTCGATTTATAAATTACACCTTTGAGGACCCCGAACACGAATTACCGACGTTTACAGGTTCAAATTTTACAAAAACAATAATCACTTTTTTGACATTGTATGAGTCATAGCCTCTAGGTTTTGATAAAAGCTAACAAGGCAACTCATAAAATTTTTTTAAATTAAAAATTCTCTTAGTAAAATTTGAATTTGTAATTGTCGGTAAGCATGTCGATACAGCCTCCTCTTAGAGACAAATTTTAGTGAATCGGCATAGACAGAATTTCATTATAATCAAATTAAATATCGAACTTACAAGGTGAGGTCACACCCTCTGGAAAACGGATCCTTACCAAACTCTAGGATATAATTTCTACTATAAAATCATGCAAAAAGCCGGAGTTTTAGTGTCCAATGGCCATTTTTACGATAGATATAAGCAAATAATGAAAAATATCGCCGAAAAAACCGTTGAGTTTGAATGCTTATAACTCAGAAACAATTAAAGATGTACGTATAAACTAAATTTTGAAAGAAAGCTGAGATCAAGTAGATACGTTTAAAAAAAAGGAAGCTCAAATATTTTAATATGGTCAAAAGTTATGGGAGAAATAAGAATTAGATGAAATTTTGGACTAAAAAAATCATTAAATTGTAACTTTAAATTTTCGATAAAATTTTGGATAATTCTTATTTCTCCCATAACTTTTGACCATATTAAAATATTGAGCTTCCCGCGTAAAAAAATTAAAGTTCATATGAACTTTATAAGTTTTGGCGGTAGTTTCAAATTTAAAGAGGAGTATCCCGAAATAGCGCTTACGTAGAAATCTTAAAATATTAGATAATAAAATATAGTTACACGTAATTTAAATACATTTAAAAATGCACATACCACGCATGTATACAAGAGTTCAGTAACGAATCTAAGATGACTGTGCAATCTGTCATGTTACATATTACAATGGAAGTGTCTAAAAAAAAGATTACTGTAAAGTTAAATTCCTAAGTCACATTTTTTAATTTTATCTTTACTAATTAGTTTTTAATGGAATCAAAATTTTAATAACAACCTTAAAAATAAATATATGAGAAAAATTAGATTTAAATAATTTCTGATAAATAAACTTCAGATATGACTAAAAAATAGTAAAAATGATAACCACGATAGATAGATAATTTTTATTTGTCATGCACGAACTTATTTTTCCTTTATAAAAAAAAGGTCAAACGCCTTTGCCTAATGATGATATACAACGTTATTTTTGTATGAAATCAAACTTTAGGTTTGGCTAAACTCGATATGGGGTTCTCCAACGAGACTGAGCCGAACTTGTGCAATTGACTGTTCAAGTTTGGCGAAAGTATATCAATTGTTCATCTGAAATTCATATAAAGTTTTTTTACAATTAATGACAAATAAAATATAGTTTATACCAAGTTTAGCTGAACTCAATATCAACGTGATAGCAAGTTCAGGTTTATAAAGTCATATAATGTTGATATCAACATACCCAAAGAAAAATTTTAAAAATCTGCTTTAACTGACATCAGTAAGAATACATCGGTTAGAAAAATGGAGATATATTCCAAAAAATTCGAATCCGTCACTGAAAAGTGTTGTCCATTTCCTTAGTTTTGATGACATAATCTGAAAGAAGAAATTTAAAAAACCACAAAGTAACTATTTTTACATATTAATATATTAATTAAAACATAATTAAAAACATAAAATTTTTAATTTAAATAGAGAAAACTTATCTGATCCAGAGATCCCAAATGAGCCTTCTTGTGTCGTATTTTTCATGCTGACATCGTTGTCTGTTTTACGCCTTACGTACACCGATCGCGCAACGATGCTCTTTTAACACGTTTACACACTAAACGACATCATGATGATTACAATTGCACAAAGAATACAATTTATCAAACTTTCAAATTTGCAAAAAACAGCATGGTCCGCTAATCCTTTTCGCGCTGCTCTCGCGAGTGAACTGACGCTAGGGTTAGCTGCCAACACAACATTGTTTTGTTTTTTTTTGTCGGCTAATTTATCGATATCTAACCAATACGTCAGTACCCTTGCGAATGCGACGCGAGAAGGACCAGCAGACCAGGTTATTTTGTGCAAATCTGACAGTTTGATAAGTGCAATTGTAATCATCGTGAGTCGCCGCGTTTAGTGTGTAAACGTGTTAAAAGAGCAACGTTGCGCGATCGGTGTACGTAAGGCCTAATCTGGACGATGATGTTAGCATGAAAAATACGACACAAGAAGACTCATTTGGGATCAGATAAGTTTTCTCTATTTAAATTAAAAATTTTATGTTTTTAATTATGTTTTAATTAATATATTAATATGTAAAAATAGTTACTTTGTGGTTTTTTAAATTTCTTCTTTCAGATTATGTCATCAAAACTAAGGAAATGGACAACACTTTTCAGTGACGGATTCGAATTTTTTGGAATATATCTCCATTTTTCTAACCGATGTATTCTTACTGATGTCAGTTAAAGCAGATTTTTAAAATTTTTCTTTGGGTATGTTGATATCAACATTATATGACTTTATAAACCTGAACTTGCTATCACGTTGATATTGAGTTCAGCTAAACTTGGTATAAACTATATTTTATTTGTCATTAATTGTAAAAAAACTTTATATGAATTTCAGATGAACAATTGATATACTTTCGCCAAACTTGAACAGTCTATTTAACAATGTTGGCTTTTGAAACCAATTTGTAATCACACGACTATTTTTATTAATGAGCGTAACGTGTAAGTAATTAATTTTTTTATCTTGTTCAATTTCATATGTAAATTTTAAATTTTGGTCGTAAGAAATGAATTCGTCAACAATTAATTTATTATGTTTTTCTTTTACGCATAAAATTGTATCATCTACATATCTGTAGTAAAAAAGAGGTATGCAATTAAATTCATGTTTAAGTTTATTTAGACAATATTTCTCTAAATCATTCATAACAACCTCCGAAAATAATGGTGAAATTGGTGAACCGATCGGTGTGCTTTTTATTTATTTATACATTGTATCATTAATTATATCCTAGAGTTTGGTAAGGATCCGTTTTTCCAGAGGGTGTGACCTCTCCTTGTTACAGTCAAATTATGACTTCAATTTTTTGAATAAAAAATGAGTGAATTCGAGTGAAAATTTTAACTCGAACATGTATGGCTCAGTTTTGGCGGTAGTTTCAATTTAAAGAGGAGTATCCCGAATAGCGCTTATGTAGAAATCTTAAATATTAGATAATAAAATATAGTTACACGTAATTTAAATACTAAAATGCACATACCACGCATGTATACAAGAGTTCAGTAACGAATCTAAGATGACTGTGCAATCTGTCAGGTTACATGTTACAATGGAATTGTCTAAAAAAAAAAAATTACTGTAAAGTTAATTCCTAAGTCACATTTTTTTTATTAAATTGAATCAATATTAAGCAGTAAACTCATTGACGTAACTGCAAAATAAAAATCAAAATTCGTTATGATATAATAAAATATGCAAAAATTAAATTTGTTACAGTAATTATGTAACTTCAGCGTAATTTATTTAATTGAATAAAATAAAATTAATGAAAATGTATTAATCTTAGGTTCGTAAGAAACAGTAATGTATTTTAAACATCCAATTTAGCGTTATTGTACCGTCACTCGTGAAACCATTGTCGATTTCCTGATAAGCGATAGATCTATCAGAGGACGATAACCAATTACTTAA
This sequence comes from Theocolax elegans, assembly GCA_026168455.1. Taxonomy (NCBI): domain Eukaryota; kingdom Metazoa; phylum Arthropoda; class Insecta; order Hymenoptera; family Cerocephalidae; genus Theocolax; species Theocolax elegans. Next base: position 25,952,713 of record CM047428.1, read on the forward strand.
TCGACTAATGTAATTATGTAGTTGCTTGTGTAACACTAATTTTTGAAATTGAATGAAATTCAAAGATAACAATTCATCCATAATAAATTGTAAGTCAAGCATCCAAAAGCGGAAACGAGGTAATTTCATCCCCTGTGGTACAAGGTCAGAACAAGAAGAGGCTAGCCAGGCGTATAATGACTCGCCCTAAATAGCATCTCGTCATCCATGTGTAGTCCAGTAGAAGCACACACTCATAAAGATCAGGTGCAACGCGTATAACCAAATTTTCCTTCCTAAATTCGTAATTACATTGAAGATATTACTGTACTTTGATGTAAAATTCATCAGAAACGATACGATAACAATAATGATATTTCACATTTTACTCTTTTTAGGAATTAAGTAACAATCAAATATTTTTTCTTTTGATTTTGTTTGATATGGAAATCATCCTAACAAATTTAATTTTGCAATATTTAAATATATTTAATATTTATTATTTAAGTTTTATATTATTAATAATAGAAGTTAATTAAATAAATCGCGTCGTGGAAATCGGGAGTAAATCCTTCGTCAAAAAAGGAAACGTATATTCGGTGGACAATCTGTTTTTCTTTACAATGACCGCAAATTTATTAGCGGAGCTTATCTATCATTTATTTGTTTGAGGCAGAGCTTTCAAAGTATTAGATATATCCCAATCCACTTAACCAACTGTTTGCTTCTATTTATCGTAAAAATGGGCTTGGACACTAAAACTCCGGCTTTCTGCATGATTTTATAGTAGAAATTATATCCTAGAGTGTTGGTTAAGGATCCGTTTTCCAGAGGGTGTGACCTCTCCTTGTTACAGTCAAATTATTACTTCAATTTTTTTGAATAAAAAATGAGTGAATTCGAGTGAAAATTTTAACTCGAACATGTAATGGCTCAGTTTTGGCGGTAGTTTCAAATTTAAAGAGGAGTACTCCCGAATAGCGCTTATGTAGAAATCTTAAAATATTAGATAATAAAATATAGTTACACGTAATTTAAATACTAAACTGCACATACCACGCATGTATACAAGAGTTCAGTAACGAATAAGCTGAAAGTAAAAAAATACTGTAAAGTTAAATTCCTAGCACTTTTTTAATTTATCTTTATATACTAATTAGTTTTTACTGAAATCAAAATTTTAATAACAACCTTAAAATAAATATATGAGAAAAATTTAGATTTAAATAATTTCTGATAAATAAACTTCAGATATAAAAAAATACTAAAAATGATAACCACGATAGATAGATAATTTTTATTTGTCATGCACGAACTTAGTTTTCCTTTACAAAAAAAAGGTCAAACGCCTTTGCCTAATGATGATATACAACGTTATTTTTGTATGAAATCTTTGTCCTATCTTTTCCTAAAATTACGATTAAATTTAAACTTTTCAGAATAATTTTATCAAAGTATTCTGTATATGGTAATATAATTTTGGTTTTATTAAAAATATTGGTATTTATATAATTTTTCTTATTATATTTTATTTTTTTAAACGGTTTTTTATGCGTTGGTTTATAAAAAAGTTGGGTAATCATTTTTTATTAATAACTTATTGATAATCTTTAAATTTTGTGCGTGAAATGTATTTTTTGATAATAAAATGGCTCTCTCTTTATTGTTCTGGATGATTCAAATTATAGTTTAATAGTCTATTTAACAATGTTGGCTTTTGAAACCAATTTGTAATCACACGACTATTTTTATTAATGAGCGTAACGTGTAAGTAATTAATTTTTTTATCTTGTTCAATTTCATATGTAAATTTTAAATTTTGGTCGTAAGAAATGAATTCGTCAACAATTAATTTATTATGTTTTTCTTTTACGCATAAAATTGTATCATCTACATATCTGTAGTAAAAAAGAGGTATGCAATTAAATTCATGTTTAAGTTTATTTAGACAATATTTCTCTAAATCATTCATAACAACCTCCGAAAATAATGGTGAAATTGGTGAACCGATCGGTGTGCTTTTTATTTATTTATACATTGTATCATTAAATAAAAAGAAAGTATTCTCGAAGAGAGATTTATTATATTTTTGTATTTCATTAAACGGTATTTTGCAATTGTTTCGTATATCTTGCACGCGTCATTCTAAACTATCTAATATTAAACTACAAGTAACGTTAGTAAATAATGAATTAATCAAGTGAAAGAAATACGTGATTTTGAGGAAAATTAATTTTGTTCAATTTGTTTTTTAGTTCAAAACCATTGTTAATATGTGGATTTTGGTAATTTTATGCCTAATTTTAAACCCTCATAAATGTGTTTAGCTAAAGAATAAGTCGGATTGTTAACTAGTGATATAATAGGTCAAAAAGATAAACTTGGTTTATGAATTTTAGGTAGACCATAGCACTTTGCTAGTGAATTCTCGTTTAAACTAAGGTGGTTTTTATGATATATTTTAATAATTCATTATCATATAAATATTACTTGAAAACGTTTAATTATAATGCTGAAGGCCAAATTTTTATCAACTAATTTAATATTCTAATTAAATTGAATCAATATTAAGCAGTAAACTCATTGACGTAACTGCAAAATAAAAAATCAAAATTCGTTATGATATAATAAAATATGCAAAAATTAAATTTGTTACAGTAATTATGTAACTTCAGCGTAATTTATTTAATTGAATAAAATAAAATTAATGAAAATGTATTAATCTTAGGTTCGTAAGAAACAGTAATGTATTTTAAACATCCAATTTAGCGTTATTGTACCGTCACTCGTGAAACCATTGTCGATTTCCTGATAAGCGATAGATCTATCAGAGGACGATAACCAATTACTTAATCGACTAATGTAATTATGTAGTTGCTTGTGTAACACTAATTTTTGAAATTGAATGAAATTCAAAGATAACAATTCATCCATAATAAATTGTAAGTCAAGCATCCAAAAGCGGAAACGAGGTAATTTCATCCCCTGTGGTACAAGGTCAGAACAAGAAGAGGCTAGCCAGGCGTATAATGACTCGCCCTAAATAGCATCTCGTCATCCATGTGTAGTCCAGTAGAAGCACACACTCATAAAGATCAGGTGCAACGCGTATAACCAAATTTTCCTTCCTAAATTCGTAATTACATTGAAGATATTACTGTACTTTGATGTAAAATTCATCAGAAACGATACGATAACAATAATGATATTTCACATTTTACTCTTTTTAGGAATTAAGTAACAATCAAATATTTTTTCTTTTGATTTTGTTTGATATGGAAATCATCCTAACAAATTTAATTTTGCAATATTTAAATATATTTAATATTTATTATTTAAGTTTTATATTATTAATAATAGAAGTTAATTAATAAATAAATCGCGTCGTGGAAATCGGGAGTAAATCCTTCGTCAAAAAAGGAAACGTATATATTCGGTGGACAATCTGTTTTTCTTTACAATGACCGCAAATTTATTAGCGGAGCTTATCTATCATTTATTTGTTTGAGGCAGAGCTTTCAAAGTATTAGATATATCCCAATCCACTTAACCAACTGTTACCGTGACCCAAATCCAAAATCTCACCAAACTCGGGACGGAGAGTAAAAAAGCGCATCAATGTCTTTTATTTGGTCACACGACAAGACAGAGAGTTTATAATCGCGCTAATCGATATTCCTGCGATATCCGGTGTTCTTGTACACGTGGGTGGCGCTCGTAAATTTCCAAGTATAGACTCGCGTGAAACGTACGAAATATTTGCAGATCGCCACCCGCGTTAATACTGGGTTCTACAAAAATGCAAAGTATCTCTTTATCCGTACAAATGGTCGAGTGCAGTTAAAAGAAACGAGCAATGCATAACGTGCGCGAAGTGCCGCGCGCTACAAACCAAAGTGTACCGTCGCGGGGGCGTGGGGTGAAAACGCGTGAGCGCGATAAATCAGGTTCGGTTATTGTAGTGGGAAAACTCAAGTATTCGATTCACTGTTGAATGGATGCGCGCGTCCTGCAGGAAATTATACTTTGGCTTGGAAAAGTAGGTTTCCCTCCATGTGAAATGGGATTTCCATGTACCTAGTCGACCGCAATCTGAAGGATCGTTCAACGAGTTTTAATTTATCCTACAAATGTTTGCCCTGGCAATTGTCAAGGTTTATTCATTTCTACCCCAGTGTTAATTGACTGAAAATACTAGTAAATCACTCTATACGTATATATAACACGTACACCCATCTACCCTTTATCCTCAAATTTATTCAACTTAAGAGCATTCTATTTTCATTCTATATCCTACCTTCTATCTCGTATACACATACATAAAACTATTTAATGCGGAATACTGCTCTTTAAATACATATTAATTATCTGAATTACGATAATTATCAATTATATCATATATTGTTATTTCATTTTGATAAAGATTAGAGAAAGATTACTAGATATTTTATCAATGCGTAAACCCACTAAATATTTGCGTTTTAAATGCAAAGTAAATATAACCCAAGTTTTAATGAAAAATTAAATTAATCAAAACACTACTTTACTTTTAAAAATATTGTTGCGATAATAAAAATCGAAGTTAAACGTAGTTTTACCATAATTTTTTTCGTCGATATTTTAATTCATTTAATAAAATATTGACAGTACGAAATTGTATATAACTTCCAAAATTCAAAGTTATGATTCATCCAAATATAAATTATGCCGTATGATTTGCTAATGATAAATTTTAATACACATCTGCTATCGTTTTATTATTCCGGCGATGCGGTTTTATTACGAAAAATTAGATTTAAAAAAAAACTTTGTTAACTTATTTTTATCCGGCGAACCTAAGGTATTACAGGTTCTCCTAAATATTAATTCCAAACTTTCGCAATGCCACCTTTCATTTTTGGACTTGTACTAGAAAAGTATAGAGTTCACGCAGATTATTCGAAACTTTCCAGACACCTTAAAAAAATCTATATTTCACCATTTTCTTACGAAACTTTGTTACGTTTGGATAAAGGAAAAGATAAATAAGTATCTTTTGTACGTTTCAATAATCTATTATGTATTAGTTAAATTTTAAATTAACAATCGATTCATCCTAGAAACGTATTTATGAACAAGAAACAATTTTCCTATGTATAGAGCGTATATATTTATTATAATACCTATTGATTTATTAATATCAGCACAACTAAATTTTGATCATTATACATCAAATAGTAATGATACTAAAATTATCTAGGAACATTAATAATCATTAATTTTAAAGCAACTCGAGGAATACGATTAATTTGATAAATAATCGAAACAATTGTCTATCTGTTTTTGAAATAAAAAGTTTTTTTGGACTTTGATAATTAAATACTAGTGCATATACGGTAATTGTAAAGGAAAAGTAAAGAAAACTGCGACTTCTTTTTCCATTTAAGTTTTAACCGTCAATGTAGTTTTTTTGTAAAAAATTGATGGTCTAAAAGCACGTACGGCTCCAGGGAGTTTTAACTGATAAACTTTAAAGAGAACAGAATTATTTGTTGATTATCAGGTGTACAAAAAGTGAAGTATAATATTTTCTCAAGAGTAATTTTAAAGTTACATATAAATTATAACGAGATATCCTAATTAATAATTTAGTTGTCGGTGGGTGACAAATTCACCGGTAATCTAATTGTTAAACGAATTAATTAAGTTGTTTTTGAAATAAAATATAAAACAAGAGAGAGAGAGAGAGAGAGAGAGAGAGAGAGGTAATGAAGAGTGTACTAGGACTATAAATTGTATACGAGTATTAGGTTCTTCTTTGAACTAGCGAGGTACACTTACTTTTGAACAGCCAAGAGTTAATCTCAATCGATCTCTTTGATTTTCGAGGACGCGGTTCGACGGTTGCCAGTCCATGCAACCTGATAACGCGTAGAACATTTTATTCAACAAAAATGTTCGTATGCATCGAGTTAACTTTAGCATCACCTTTCTCGAGATCGAATTCTAAATGTAACGTCGTCGAACAAACGAGAGATACTGAACTGATGTAAATTTGAAAGTTCTGGAGTGATTTATACTGACAAGACCGTGAATAACAGAGAGAACTCTGGTTGGAATTTGTAAATATGTTTGAGAACAAATGCGTATAGAATAAGATCAATAACAACAATTCGTATATATTTTTTAAGTTGATCCAACCGACGTTTTAACAGTTCTGACAAGAAATATTTTCTTTTTCTCATTTGTCAATGAATAAAAGCGTATTTTGGTATTATTAACAAATTGAACATCGCGTAGAAATATTAAATTTGAATTACAATTGATAGAATAGCGGCACTTGGTAGAACGAATTCCCATCTCCACGCATTTTCCTTAATTTTTAGGACATTCGAGGCCTCGGAATAAAACCGAGCGCACTTTACTTTGAGGTCATGTGACGAATATCGAATAAAAAATGTAATTATTATTTATTTTTGTTTAAAAATTACTAAAAAACACTTTTACTCAACAATTTATTAACATAATTCGTCTTAAAATAAATACTTGAATGAAAGAATAAACAGAATATTTAATTAACGACAATAGCATTATTTGATTCGATACACCAAGTATAGTAGGTAGTTGTTTAACACGTGGTAGCAACTATTATATTTTTTTCAATAATTGTAATGTAGTCAAAATTCTTTTTTATAACATTTCAATTGCAACCTTATAAGAATATATGATTTGAGTACACACTAATGCAATCTTTTGATCTACCTGAAAAAAGCGATCACTACCCTCGACCTGCACAGGTAACCGCGAGATGAGCAGCCTCGTAAGTTTACCAGAAAATCGATAGATACTGGGCGAGAAAAAACTTAGACGACTTTTCTGTCTTGTCATCATGGATAGTTTTCTCCTTTTTGAAATGTTAACACGTGTCTAAACTACTTGATAAGCTGTAACCTTAAATTTAACTCCCTACTGTGAAAAATGACAGTAAAACTATATTTCAATAGTTTTATTTCATCTTTACCTAGTTGTATTGCATTTCACTTTTGAATTATGCATATTACTTGTTTCTCAACTTTAAAAGTGGGGAAAATTTAAAAGCAGCATTGCAGTTTTTTTTAGATTGAATACATTGTACTTGCGGTAGATTATTCAAACATCTTCAAAAATATATATTAGAATGTAGATGTAACCCTAGGAGTTTCAGAATATTGGGGTTAACTAAAAATATAATTTTCTACATTGTTAGTATATATTTTTGGTACTTACCATCCCGATATTTTATCGTCTAAAAAACGTGTTACACTTATAATGTATTTTTAGTGAAATTCCTACTAGAAAATTTCATCAATTTATATTAAATAATTGGCAACTTAGGAAATGAATAGACTACACTATAACAAAAAACTACATTGACCAAGTTTTATAAAACTAAAACTTAGATAAATACATCGTCAGGTTATTTCCTAAAAATGAAAATATACAGGTTAAACATTTATCTTCTTGATAAATAGAGGATAAATAATAAGTACTTAATATTTTACATATTCAAGTTTAATTAAAAATGAATTTTAAATGAATGTAACGTTCATCAGAATAAAATGCACATTCATACAAAATTATGCGGTTATACACTTTCAATGTATTCCATGCACATTTATCAAGAAAAATATTTTTTTCATTTTTTGTACTACCTAAATTTTAAATATTCATATTTAAATGATATTTGAATAATGATTTGAATATTTTTGCTATATTTAAGTTGAATGTATTATTTTTCAAGTAGCTGTCGCATATCGGACACGTAACCCACCTGCCGTACGCACATAATAAAAGTTTGAAGGTTTAAATCTCGAGATTCGATGAAACTTTTTCAGTGGTCCATCGTACGATCATATTTTGCACACTGATTTTACCCTACTTGTGCAATTTTCCTTGATGGCTTTACGGTTGTGATTTTTGTAAATTTGCTGCTCGGGGCGTTGAAATGCACGATTCGTCCCGAGGGCGTTACTCAGGGGTTTATGGAAATGCATCGCTTTTCCCCTGGCTTATGCAAATTTATATAATTCAGTTTATTTTGATAGGTTACCGCTTTACGATAATTCGTGCAGTACTGAAAAAACAGAAGCTAAATTAATTTTATCTTATGTTCTCAAGTAAAGATTAATAAGGGCTACGAATAGTCGCGGAGTATATATAGTTACCTTTGATTTCATATGAAAATATTAAATCGCTTAATTCTAGAGAATACGATTCACGAATTATTTTATGCAAATTATACGTAAAAAAACATTAATAATTAATTTATATTTTTATTCATATGATAGATTGTTTAAGTGTAATTACAAATACTTTATTAATGTTTTAACATATTTAAATTGCACGAATTAATAACAATATTTCACATTTTTAAAAAATGTAACCTACAGAATATTAATAATTAATGAAAAATCAAATTACAAACAGCTCTTTCAATAAATTTTAATCAAAATACGATATCACCTTAAACTTGGGTCCAAATATTATTGTTTATGCAGATTCGTAGCTCTATTTTATCAACAGTTTCTTATTGTTCCAATCCGCTATTTTCGGAAATTACGCATCGGAAGAAATTTTCCTTTGGAAAACGTTTGACTGTTGGCTTAGAAAGCGAAGTGTAAGCCGATCCCAGCGAAATTTTATAGAGCATTACATTTTCGAAAATAATTTTTCAAAGCAATATTTATCTAGCAACGTTGTAAGCCGATGTGTAATAATATTTCTTCGGTTATTTTTATTAATCTGCTTTTTCTTTTCTAAAATATTGTTTCGCTGAGGAACTTAGCCGTACTTTAGACTTTATACGTAATATTTTAGATACAAATATTACGAGAAATAATAAGAATATAACTAAATAACAAATCTATATTTACAAGCTCAAAATGGGAGAAAAATAGGATTTTACTTTAATAAATGGTCATAAAATGTGAGAAAAAGCGTTTCATCGATAGGAGAAAAATGGGCACATTTTTCGCCTATTTTTATCTAGAGAATACGATTCACGAATTATTTTTATGCAAATTATACGTAAAAAAACATTAATAATTAATTTATATTTTTATTCATATGATAGATTGTTTAAGTGTAATTACAAATACTTTATTAATGTTTTAACATATTTAAATTGCACGAATTAATAACAATATTTCACATTTTTAAAAAATGTAACCTACAGAATATTAATAATTAATGAAAAATCAAATTACAAACAGCTCTTTCAATAAATTTTAATCAAAATACGATATCACCTTAAACTTGGGTCCAAATATTATTGTTTATGCAGATTCGTAGCTCTATTTTATCAACAGTTTCTTATTGTTCCAATCCGCTATTTTCGGAAATTACGCATCGGAAGAAATTTTCCTTTGGAAAACGTTTGACTGTTGGCTTAGAAAGCGAAGTGTAAGCCGATCCCAGCGAAATTTTATAGAGCATTACATTTTCGAAAATAATTTTTCAAAGCAATATTTATCTAGCAACGTTGTAAGCCGATGTGTAATAATATTTCTTCGGTTATTTTTATTAATCTGCTTTTTCTTTTCTAAAATATTGTTTCGCTGAGGAACTTAGCCGTACTTTAGACTTTATACGTAATATTTTAGATACAAATATTACGAGAAATAATAAGAATATAACTAAATAACAAATATATATTTCAAATATCCGCTACACAATTCTGATCATATTGTACAGAGAACATTAATTGATAATAATAATCTGTAAACGTTTGTTTGGGCACAAATATATAAAATGAGAGCTCCAAGAATCACATTGGCTTGATAAAACAGAGTAAAAATTCTTATTTGCAGAAAAGGTGCGTGAATCTTTATGAGACCCGATTTCCACTTGGAAGATTACTATACTGGATATCACGAAATTTATAATGCAAACACGTAAAACTCTGAAAACCACACAAGGCAGAGCAGCGATGAACAGTTTAAAATATAGTTTTATATATACCAAAATCAAATAAAATTACGTTTACGCATTAAATTTGATACAATTAAATATTGTTCTAATATTATGTCCTTTTTAAATCAGTCTAATAAAAGAAGGGGAGAAAAAATGAAAAGCGATAATACTAAATTACACATTCGAAAGTATATATGTACCTACGCCACGAAAATTCCTGATAAGGGAGAGAAAAGAAAGGGAGTAATGTATCGAAAAAGCTTTCGAAATAATAAACAAATAAAAGGGAAATAAAGGCGTCCTCGTCTCAGGGTTTTGTTTATATTTTGATCCTCCTCGCCTCATTCGGACCCACTTCATCCTCCGATTCCGTTCTCACCGTCCTCATTTTATTTGCTCGAAACCACCGTCCTTGCGACCCCTGCGTTCCGCACGAATCGCATTTGATGCTCTGCTTTCTTAAGTTCCCCCTTTTCCCTCTTGCGCACCCTTGCTCGCGTCTCGTACGTGCGACCAGAGACTATGTGCGCAGGGGATCTCGGCTTGAACTATAACTAAAGTTTTGCGTATTCCTCACAATTTCCGTTTGATTCTGACCTGGATGTACATGATGTATATATATATTTGTTTCGAAGAAACGTGTACACGTCTTATCGTCGCGTAAATACTTTTCGGATTTTTCAGTACAGAGAATTCCGATACTATATATTGTACTGTCAGTTTATTTCAACTTATACGATTATAAAAGCATTTAGACTGTTTGTGATATTCATCTTTATTTACCATTAGAGGAGATGAGTGAAATGGGTTTGTATATATATACATATAGAGTCAAACTGATAATTATTTATCAATATTATACCTGTATCGAGTGTAATGAATTATTTTATGAAATTTGTTATACTTACTGAAAACTTGAACAATATATGAAAGCATTTTATTAGAGTTGAATTCCAGTCGACCACGCAATGTTATTTATAGGGAGGTTTTCCCGATATTGATATTAACCTTATTAACATCTCAGCAATTTTTATTACTTTATCTTTATTTTCATTTTTCATTTTAATTAGCATGCAGTGGTTTCACTCGTACTGCAGAGGAAAATTTGCAAAATTTATACTAACTAACATAAAAAAAGTGTCGTAAAAACCTTTGACGTGCATACAAGACTCTCACCAAATTTATTTTTCGTCGATAGATTACTTATATAAATATATTTTGCCTCCGAATTCGTGGAGAATGTTTCTATGATATCTTTATAATTATTAGCGGTATAGGCATGAAAATGGAAATATAGTGTCATGTAACCGAAACAATTGATTAATTACTATCCGACCGAACAGTTTTTATAAATAAATAAATTGTGATCAAGTGTAATTATTTCTAAACAGTAAATTAAAACAATTAAAGTAAAAGCATTTTTTTTTTTTTTTTTTTTTTTTTATAACTTGCTTTTAAAAATAATCAAACTAATTTTTTAAATTTATATTTTATTCGATTTATTCCGTACAGAAATTTGTTATTCAAATATCACTAAAACTTAGTTTAAAAATTTTTTGAATACAAATTTTTGATGAAAAAAATAATCGGATAAGCTATTTTCTCATTCAAATTAATCTAATACTCTGTCTTCCATAAATCAATTTACAAGCTGTCATTATATTAGTTATGTGATCATTGAAATACAATTTGAATTTTTAACGTTGGTTACTAATATTTATTTGAACATACATTATCGTAAGTTTTTGATATGAATATCTAGATTATGAAAGTTGTTTTTAAAGTAAATAAAATTTAACGAGTAAATATTGCCGGGAGCATTATCCTTTTACATATACTTACACGCGGATGAAGAAGATTTTATGGATACTTGATGTGACCTCAACATTACTATCAACATAAAAATTATATACAAAATATTAATTTACATTTGAATAAAAAGATATAGGGACGAATTCAACATTATTTTTTTATACACCTAAATCCGCATTTAAACCAGAATATACAACTTTAGATATATTTTTTAAATAACGAAATGATATTTATGAATTATAGGTAAGAGAGCTACGCATTTGCAAAATATAGAATAACGTAGTAAAATATTTAAAAATTCCAGGTGTTATGCGCCAAGTTTAAATATACGTACAAAATATGAAGCTTTTCGTAGATTAACATACACAATTTCTGTCATTCAAAATTAAACCGCTGACCAATATCTTTATGTAAAATTAATTAAAGTAAAGTACGAACTTTTTTGCATAAACAGCTCGATTTGTATGTGGAAAGGAAACTTTTCGACGTATCAAAACACGTTTCTCTCAAGCAGAAATTTTGCGCAGTATTGCTCGCGATGATTTATTTGTACAAATCGATGGAAGAACATTTTTAACCTTACACAAATTGAACAGTACCTATTATTAAACGGTAAAAATACATTGATATTTAAAGGAAAATAATTCATAATTTATCAGTGTTAAGTCAAAAAGATTAATATGGTAAAGATAAAAAGGACATTGCAGATTATGTGTTATTTGGGTTAACAAATATTCTGAAACAAATAACGTAAGTAAAATAAATGATATATAAATATGAAAAATTGGTTAAAATAATTTGAACGTTCAAAGGATGGCCTTGCCCTCTTAAGCGCGCAACAAGAAGTTCCCGGCGCGACGCGCCAACGGAAAGCTCCGGCGCTTGTGCGCGGCCGGGCTCCAGCCGGCGGAAGACTCGCCGGGCGATTGGCTCTCGGGGATCCGAGCTCGGTCAACCGCGGCGTAAGGGATACAGAGGCAAAAGCGCGCGCACCCGCTCTCAGTTACGATCCGACCGCCGGCGCGCCGAGCTTACGACCGAGCTTCCAACTAAAGATATCGAAGCACCGGTAAACCTCTCTTTCGCGATACCTAGACGGATTACGCGTCAACCAATAATTTTATCTATAGTGCGCGATACCTGTGTCCTCGATTCTTATATGTACCAAGTGGACCTCGAGATTTTTTTCGATGGTACCTTTTTTTTTAGTGCGGATACTTCATCATCTTTCGCTTTTTTTTCTTTCCTCTTTTTCCATTTATGTTCACTATTCAAATAACAGAATTTAGAATTATTCTCCCATTGCTCTTTATTCACTTTGTGTGTCACTGCAAAGTTTCGTTTTATTGGAAGACCTTTAAAAACTATTATCGGTATTTTCTAAATTTAGAGATACGAAAAGAGTTTAACAATATTTTAATAAACGCATTATATTTTTCAACTTGCGTTCTAATGGTAAAAGCTGCAATGACGTAAACAACGGGCGAAATGACTTTTGATTATTTACTGTATAAATAAAATATCTTTTGTGTGTTCATTGAATAAATGAGCAGTGTAAAATAAACTTTTTATCATTTTATATATAACACATAAACGTAACGCACGTTTAATAAAAACGTTTTTCTTTTCAATTCTTCTCATTTTTAATTATATTACAAAGAAAACTTTATTCTACTTTTTTAACGTTCTATTAATAATAAGTTTCTTTACTGTTCATATATACCTGTACATTAAGTTATTTAACTTTTACTTCAAATTGAAACGTTGTGCACAGAAATCTCGGAATTTCACTGCATCTCTATATACCGTTTTATACGTTTACATACAAATCTGACCAAATACGGACCATAACTACTTTCACATCTAGTTAAAAACATACTTAACTTTGTACTTTGGTTTTCAAAGCTAATAAGTAAATTAAAGTTATCTCGTCACTAAAAATTTTGAGTTTTTTACCGCGTTTAAATAAATGTTTCATATTTATAGTTTTTAAAGGTCCTCTATAACATGCAATATATCTTCTAACACGATCAATTACAATAATTAAATATTTATTTAAAAGAATTATTATTAATTTTGTATTACACAATCTCGAATCTTTAAAAATGTATATCCAAATTTTAATAATTAGTGGATGCGATACTTCGGTGATTTTGTTTGAAATAATGAACCTAAATAAACATTTAGTTTAGCTTCTTTCAATAATAGCGCTAGTTAGAAAGAAGTTTCTATTTAAAATAGAGATGCGGAATATACCTAAAGATAATCGATAGAGTTTTACTGAAGATTCCCCAATTAAGCAGTGTGTACACTTGTTGAATTACTACGTTCAAAGTGAAGGTTTAAATTAGTCTAACTATAAATATACCCAGTTGATTAGGATAAATAAATTAAGTCTTTGTAATATAGAAAATTCGAAAGTAATTTACTATTTATACCCGATTAAATGAGCAATAAAAGAAAAATTTAATTTACGATAACACGCTTATACGAATATATAACACACGAAATACGACAAACATAATATAACATTTTATTTTAAGGGTAATGGTATACAAATTGAATAGAAAAAAAATACATGTGAACAATTAATGAAATAACTCAATTGGTAGAGTAAAAACCTTTGGAGTAGAAGATCGGAGATTCGAATCTCCGGAGGGTAATAATTATTTTTTTAATAATTTGAAATAAATTAAGTGCTATATTAGTGTAATGATAATTAACAGCTTTTTATCATAATTTGAGTAATTTGTATGGCAAAAACCTAGCTAAGTCTTGGAGTCTGCTCGTTAACCACGATTTTACCGAGATTTGGCAAGTAAATTTTGCCATGACGTTCGCATGAAATTTTTTTCTACGCGAGAAGGCACATTGGTAAAGCACAAAATCAATATTGGTCTTAGAGAAAAAAAAATTAATTTTGAAGAAGAACGTTGGGAATGTTGAAGCTGAAATCGTTGACATTGACGTTCGCTTGAGTAATAAAAGCTTTTCTCTAGTTCCTTTCTTATACGGTACTTTCTTAAACGAATGAGAATTTTTCACGGAGCCTTGAGCAAAGTCCGCGGTTCAGAGTTAATAAAACTACCGTTCACATTGTTTTAGCGATTCTTTTGTGGGAAATGGCGAAAAAAATGCATTCTAGTTCAGTGTCGTTTTCAAGTTCATATTGCGTCATGAAGCAGTTTCTTCATCCAGGACAAAAGACTCGCGAATTAATTTTTCACGAGCCTTGTTTTTTAAATATTCCTTTTACCACTTTCGGCAATTGCTTTTAGTTTTCTTTTTTTTTGTGATTAAACTCTTTGATCCTTGAATTGTGCGTTGTATTCAAGGAGTAACTAATCACTCTTTTAGCCTTATTTACACGTCATTAAATTTTGTCATCATAACTTATTATTATAATTTATTATCACATACATTAACCAGTTTTCTTTCATTTTTATTCTTGATGAGTAGAATTTTTAAATAATTCATACGCAACAGCATAGAACGAAAATTAAATTCCGCAAATTTTAACTATTATATACTTTCACGTCACAGTTTATGAAAATAAAGTAACCATGATGAAGCTTACGTTCAATTAATGAAAAATATTAGTAAATTAAATTGTTTATATTTTGTATATTCATAAAGGAGAAACGTTCTCATTCGTTTTATTAATGTTAACATCACAAAAAGTAATAAATAACTCGGTAATGAAGCTTCTTTCATTGCTGCCCGTATCATTTTTAAGATAAATACTGCCAGATTATCAAAACGACTTTACTCTTTACAATTTCAAACGCTAATTGCGAAGATCAAATAATTATAAATATATATCAAGTGCAAAGATATTAAATACAATTAAAAGCCGGTCAATATGATACACGCGTACAATACTTAGGACGTATAATGTGAAACCTTGACATCGTCTAAAGTTAACGAGGACATTAATGATAACGAAAAAAATGAGGAAAGGAAATAGTCCTGATGACCAGTAAGAAATTCGCAATAAAAACGTGTTGTATGGGAATTCTTAACCTGTAATCGAGTGATCGTATAAGATGATCGTAACGATCGTAAAAGGGTTTGGAGAATCTCTAGACGGTCTCTTTATATATAGGAGTTCGCAACGATTAGCTGCCAGAGCACCCGGAAAATCCGGAAACTCATATACTCGTCCGAATTGCCCTCCTCTTCTCCTTCTGCGCGTCGGAATTTGAACAATTTAATTAAGTTACCCGTATACATATATATATCGTACCGTATACGAATATATACGTATTTATATAAACGACTCTGCGGAAAAAAGGGTAAGACACGCGATAAACGCGATTATTCAATTTCCTATTATTATTTTCGAAATAATAATAATTTTTGATATTTTTTATACATCGAAATAATCATTCGAAGAAATATACATTTTACAAGGTTGTTTCAAAATATCAGTTATATATCTATATGCGTATCGATGTGTATTTTACGAGAATATTCAAACAAATGTGTGTATGCACATACGTTTGAATAATCATGTGTTTATATGCAGCTTTGACTTTAAATTTCGGATATATATATACGATTTCGAATTCGTGCAAAATGATTCAAGGTATCGGTTCAAAAAGTTATTCTCTTGTAAAAGTTGAAGCAAATCCAAGGTAGCGATCAAATTTAATATAGACTAAACTGGTTAGTTGCGTGTACGTTTAATAATTTATCGAGCTAGTTTTGGTAATATTTTTTTTGTTATTTATCTATTGCATCGTGTAAACGATTAAACGCGTTTTAGAACCTTAACAAGCTCTAGCTAATCAGTTTTCAATAGTTTTCGATAATAATATTCGGATGAGTAAAGTGTAACTTGGTTATATAGGCTGTAGTAAATTTTAATTGTGAATGTTTAAAGGGAATGTGCGAACGCACCGCGAATCGATATAATCAATATATTAACTTTTAAGTAATTCTTACAGAATTAAATTATTATGTGTGTTGCCATTTTTATCAATATACATTACGCTGATATAATGTAAAAGTAAATTGATATATATTGAAGCAAACGTCACGTTATTATGTCATATTTCCTTAAAGACGTATCAAATAATACACAACCGAATCGATTTCCATGTATTATAGTTACGTGAATATTATCAAACAAATATTAACTATATATATATAAATCGTCCTTACGTTATAAATTGATAATGATTTTTATCTGACTCAACAACATCTGTAATATAATTAAATAAAGCTTCGAAATAGATAGATGATTAAAGAAAAAAAAATAAGCAAGTGGGAAATGAGTTTATTAAAAGTTTACTGTGGAAAGAGTCATAAAATCATAGAAATGTATTTATCAGTTGTCAGCGTATAGTCTCACATTTCCTCAGCCATATACGTCCGATTTATATACGCAATGGTTCCTCGCCATTCAGGACACGCTCGCGAGCTTTTGAATTCGGCGCGGCTGTATGGAAGAGATAATCACGCTAGTTGTACGGCTCTCTACTTGTACGGCTTTTGCTGAAGGCGCGATACCGACCCGGGATTCAAAGGAATAATGTTCTTCCATTGTAATTGAAAAGCATTTTTGTTTCCCTTTACGGCGTTTGTAATCCCTCGGAACATCGGTGTACACCGAAACTGTAATTATTATTGCAGTGTCTATATATATACGTTTGCGTTACGTTTACAAATTTAAAAATTTTTTTCCGAATTCTTGTTTCTCTAGTAAAAGATGATCAGTAATAAGGGAACGAAACTTTTATCACGCGTATATAACAATAAAAGCAGACATTTTGAAAGAAATGTCTATTTGTACAACTCAAAAAGTTCTTTACCATTCTTTTCCAGAATAAACAACACGTCTGAAAATTGTTATTCGTATGTACGCGATGTATTTTAATTAATCTTTCTTTTTGAGTATAAAGTTAAAAAGCTAGAAAGTAATGTAATATTTGTGAATATTTTTGTTTTTCAATTTTTTAATGAGTATAGGACGGATAAGCACATATGTCATTGTGTCTGCTAATACCATTGATGATTATTAATAAATTATTCTCTATTTTTATAGTGTATACATGTATATTACACTGATAACTCAGAAGAAAGAGAGTAAAATTTATCAATAATTGATGTACATGCTTATATCTATAGTTTTCTAATACCTACATATGTGAATTGCAACATACGTTACTTTAAAAATTTATACATTTACATTTATTTATTAAAATTTACAAGTACTAAATGTAGTAAATTCGAGCACTTAATAAAAACTGTAAAATAAAAATTCAAATTTTTTAGCAAACGGCTCATAAGTTCTGGAAGTCTTAAATTATCTCGTAAAAGAAATTTGTATGATAGATTAAATAATGAAAGTTTCGTACGCCTCGAAATGATAAAAATGCGACGAAAATTAAACTAGCGTCCCCGAGGGTGTTTTCTAACGGATGATGAATGCTTGAGCCATTTTTCCGTGTTGGTCAGCAGACGCGCGCCGTATAGTCTAGCCTGATGGCCTGTTTTATTGCGCCTTCATTTCTCTTGATTCACTGTATACGTGACAAAACGCTTCAATATCATTGAATAAGATATTATACTTATCAACATTTACCTCCGTAACATTTATTTATTAATCATTTATCGTTAAAATATGGTTAATAATACGAATGAAGGATTGTGGATAACCTCAGAATTGCTACCTCATATTTTATTTAAACTTATCAATATTATATCGCTCATAATTTCTATCTAGTGAAAGTTATTGAATATTTTAATACTTCGCTAGATTATACATACATATATTAGAGATACTGTGACCGCATTTATGATTATTAATTTATTTCGTATTTGATTATTCATTTCAAGCAGTTTAACAATCAATTGATAATCGATCTTTGAGGGAGAGAAAAATAACTATATTTTTGCGGTGAGAAAAATCAGAAAGTGAATATTAGTATTCGATTGAATTGGAGGAGGTGAGACAGTAGTATGATTCCGAAGTTAGAAGTTGGAAGCAGAAAAAGTTTGTGACTCTCATTATCGTTGGCCGGAAGATGTAAAACTTACGAAGAAAAATCAAACCCAACCGGAACACGTAGAACTCTTTTATAGGTAAGTTAAAAACAAAATTAATATTACTTCTTTTAAATTAGTTCATTTTCATTTATTCAATATTTAATTGAAATTTTTTGTGTGCGTACAAAACCGTAGGTAAATGTAGATATTTAATAAAACATATAATATTGCGACAAAAAATGGCCGAGCTCGCGCGGTCGTATGTTTTATTATCTATAAATGTTGTTAAAAATGAAAATACGTTCAACTCGATTAATACAAATTCATTGACGTCGTGAAATTAAACGAGTTACATATTTACCAAGTTACATTTGCTTTTGTTATCAAATTTCTATTCTTTATGATAATACAGCAATAATAATGAAAGCAATTTCTTGTTTAAGAAAAAAAAACTAAAAAGTGACGTCAGCAAAATAATTTTGTTCATTCTCTAGGTATACTTGCAATTTAAAATGGTTTAGCAATAAAGAATTTTTAATATTTTTACTCGATAAATCTGTGCAGTGTAGTTTAACTTAATTATGCAATATTTAATTACGCAAGAAATACCTCTATAAGTAAAATGCGAAAATAACACAAAAAGATCCTTGGATATAAATGTATGAAAAAGTGAAGTCTATTGATAATAATAATTTAAATATTATTTCATGTTAATAATAATATTTAATAAAAAAAAATAATTATATAAGACACAAAAATATAAATGATCATATGCGAAACTTGTATATACCAATTGATCCACTTACAGCGTTGTAACGTTAAATAATATTCATCCCCTGTACACTAAAGTTTATTACATGCCTCGGTTATTGCAGGAAATAAGCATCTTAACGGTATACGGTGAGTGTAAAAATCAATGTATAAATATAAAAAAAAGCGGTAATATACAGCTGTAAAAATAGTAAAACTGATAATGCAGTAAAATGTGATAAAAAGCTAATGAATCCCCTTTGCAAAAAAATGCTTGCTCTATTTTACCGTCAAACGTAATTTTACAAGAATTATTTTTACATGTTTCGCGCTACAAGAAAAAAAAAGCCTGCAAGTTTCTAAAAACGAATAATTTAACTGTTTCTTCAATCGTATATAAACGAATAAGTAATTGCATTAAGTACAAGGCTGATTATAGGTACAAAAACGTCGAAAGAAGGAAGGAAGTCCAATGAGCATTTGAATAGCAGAGACGTTGAAATAATTTTTCCGAAAATCGCGTTTAAAGTGAATTAGATTTAGCCCGGTCGATTTATATACTAGCGGGAACAATGGTGTCGAGAGAATAATCCGTTAATTCCGGTGATAACAGACACGCAACAACCTAGTGTGCGTTTGAGACGTTATGCAATTTAAACCTCGGTGTACAGATGTGAGACGAAGTGCAACGAAGTGAATTCAAGCTTCAAGCCTACATTATCGGCCTTATTGGGGCTGACGCGAGAATATCCCGTCTATACACATGTATATACGTGCGCGCGTTTGCGTGTGGGTGTCCCTACGTATACGTGCACACGTACTACATACACGTACATACACGTAGATACATGCATATGCAGTATACGTGTGTACGAAAGCGAAATGACCTACCAGCGTCTTTATTATTTCCATCGAGTAGGTGCGTTAAAAATAGACGGTACGGGAGAGAGATACATGTAATCAAGTAAACGGCCGTTCGGCTTTCTCGTGCTTACAATAAACTTTCTTTCGCTCGAGAGATTTTTCCATGTATTTTCAGTGGAACCAGTAACTATTTACGCGCAACCCTTTATTTTCATTATCTCGAGCGTTCGAACTACTTTAAACTTTAAAGTATCAAGGAAATCGTAAACTTTTCTTACATCTCGACGAATCGAGTATATACGTTTTCGATCTTTCGATAACGCCTCTTGTATAATTACAATTTTTAACGGCAAATATTTTTTTTTATACACATATATAGCTGTACCATAAGGAAAATATTTTAATCCTGTCCTAGATTCATTGAGCTTTACAGGCTATAAATATATATGTATCCATCTACTGTGTAACAGTTTTATAATACGTACATCAATGTAACGTTGCTCTCTCGAAATTATTTACAATAAATGTGCAATCCGATTCAAATGTTGCTTTAAATAAGCAACTCTAAAATACATATGTAAATATATCATTTCTTCATTGCACACACATCGGTACACGTATACATACCTATATATATATATATACACACATATACGTAGTTTTATTGAATTTTCCATATCGCAAATGAAAATAAATATTGCCCGCGCATCTGAATATTTAGAATAAATGCAAATCGGGATGAAACCTTATATACATTGTATTTTTTCACGTAAAATTTACCACGCGTGTATATGTATATATGCGTTAAGAGTATTCTCTCCCTCGGCTCTCCCATTAAACCGTTTAAAAAATATACTCCCGGTTGTTTAAAATTCATCTCGTATAACGTATTATTCGCATTTATCCGTCGATGAAAAAATATATGGAAACAATAACGTAATTAAGCAAAAATAATTTTCAAGATTATTCCATTGTAACCTTTTGTATTATTTTCTCAGTTTGTTTCGCCTTTGTACCTTTTTTCGAACGAAATGTATATATGTATACTCGTATCTCTCTTTTTTTTTGTTTAATAAAAAAATTTTATCGTTTGATCATAAAATTATTATTAAAAAAGCAAAAGCAAACATAAAAGTAACCCCTTTAAAGTTAAATAATACAGCTTGACGCGTAACTTAATGAAAGTAAGTAAAGCTTTTTATTACGTATATGTACAATATATATACCAGATTTCATTTCTATTAAAAAAACATTAGACATTCTCAATTTAAAGGAGCAAAGCTCAAATATATTCATGCCGTTTATATACACGTACCTCCACTCACTTCGGAATATTCATCATGCTGTCACAGTCGCAGCCTTTCGCGATATCTCAAAAAGAAATGAGCTCGTAGCTGTCGATACGACGTGCCACGTTGATAAAAAGAAAATTTACCTTACTCGAACATCAATTAAGTTATACGCAAGTTCAAGGAAACTTTAAGCGTAATATATACATTTATATTTTTAATTTACAATTTCCTTTCGTATGTTTATTTATCTATATTTGTTTGACTCGATAAGTATCCTTTTTTTTCGTTTCTTTTCAATTCTTATACTCACCGAAATCTCAAAGAGATACTTTTTCTTTCGTCGATAACAAACGCATTGATTGTAAACGTGTACACGTTCCCGGTAGATATGGGAACGGAAGATCGAAGATTACATTTTGCACGAAAACGACCAAGACAAAAACATTCGACCATCGGTTATTGTGTCTTGTATTTGCTTTTTTAATGTCAACGTTTCAGTTTGTATGGGGCTATACTATTTTTAACCTTTTTTTTGAGTCAGATTTTCTGATTACATCCAACTTTTCCTTTCATAAATATTCTACACGAAAAAGGGCTTTGTATTTCAACCGGCATTGTTCGCGTTGTAAAGTACTTAGAGTTTTTATAATTCAATTTTTTTTTAAATTTTATTCAAAATGTCGAAATAATCTTTAAACATTTCAGACGATACTGTGGAAGAATCTCAGCAGATTAAAATGCTATACCATTTTCCTTAAAATCACCTGAAAATAATTATGACAAAATAATTTTTTTATTATTACTTAATACGTTGAGTAAAACTTGAACAAGACTTATGTTTAATTTTTCTTTAATGTTAAATTTTAAAATAGAAGCAGGATAACATTATGCAGTATTAATTATTTATGGGTATCGTCAAAAGTTAATACCTTTATTAAATGCTATCTGAAAATTAAAGATTATATACATTTTCATATTTTATTATTGATTTTATTTTATAATCTCAATAAGAGTTTGACAAATAAATCAAAAGTATAATATAAAATTATTCTACATATAGATGTAGAAAAATATTGCGAATACAAAACTATAGATTGACGACTAATATAATTCTCTATTAAACGTTAAAATCTGTAAACAATATACTATCGATTTTTAGGTATATCTTTAATAAAACGTTGGAAAATATACTTTTATACAAATGGTCACCTAACAAAGTTTTATTGTGCCACGAGGAATATGCACATTTACATAAAATATTGTTCAAAATAACACGTGTTGCACGTAAGCCATATTAATTATTCAAACATTGTTATTCAAAAACTTGAATACAAATGTGAATCAACAATGTATTTACCTTCGAAATACTGAAAATTCGGTAAAAACAATTTTAATACTTCTTTATAAATATTAATTAGTACGAATATTGTTAAATTGCGAATTTATATACGCAAATGGTAATAAACAGCTGATACATCTAAACAAGATTATGTAAACTATGTCAAATATTGAGACTGCTTTTGATCTATTGTCGAATCTAACGTGAATTCTTGATATTATACAGATAGCTTAAGCATCTATTACATCGTTTGTTGCGCGTCTATTGACTTTAAATATTAACGATTATAAATTAAACACGAGGAATTATAATTATTATTTGATTTTTCAAAATATATTTTTAATTTTCTTATTTGATTAATAGACATAAAGTTTAATTGCAAAGTGTATTTAAAAATTATTATGATCATTAATAATCATTACGAGTGAAATTAATATTTGAATTTCCAAAAAGTGTGTAAATCTTCAAATCAAGATTACATTAAAATTGTTACTATTACTCGCAAAGAATAATAGATAGATAAATAATAGATAGATAAATATCCCAATTTAATGTAAAAATGTACAGTAAAATGAATAGAAATATGTAGCACATAATAAAGTTGATGCTTTCATTTTCCATACTATTTCTAGTTTTTATTATTCTCCAAATAATTCATCATTTTCAAATGTGTTATAGTCAAACGTATTATTGCTGCAGTTAATCTCTTATAAATGTTAGTCCAGTCTTCGAATAGAGCTCTTAGTGAACAGACGTGTTTACATCGCTCCGTTTCCTCGAAGTTTAATACAATCGTCCAGGGCTTTGCCCCTGTCAAACCCGCTAATAGCGAGTATTACAACATCCTATGAACAATGGATCAACAAAACTCACAAAATTCTTTAAATAACATCCCAACATTCGTTATAAATAATCCAGACACTTATGCCAACATTACACAACCTAAAAGAGAACAAGGACTACTAATGGACTGCATCGAAGGATTAAATCTAACTGATTATGTGTGTGCAATTGGTGAAATAGTGCTACCAAAAAATGTTCTTTACGCCTCCAGAATATCCAACAATCGCGTATGCATCTACCTAAACACCAAAGAACTCGTTCGCAGTTTAACCGATAAGTACAACCATCTCTCAATTAACGGTAAAAACGTATCAATTAGACCACTAATTTCTAACAGCAAAAGAATACTATTTTCTAATGTATCCCCAGACATACCTAATTATACTTTAGAAACTATTCTTGAACAATTACATATAAAACGTACTTCATCAGTCACAACACTAAAAGCATCCATATCAAAAGAAGGATACAATCATATTTCCAGTTTTAGACGTCAAGTGTATATAAAACCAGACGACGTTAATAAAATACCAGATATCTTCAAAATTAAATACAATGAACTAGACTACATCATTTTCGCTGGTACAGAGCAATTAAAATGTTTCATATGTAAAAACGAAGGACATGTAGCGAAAAACTGTAACATAACTGACTTTATTGACCATTCACAAACACCAACTAATCCTAATAATATAAACAATGATCAAGGTTTCAAAACCAACAATAGTGAAATTACACAGGATAAATCGAATATAAACACAAATATTACTACACCTACGATTAACACCAATACAATAAATCTCACTCCCAACGAAGACTCAATTATATTCAACAATCAGACAAATGAAAATAAAGACAAACTTAAACGTACACACTCAATTATAAGCTCCAACGACTCTCAAAAAGAATCAAACTTAGAAGATAACGAAGGATTCGTGCTTATACCCAAAAACAAAAACAAAACTAAAGTTTTAATTCAAGATAAATTAGAAGTAGGTAACCCTAATACATCCAAAAAATCCGGAAAAATACCCTCGGATAGTTTAGATGAAAAACTTACATCAATCAAAGATTATCTCAATAACGCCAACACACTATTAGATTACAATCAATTTAAAAGCCTTTTGGAAAACATACAGGGAGTCAAAAACCCAATTAATATAATACTTCAATACACCGATGATATAAAAAAATTCCAAGAATTTATCAAAGATGACGTTTATCCGAATGTAAGAAATTCCAGTATTAAAAGTAAATGCACATCATTACTAAATAAAATTAACAACATTAATTCAGAAACCAATACCTCAATTACTCCTAATTCAGACAACGAATAAACTATGGCCAAAATTATACAATGGAATATTAACGGTCTTCGGGGCCAATACGAACATTTGCAATATTTAATAAACATCGAAGAACCCGACATTATATGCTTACAAGAAACCAACCTTAAATCAAATCAAACAATAAAAATAAAAAACTTTACGTGCTATAACAAAAATAGAATAGATTGCAAAGCTGCTAGCGGTGGAGTGAGTATATTAGTAAAAGATCACCTATTCTGCAAAGAAATAAATCTAATATCTAAGCTCGAAGTTACAGCAACAATAATCGAATCTCAAAATTTTAAATACACAATCTGCAATATATATTTAAGCAATAAAGACGAACTTGACTACAATTCGATCAAAAATATTCTCAATCAGTTACCTCGTCCAATAATTCTACTAGGAGATTTTAACAGCCATAGTAAAACCTGGGGATCCTACAAAAACGATAAAAGAGGTAAAATAATTGAAAAGATCTTAAATGACAACGATGATTTGATCCTAATAAATGATCTATCCCCAACACACTTTAATGCAACAAACGCAAAGATGAGCGCTATTGACCTGACAATTAGTAGTAACAACATTGCATCGAATCTCGAATGGCAAGTGGCCGACTACTTATATGGTAGCGATCACTTTCCAATAATAATTAAATATAACAATCGAATAAACCTCCCCAATAATCACAATCCTAGATGGAAATTTCATAAGGCCAATTGGAAGCAATACAAAACAATTATCAGTAATAGCATCGACGAAATTCACAATTTAATCGACGAATCAATAAAACAAGACTCAATTGATATTAATCTAATCGTTAATGAATTCTCTAACAAATTAATCGAAGCAGCTAATATTAGTATACCTAAAACGAAAGGTCAGATACAGAAAAAAAAAATAGATTGGTGGGACGACGAATGTGAAGACACGATTAAAAAATCAAAAAAGGCATACAATCTATACCGTAAACATAAAACAGTAGAAAAAAAAATCGAACATCAAAGACAAAAGGCAATCGCAAAAAGAACAATAAAATCAAAAAAACAACAATCCTGGCTTAAATATCTAAACTCATTAAATCATCAAATCCCAGAAAAAAAAATATGGCAAAAAATCCATTCGATAGAAGGAAAAAATTATTCAAATCAAATAACGCTAAAAGAGAAGCACAATATAATATCTGATCACTATCAAGTTGCTAATATAATGGCAGAAAATTTTGCAAAAAACTCCAACGATAACAATTATAACACAAAATTTCTACTACACAAAAACAAAACAGAAAAAAATCCAATAATCGATCCAAGTACTTCGGAAAACAATAAAGCAAACTGCCTGAACGAAGAACTTTCGTATGAAGAACTAAAGGAAGTACTACATCAAACAAACAATACTAGTGCAGGACCAGACAATATTTATAATATTTTCCTCAAAGAACTTCCAGAAAATGCAATCGAATGCTTAAGAAAAATTTATAACCTAATTTGGAATAAAAAACTATTTCCAAAGAAATGGCAGGAAGGAATAGTAATACCTATACCAAAGCCAGGAAAAATTAAATATGATAAAAATAGCTACCGACCAATAACATTAACCTGCTGCATGTGTAAAATTATAGAAAAAATAATAAATAAACGTCTACGTTGGTATCTAGAAAACAACAACATAATCAAAACAAACCAAAGTGGATTTCGAGAAAACTGCTCTACTACTGATTGCCTCGTAATGCTTGAATCAAACATACAAGAAGCTTTTTTAAATAATCAACACATGATAGCCGTTTGTTTAGATATGGAGAAAGCTTACGATCTAATCTGGCGCAGAAGGATTCTTGAATTACTCAAAAAACACAAAATCTCAGGTAATATGTACTTCTTCATCAAAAATTTTCTTTCACATAGAACTATACAAGTAAAAATAAACAACTCGCTATCACAAAAACAAATTATCAATAACGGAGTACCCCAAGGTTCGGTGATTAGCGTAACCATTTTCTTATTAGCGATAAATGACATTGTAAATCATTTAAAAAAACCAGTCGAATGCACAATATTCGCTGATGATGTAACACTATATGTCAAAGGCAGAAATATTCGATCCAGTAAAAAAATCTTACAACAAACCTTAAACGATATTCAGTCCTTCGCAGACTCAGCCGGATTCAAAATATCAAAAACCAAAACTTCCGCAATTGTATTTTCCAAAAAAAGAAAAAACAAAGAAATAAAACTAAAACTTGGAAATGAAAAAATACAAATAGTTAATGAAATCAAAATATTGGGCATCATATTCGACAAAAAACTCACGTGGAAACCTCATATAGACAATCTAAAAAATCAATGCATCAGAAGACTGAATATATTAAAAACTTTAGCAGCCAAAAATTGGGGCGCCAATCAAAAAATTTTAATAAACACTTATAAAGCCATCATTCAACCAAAAATAGACTACGGATGTATGGTCTACGGTTCTGCAAAACCAATCCACTTAAAAAGACTGGATCCAATCCTCAATTCAGGAGCTAGAATCGCTACAGGAGCATTTATCACCAGCCCTATTACCAGTATTCTCTCAGAAAGCCAACTCATGCCTTTAGCAATAAGAAGAAAACAAATATCACTAAGATATACTACTAGAATAACCTCCTCTCCAAAAAACCAAGCGCACCAATTGCTAAAAAGACAAATAACCATCAACAACGATACATTTAATAAACCGTTTTACATCAGATCTTACCAACACTTTAAAGAAATTAATATAGATCCACCTAAAATATGCCATAATATACAGTCTAATCTCAAATACTGGAATAATGAAACACTGAAAGAACTGATTCTTAAACCAAACGACAAAGAAATAAATAAAATAAAGACAACTCACGGAAACTACTATCAAGTTTACACATCAATCAATAAAACAAAGAACTCAATTATTGCAATTGCATATATCAATGATAATGAAAAAATAATTCTCAAACTTCCAATATGGATCAAATCTGACTCAGCATTACAAATTCTTACCTCAAAAATAGTAGAAAATTATTCCTATCTAGACGAAAAAGTTATAATATATACTGATTCTCACAACTTCATCAATAACCTATTAAACATAAAAAATCACAACCAACTAAATTCTTATATCATCAACAAAATACTTACGGCCAAGAAGCAAATAAAAATTTGTCTCTCAAAAATCCCCATAGAATGCAGAAATAAAATAGACGCAACCATAGAACCTGCTAAACTACTCAGATACGCCAATACCACCAATATCTTCAATAAAGAAGACATATATAACTTAATTAACTTAAAAATTAAGAAATATTGGAACAAAAAATGGAAGAAAGAATCTACCAATAGCCAACTTATAAAAGTTAAGAACAATGTCTTCGACAATAACCCAATCTCTAAATTTACAAGAAAAGATCAAGTCTTAATTACTCGAATGCGTATAGGACATACTAAACTCACACACAGTTATCTACTGAACAAGGAAACCGAACAAAATTGTGATACATGTAAAATCAAAAATTCCATAGAACATATATTATTACACTGCCCCACTTACAGAACAGAACGCAAGAAATTCAAGATAAAACACACGCTAAAGGAAGCATTAAGTCATAGTAACCAATGTATGAACGTAATCAAATTTATAGACTCAATAGGACTACGAAAACTCATATAATTATAGACATATAATATACGCAACTTACATATAATGTATTATTAATGTATTGTAAATTATAATATAAATATAATGTATTTATAACATTGACAGTCGCCAATACCCGTAAGGGGGACGCGACAAAAAATAAATAAATCAAAAAAAAAAAAAAAAATGTTAGTCAATGAGTAAAACAATATTTTAATTATTATTTTCACGTTTATAGTAGCCTTACTTATTCCTAGTACGCGGATCTAAATTATTTGTGTCCTGAGTAACAAATAACAAATAAAATTTTATTTAATAGCTGTATGAACCCTCCTCGGGTTCTTGGTAAGCTAAAAAAAAAAAACAAAAAAAAAATTTATTTAAAATCAACACGTATCAAGATATCAACCGTTAACTATAATTTTTACAGATAAACAATAACTTATAAACTATATATCATAAACTGTAATTTTAGTTGAAAAATTATTAAATAAAATAATATACAGAATTTATTAGCGTAAAAAATGGAATTGACAATTAACTGTTGATTTTTAAATTACGTGTGGTTTAAATTCAAATATTTAAAAGCCTAACTAGATATCAACATTTTACGATAACATATACATTTCTACTAATCTCGATACATCTTCAAATGTGTAAAATAAATACAGTAAAATATGTAGTAGGGATCAAGAAATAACCAATGCATCATATTAATTTCCTTATGTCCTTGCGGCGTTGCTCGGCAATTTATCTTTACTAGTTTGCGTAGATGTAGTCTGACCCTCAAACAAATCGTAGTAAAAAATATAGTATCTTGTAGATATTATATATCACTGTTTTGTAACTGAATCCATTACAATAATAACCTTGAAAATCGACAAAATTTATGAACCCAAGTATTAATAATTCATATCTTCATATATATGTATCACAATTACGTGTGTGCGTGTTCGTGCGTGTGCGTGTGTGTATGTGTGAGCACGTTGAAGAGACGAGAAGACACACCGAGCACGGACGTAAGATCACAGTTGATAATTCAGAGAGTTGGATTTGTAACGCTGCGCACGGTAGGTTGACTGCGTAGTGCAGAGTACGTGGCGGTCACCACAAATCAATGGGGGAATTCAAATGGATTCAATTTCAAAATGTCATATCGCGGAGGCTCCCTGCATTGATCTACGCTCGGCATGCGTCCAATGCAATCCGATCAGTTTTCACTGGCAGAGAGAAAGAGAGAAAAGGGAGGAGAAGAGAGGTGGGGAAGAGTAGGGAGGAGGGAGGGAGAGAACAGGGCTACCGACAGGAAGAGCTTCAACATATGTAACCGTGCATTTAATTCGCGGTTAATCTAACCACGTATACATTCGTGTCGAGCACATATAAACACGATGCAACGATGAAGATATATACATGCTCGGTGATAATCATCGCACGTGAATTGCATGCTCGATGCTTCTCAACTTTGCAAATCAATTTATATAATAACTAAATTTTTTAATACCTATTAGCTTACATTTACATGCATCGACTTACAAAGATATGCTTTACAACGAAGCACCTCCAGAACCTTCATTTTTAAATATTAGTAATATGGTAATGGTACCTTAGAATAAATTAAAAGATTTTTCTATCAATTTTTTAATAGGTGTTAAATGAAGGTAATTATAATATGGAAAGTAGTTTCATTAAGCGAATATTTATAACCCAAGTTAACGGAATCTAATTTTCCTAACTCGAAAAACTCAATAGAAGGGCAATTGATGAAAAACCAAATTGGATTTATTAAAATGAAAGACCACTTATTTAATCATTTTCAGTTATCAATTGATAAATTTTAAAGTACGAAGAAATCATGCGTATTGCTAATATAACGACCTAAAGGAAAATAATAAATTTCTCAAAAAAATTATTTATCGTACCGTATAGTACCCAATTGTTGATTATACGAACGAATTTCTGGTTAGTATATTATTTTAATAAAATAATAAGATTTACATAAATCTAATCGTTGGTACGCACAATTTAAAGGTTAAACAATCAATAATTGGTAAACAGTCTCAGCTAGGAATTGGTATACTTACATAGAGAAAAATTTCTGATAAATTTAAACCAAACAGCAGGGTAAAATTTATTTGAAAATTGGATAGTTTTTACCCTGCTTGGTCCTTCGTCCCACTTTTACTAAAACACCAGGGTAAAATTTATCAGAAATTTTTCTCCGTGCATCGAAAATTTACTTGTAATACTTTATAAATAGCAGTTATTTGATTTTTCTGAGATCGCTAAAAGGAAGTTTAATACTTATAATGTCTGTATGCGTCAAAATATATACAATTATTAGCCTTTATTAACATAAAATTATTCTATAAATGTACAGATTTGTCTTAACTGATCAACAACTGGGTATGTTACGGTATATGCATAAAAATACAAAATGACTAATGTCGGAGTTTAACGTATTCTTTAACTTTAATCAAGTTTATTTTAATTTATTTTGGTTTAATAAAATTTTGTTTTTTTTTCACGAATTAATCATGAAAAACAATATTGAACGTTAAATAGTCAATAAATACGTAAGATTTTAAATTATTTTAAACAATTTTAAGAATATTGGTTTCAAATATAAATTGAACGGAATGACTCTCAGGTTAACATTATTTACAAATTTCTCTACATATATATTTTTTATTGTTTAAAAAAAATATAAATATAGACCAACAAGTTTCGAATTGTGAAGTACATTTTAGAAATAAAGAAAATACAGGGAAATTGAATATTTAGTTTTATTGCTTTTTTTTATACCGTTTTTATATATTTTTAGTGCATACATTGTAAAATAAATCATCACATCTGTAAATAGGTCACATATTCTACAAAATGCCAATCAATCTTTTACGTTCAAGCCATTGGTGTTGTAAATAAAAGTGAGCGTAAAACTGATATAATTCCATTGAATGTTAAAGGCCTCTTTACGATGCTTGTACGGAAAAAGTGTAGATGAAAATTCTTTAACAAATGGAAAACCCTGGGTAATATGTACAGATGAATGGCTCGATTTATCCTATAAAATTGATTAGTTAAACTATTTTATGAAACATCTTTGGTAGCAGTACCAATCCTTCTGGAGTGTTGACAAAAAACTAGCCTATATATATATATATTATTATTATTATTTTTAATCGAGATCTATGTAACAACCCGTCAAAATATGATACATAGTTTGAGATGTAGTAGTACTATCGATTTATTGAACCTATAAAGAAACCCAATAATAATTAATTAAAACTTCCCTATCTTCTAAATTATTGACTCTTTAAATAGATTTTGAAGTTTAAAAATTACTCGTAATTTCTTTGGTAAAGTCACTGTCTCTTTTATTCGAGTCTATTATACAACTTATACAAAAATATGTACAATATTTTTATAATACTTTTCAATAGCATGTCAACAAATTACTAAAAATAATTAAAACTAGGCTTTGTGTTACAAAATTCTAGGAGTTCATTGTTCTTCACATACGAATAATCTATCTGTGTGCAAAATTTCAGATAAAATTATTTATTAGTTTTCGAGTAACCTTTTATCAAAATCAGTAATCATTTACTTACAACTTTGGTTTTGTTCAATGACTTTTGGTAAGGTGTTTCTTAAAAGGTTCTGAATATTTCTATCTAAAATTGAATATACAGGATGGTCATTAATAAGAAAAGGGTACGGAACTCTTAGAATTACATTAACTATGTCGAGGAGGTAGGAAGGGTAAAAATTGATTACAACAACCTCTTATTTTAATAAGGTATATTTATGCAAACGTTTGTGAAATAATTCAAGAAAACCGTGCATTATTTCGCTCACCTAATTCATTTTATTTGTAAAATTATACTGACTCACGCAAAATCCAAAAGTATTATACATTTTTCTTCTTAACTTTAATTACAATAAATTTATGAGTACGGTTTATTAGAAGTGTTCTATTGTTCTAATCTTTTCAAATTTACCGAGTCGTTTCCGAAGCTCTCATACACCGTATAACCGAAATCATTACACAATATTACATTGATCCTGATTACCACTTTTTTATACTACTTATGTATTCGATCTCCGGCTAATATATTTGAATCACATTATTAATTATATTTAAACTTGGTAAGATAATAACAGCCTGGTAAAAAACGTGAAAATAAAACCATTATCCAATACAAGACAAATATATAAAAATGATTGAACTAGCTGTATTTAGACATAATTATGTTATATTAACATATTTCTACATTCTTGAATAAATATAATGCAGGGCATCCGCGAATGGTTGTGACAAAATAAATAAATGTCACTGTCAATACCAGTTTCACCTCCTAATTGAATAATCGATTATGAACTATATATATATGAAATCTAATTTAATTTGGTTTACTATTAAAGGAAATATTACAATAACCGAATAATCAATGAGTTTTTATATTCTTTGGAATAATAATGTTCTGTCACTAAACAGACTGAGACAATAAATTTAATAAATTTAATATTTTAAATAAATACAGTGGACATAACATTTATAAGAACTGACGTATCATATTAAATCGTGATATTTTTATAATTTTTAAAATTACTCGACAAACTATTTATTAAAAAAAAAATTTTTTTAGAGAAAATTATTGTCTAAAAAAATATCTTTATTTTTTCTACATCTATTCAAGATTTGTAAATAAATAATATTAAAAAAAAATTTGAACAAATGGTAAATAAATGTACCACACGGTAATAAATAAAAGTTATTTAAAATTGATAAAATACGTAAATTAGTATACATGCAAATATGTATGCTTGTAATTATTTGAATTTTTAAAAGCAACTATTTGAGGATAGACGTAATGGGTGGTAGCACTACACGAACTGGGATGATACTGGAGCAAAGCAATGGCATCAGACGTCACATCGTATATATGCGGAATCTCCCCCAAGCATAAGCTGCTGCTCTGTCACGTTTTGCATGAGGGTATAATATAACAACGTACGACTCGCGCGCAATTTCAAAAAGGAAAGAAAATGTAGTGGTATATAACGGCACTGATAAAAGGGAAGTTTCGTTATTGCATATATATATATATATATGTATATATGTATGTGTGTGTGTGTGTGTACATTACCGGAATATTTTCATGTCCCGAGAAACGCATTTTTGTGTATAATATAAACGAAAATCACCCAATTGAATTAGCATTGTAACTGCGGGTAGTCTATCAAGTAAATTAAAAAAAAAATATCTGCCGGGTAAATTTATCATGTTATTTTTAGTGCGGGAAGGGAAAGTTTTATGGGGTAGTTTAAATATGTGCACCTTACACGTTGGAGACAAATTTCAAACGAGATATCTTCTTTAATAATTTATTAAATTTGCTTGAAAATTACATTAAATTAATATTTTAATGTTTATGGTTTAATAACGGTTGTTATTAATAAACTTTATTTTAGTGATATATTAATTTGGCAATATTATTAGTTGCAAGCGAGATCTCAAAAATTTTAACAATTTGGAACTTTCAAGTGACATTTAAAATTATATGATAGTTAACAATTAAAAAAGTGGATTTCATGTTTTTATATACACTGACGCATTTATTTTTAAACGTAGAAACTAAAAAAGTTGTACAACAACATTTATTAACGCACACAACTAGTTACGAACATATTTAACCGAAAATCTCCGAATCATCGATCTTTATATCTTATGCAGATGGAAATAATGGAAATATAATTATTAGGAAAATCTATTGGCTAACATTTAAAGTAGAAACTTTAGAAGGGCTACGGAAGGATTGGTCGAATTAAGTTTTGAGACGTATTGTAACCGCTCTCAGTTACATTGTATCTTTGACGAGTACCGTATTGCATATACTGTTACGGCGATACGCGTAAAAGTATTATAATACATACATAAACAAAAATATTACATACATGGACTTTATTTTCATTATTTTATTATTTTCAATTTTCACTGGCTTACTTAATTTCTTAGAAGCATGCATGTACAACCTCAAAAAGTTGCTAAAAAGTAAACAAGTTAAAATCTATAACCATGTAATTATGTATATTAAAAAATATATTTATAGGTGTGTAAATAAATAACAGTCACAGTATATAATGTTGTAAAGTATGGAAAAGGATTGCAGAAAAAGAAAGCATACCACATGTATTATCAGAAAATAAAAAACGATAAAATTAGACGCACAATGACACATTCACAAACCGAATCATATTTTTTAACTTGCACTTGAGATTGTCCTCATTAAGATCCTACATTAATAAACTTAAATAAAAAAATTAAATGGCTGTGGCAGCTTGCTTCAAACAAACATTGAACTGAAGTTAGGAATGGATTCCGCACGCGTATACTTACAATTAGTATAAATAGCATTATCTCTCGATGTCAAGAAGATAAAAATATAGACCACTTTCTTAGTTAGACATTTTTGAAAAAAAAATGCGAGTAACTTTCGAATACTTCTATCAGGGGTGTATTATTCGTAGTAATTCCTTTCAAACGATTTTTAAGCGATAAATATTTGTAATGAATGTGAGCCTTAAATTATATCTTTTCTCACCCTAGCATTTATCTTATTATTTTATAAACAGTAAATAAAACCGAATACAGTATACGTGCTCGGTGTAATTTCACACCCGAATAACGGATTTTTTTATACCAATACAAATTTACAATATTAAAAAATATGGATAAAAAAATATATAATTGCCAAAAATTTGAATAACTTCGTCCACATCACTTTAATGTATACCGACATTGGAGGAGGCAGCATACTTTAGAAACCACTTACTCATCGGAAATGCGTCGTTCGCTTATCCCCGTTTTCAAACAAAATGCCATAAAAAGAGCGACTTGCGTCAAACAGGTCGATAAAATTCGGAATTCTGAAATCGGAGAAAGAAAAATTGAATCACCAACGTGCTCCCATACGTATATTATCAATCAAGCTATTGTTTGACGCGTCATAATTTGTTTGTACCGAGGCATAAAGGAGCGAAAGCTCGTGTACAGGTATACCTAAATCAATTGCAAATTGGGCCAAATTGACCATTTGTTTGAAGTGCGGGACTGAATACATACGCGCACCTCATGCGTATATTCGCCTACGACGAGGCTAATCGATTACCGACCATGCGACGGAATCGTGACTTCGCATAAAAATGCTTGTCTCGCGCTTCGCTTCGTAAATGCGCCCCTTTCTTTCAAAATCCCCAACATTTTTTTTCTTTTACCTTTTTTTTTCGCCCGTTCAAGAGAACCTACGAAAAAGAGAATCGACGTGGACGAGCAGAGAGCGGAAAAAGCACTATTGATTTAACTAAAGCGTAGGGGTTGTTATCGCGCGGACAAAAAATCGCGCTACCTATAGGTTTCCTCAGTGGTTACCTTTCGATATGGTCAGACGCGGATGTTGCCGTTATTTCTCTTTCATTTTTTTTTATTATTTCTCGAGTCGCGCGAGTGAAAAATTCGAAAGAATTTCACTTCGATTCAATTGAATTGTTATCGATATCATTTGTTTTATAACGTAGAGAGATATATACGCTCGTAGGTCGAAATCGAATTTCGAAAATTGAAAAGTGATTTGGCACACTATCTCCTACAAATGACATCGTCACGATTTTAGCGAATCGTGCCGCAGTTACGTATATTAGCATAATTCACCTGGTATATGCTTGTGAATATACTGTGTACATTCACACATTCCCACACATATACAATATAATTTTATTAATATACTGTCAGAACGTGGAATAAACATAGTAATGAAGATAATGATAAAAATAGCAATATTAATAGTCAATTGTCTCACAATCTAGAATTAATGCCCTCTTAATGAAGAGTGATTAATATTAATTATTATAAAACGACCAAGTTAAAATCGAGAAGGACTTGTAATTATTATAAATGAGGTAGACGTGAATTTCTAAAGCTAAATTACTGGTGTTTATGAGTTAATTATATTCGGGAAAATGTAATTTTTTGATTTAATCCATTATCTACCGCTTACATTTTAATCTCCTCTAGTATAATGTTTTCACCTTTGTCAAAATACTATTTTAAAAAAATGTTTACAACTGTCTAATATACCGACAATCATACAAAAAACCCGTTGTTTTGAAAACATGTAATGGATCATCTTCTTAATATTTACCGTACTGCACTTTTTGCGTGTATTAAAATAAATTAAAATTACGAATCGTAGTCGATAATTCAGCATAAACTGCATACCGGCCCACATACCTATATACATATATATGTAAAAAAGCGGGACGTTCAAGAGAAAGTATCGAACCTTTTCTAACAATCGCCGAGTGTTCTCTGTTGATCCTTTTTTAGTCTACGTGTTCAATAGTTCGATAAACAAAGCTCGGACAAATGTATTGTCCCATATATTGAGTATAGTTTTTGATAAAGATGAACGCGTACGTTTGTACATGGGAATTTGGAGCGAGAATATTGCTTAGTACGACAATAGACTGTATAATTTTTATTTATTATATCATATTGAACTATGTTATATTTTTTTTTGTTTTAGATATATTCTATATGTCATTTTGTATCCATACGTAATAGAGAAATAAAATTAAATTGAACACGATTCGCATGATGAATAAGCTCGATTGGAAGGGACAAGAACTTGCGCGAAGTCGTAGAATGTGATATCGAATCTTACGTATAGGCTGAGGATAAATTGACGAACCCCGCCCCTTTAGACCGAGGATAAACTGTAGTTGGTAGGGTGGAACGCCAAATTTAAAGACCTGAGATCCATTAACCTCTATTACTCAATTTATATCTTTGTACTGATAAATACAAATATTGATTTTATTCTAGTCTAGATTGATTTATTACTATTAATATTACTATTATTATAACAGTACGTATAATGGTAACTGATATTATTGTTACATGACGTTTAATATCAATAAACATAAATTGAACATTAATTTTAAAAATTCCAACGGCAATTTAATAAAATAATTAAAATGACAAAAATAAGTAAAACATCAATGTCAAATAATGTTCTAAACGAAAAACTAAAAAATAACATAAAATTAATAATACACTTGACATTATCTTTTGAGAGATATACCTCACTTGAAACTTTCGTATAAGATTAATGTGTTAAAAAAATGTTATATTGACCAAAGAAAATATATTATAAACCATAAATTACTTTTAATTAGAAAGTATGTGTGTATATACGCGTATGTGTAAGTAAATCTTAGAAAAATTAAAAAACATATTAAATTCTTAATAAATAACTCAAAATATTAATTTGTTACTTACATGTTTAATTTTTACGTGTCGTTACATACTACAGGTACGAGTTTAATTGAACGCATACTAAATGATACTGCCTTTTCTACTGACCTATAATTCTATCAAAAATAAAATAAACATGGAAATAAAAATTGATGAAAAATATTATATTACTACCTCAATATGAAATTGATGAGTTTATTTTTCTTCGATATTGAATGTAAGCAGTTTTATATTTTGTAACAGAACAATCGTTATTTCCAAATTAAGTGAATTAATTATAAAAACTTTTGATATGTGCTTTAATAATATTATAAATTGAATTGTAGAACGTTAAACGATAAGCGATCTATAAAATGCGTATTTATACAACAAGTACTCGAAAAGAGAAAGAGAATAAAATGAGAACATCACCCACTCAGATTTCCAAGTCATAAAGCAGCACCTGATGCGCGATCCAGACGCAACAAAAAAAATGAGCATCGCTCGACGGCTCACTCAACTCGTAGAATAGCAAATGTAGTCAAAAACTTACGGCGCACCTCGTATACGCATCATTGGCCAGAGGCAAGATAAAGCGATGGTTTCAACAAGGAAAAATAAGGCGTTTCAAACGTCAAACGCTTCGCCGCTCGCGAAGAAATGATTAACCCATTTTTCGATAAAAATTATATATATCAGATATTTATATATATATGAGTGCGTGTATGTGTGTGCCCATCGAGTGGAACATAGAAATCACCGTGTCATTATACATAGGTAATATATAACGTTCTGATAATTGCCCGATGATAATGCTGTGAATAATACGCGATAATTACCGTCACACATTTTCGTACGAGCGAATACGTATAGTCAAGAGAACCGTATCAATCTGAAATTCATTAAATTTTGTTATATTATCGTTATTTCGTGCTCAACGGAAGTTGAGATATTGATTTCACTCTCTCCCTCGAAATGTCTCCATGGGTTTTAGAATTTCATTTAAGATCTGCTCAACTTTATTGTAATTGCGGAATATTGAATATGAACAAATCAAATTTGCTTACTCGACGACAAACCGTAGATCCCAAAATATTCAAATGTACATTCGATTTCATTTATATTTTTTTTTTTATTCTTCGGGGGTATTGACAAAAATTTAAGTTATTTCATTATTTATTCTGTGTAAATAGTTTAAACAAATTAAATAATATTTAAAAACTAAACAATATTGATTGCTTTTTAATGAATTTACGATATTATTTTAGAAAGCAAGTGACATTTCATGTTACGGCCTATGCAAAACAATCCATTAAATTACTTTTATAAAAACTTTTATTAAAATTATATAGTAAAATGTTTATACTTTTCTTACCCTTCTTAATAATGCAAAGAATTGGTTTATTTTTAAAACACTTTTTACAATATCGCCTTATGCTTATTCGTTAATATTAAGAAAAAGTGAAGACAATATCAAACTCCTCTAATTTCATTAACGGGATGTCTGACCTAAGTTACAGAGATCTACACCTTTCAGCATAACAATTATGTTGGAAATAATGAATTAAAAATTTGGAAAAATTCATATTGGTAGTTTAAAACAAAAGCGAGGGCACGACGTTTTTATTTTTTGAGGAAAAAACATTTTTTTAATAATAATTGAATAAACAATTTTCGGTCGGTAATTATTGGTCGAAGAAAGCATGAATTTTCAACGCAAAAATAAAAAATAAATTACAATTTTAAAAATCTGAAAAAATTTGAGTATATTGTTTAAAACATGCCTAACGGCATGGCGATCAGGATTTTTTAAAAAATTTGTTCTTTTGTTTATAAAAAATATTAAAAATGACCATTTTCTGAGTCTGACATTGTCTTAAACCTAGAAACAATAGAATTTATGTATTGTAATGATTTGCTATGTAATTCTGCTATGATAAAGTACTCTTTATTACATATCTATACATGTATATAGATTCATTTGTATGCTGTTAATAATTTTAATTTTATAATTATATTTTAATACTGGGATCTAGTGTTCAACTTTTCAAACTAAACATCATATTTTCTTCCACGTGTAAGTTTCCCATTATCAAATTGATAAAATTTGGTTTGACATTTTTCATCCTGAAAAAAACTCATAAAATGCGACAAAAATCGTTATATCGCCTAACGAAATCTAGATATTTTTGCTAAAAAAATTTTACTGTCAACTAAGCTTTGATATCTACGAACAAACTATTAAATATTTTTTATTTCTCCTAGGATACATGCGAATCGATTTCTATGATTTGATTTATTCGAAATAGTATAAGTCGGCACATCGATTTTTCATTTAGGTCAATAAAGTAATATATTATATTATAAAAATCAAATTTTCAACAAAAATAACAGCGAATCTGTTAATTTGTAATAATATTTGTATACATTGACAACGAGCTGCTAAAACTTTTATTTGTAATCCCGAAGATTTCAATAAAAATAGTTATGTAAAAACAACTGACTTGAAAAAAAAATGAAAAATAATTTTATATTACTTCTTGCCAATGTTTCTGTATTCTTTTTATTTTTCTGTAAAACTCTGTACAAAAAAGATATAGATCACTTTTACTTATTCGCAATTTGATACTTTTTATTAAATATGACATACCCAACAGTTATTCGATATATATATATATACGTATTTGAAACATTTTGAAATACCTTTATGATATCACCAGCTAAATCTTTCGTATAATAAAATCATAAAATCTCTAATACGATTTGATCGAGTCCTTGGTATAAGAAAAATTCATTTAAATTCATATGAAAGAAAAAAAAAAGGAAAATCAAATTCTTTTAAAACCCATTCCACCCACAGACGAAGAAATAGTCGATGGAAAATACCTAGAACGATTGATATTCCTTTCGGTCGATTTTCCATAGCGCATGCGGTAGCTTCTCGGGTGTCCCGTTCGGGCAACGCGATATTCTGTTTCAATTTTAATGAGGCCCGTGAAATTCGACGGGACAGGCGGCGAGCCGCATTACGCGGCGCGTCCTCGCCGCCAGGGCATTAAATTCAAATGCGCACGAGCGCGTCACCATATAACGAGATTCCGTGACTTCCCGTGAACACACAATCACTGAGAAATTGTCGGTTGTATTTATGTCTCTAGTAGTGTTGCAACTGGACTACTTGCAAGCGAACACCACCAGGATATATATACGAAATCAATTTTTTATTCTCGCAAAATCCGTCAACACTCTGCTTCCCTTTGGACTTTTCCGCGTGCACACTCGCTCTGTATATATATTTATCGGTTTCTACGACGTTATTCGAATTATTACGTTTATTCCTTGAAAATTTACATTTCGATTTTAAACGTATCAATTTGGCAAACGAATTAAAAGTTAATAAAATCCCATGGAAAATCCTATTATAATTAGCGATCGAATAATCGAAATTAATTTCGCGTGCCGATGCGATACAATCAATTATTTACGTAATTACGAATGTACATTATTTTACGTGTATGCTACGATTAAAGACAATTACCCTTGTTTATTACAAATTTATTAATTATCTTTTTATTAACAATACAAACAAATACTTGTTTGTACAGATTCCCCGGTAAACCATTATTATCACTAAGATCTAAACTAGACTCGCACTAATCATAATAAATCATGGAAATCCCATCGGATGGACATAATGTCAATACAAGCAAATCAGAGAAAGTACTTCGATCGCGTTGACGGAAATGAAATTAAATGAATATACGGTAAAGTAACCGCAAACATTCCTCAAAAACTTTATTTAATCATCGTGAACAGTTTGCTCTCTGCGTGTCAGGGTCATAAACAGACACACACATACACACACATACGCGCGCGGGGGCGCGCGCGCGCAAACACACTCACACGTCTTACCGAATAAAAATATAAAGTTGCAACACATAAACTTAGAACGAAAAGAGCAAGTGTCAGAATCAGGGTTAAAAGCGTACCTTATATTTGCTATTGTACACGAGAGGCAACGATGTCCCATAATATATCGGGTGACGTATCGATTGCAGCACATGGGAAGCGAGGAGCCTCGCGCTCGCGCAAAATGAAAAGGGACGGATAGGGCAGTTATTTCGGTCGATTGAACAAAAAGGACGTCACTGAGTATGGATATGAGTGTGTGCGGTTGTACACGTGATCTATATATACGTGTGTACGTGTGGAATATGACGACGGTAAGCGGTGCAAAATTTTCGCTAACCGACGTGTACACTTCAAACGTGAAAAATACTGCGTAGCTATATATCGCTACGTGGAATGAAAAATCAAATGCATAATTTCTTTTTTTTTTTTATAATTACTCCTACATTACGGAGGATACGTATTTTACTTTTTAATATCGATTTTGGGTGCACGCAAATTGATCGTTGAATAATATTTCATACGTTTTAATAACGAATAATTTCCATGAGAGTTCGCAATTTTATTATGGTAATAAAATAAAAAGAAATAATATTTCTTTTTTTAAGTTTTATGATTTAATTTATCGTTTTCAAATTAATTTCTAGAATATACATATGTATATGTTGCGAGTTTCATTTGATTAATTCATTTAGATGCTTCTCCATCGTGCGTTCCATCGGTGTATATATCGTAAAAATAATTAAAGGCAAATATAATACTATCTTTCAAATGTTGAAAATTCAATTAATTTCGAAGTAAAAAATTGAAAAAATGTTTGTTAACGGCATTTCGTTGAGATAGCGTGTATTCTAAATTTTCGATACTAATTTAATTATTATTAAATGTATTTAGGTTATTAATATTAAATTATTGCAATTGAATTAATTTTGTATGATATTATTTACAATAAATGAATATTTGTTTGAACTTTAACTTTGAAGAAATAGCAATTTATCTAATTGAATTTGAAATAAATCGCCCGGTGTAAAAGGATAATCGATAATATAGAATGAACTTGTTGAATGGTTAACGGTGATTCAATAAGTTTGCGCTAATACAAATTCTTGTGCACATTCATTGCTATAAATCATAAATTTTAGAGATTTGTTCTAACAGTATGTATATATTTTCAATATAAACAGCTGAATTTTCATTTTTTATATTTGCAACTTATAATATATTACAATTTTTAATTGTTTAACAATGGTAAATCGAAGCAAAAAAGATAAATTCTATTAATGTTTTTATGCAGTATATACAGTGAAAGAAATTTTTATATTTGCATTTTCTTGGGTTCTCCAAAACAAAGAAATATTACGTTTTTATAAAAACGTATCCATAGTATTAACCAACTAGATTTTCTTCGTCCTTTCTATAACATACGAAAGTAGACCGCGGTACAATTTAAATATATTATAAATCATCATAAAGCAAACAAGAACGTAAAACACGAGGAGACAAAAGCTCGCACCATGACAAGTAACCGTAGAATTGCACTACTTGTTAAAATGAACTTTCTTTCATTTCTTTTGAAGCATATAAAAAATGTATCGCTCAGCAATATGAATAGTAACGATCGTATCACAAAGACGCAACGATAAAGGAACGCGAATAAAAATTCCGCGAAAGCAGCCCATGAATACATTATCTTCACTTTAACCGAGAACAAAGCATAGCGCATCGCAAAAAGAAAACTCGATTGAAACGCGATTTTAATTTCCCGTCGAACTACGAGAAATCCCAAATGAAAAAGAAACTATTCGCGGGTATGAAAAAAGAAAACATTTGTTGCAACTTGTACGTTATATCTAGAGTTTTAAATTCTTTCCAACAATTCGTGAAATTTATATAGACAATAATAAAATGTGTTGAACTTTCATCAGAGTGGCGTGTACGAAATATAAAAAACCACGGTGTCTTTTCATTAATCCTCGGATGGATAATACGCACGAGACATACTTTCTATTAAGGAAATGAAGGAAACTCGGAAAAAGAATTTTAAGACACGTTTCTACCGCGATGTTATCGACAAAAGAACGTTTTCCACCGTTTTCGTGACAATATGTACAAGATAAGGGAATATACCGAAACCCAGAAGGAGGGAGCTATCGGAGTATATAAGAATTACACAACGTCCTTTGCAAGATAAAGATAATCAGAAGACTAACGCGCGAACGTTGCACCATTATTCTTCTCCCCTCGAATTATCTAAATGTAATATCTGACGACTTGTTTTTC
Source organism: Theocolax elegans (assembly GCA_026168455.1). Classification (NCBI taxonomy): domain Eukaryota; kingdom Metazoa; phylum Arthropoda; class Insecta; order Hymenoptera; family Cerocephalidae; genus Theocolax; species Theocolax elegans. Next base: position 25,996,987 of record CM047428.1, read on the forward strand.
GTCACCCGGAAGATCAAGGGAACTCGTGCGGTAAGTGAAAACGGAGCTAGACAAAACTAAGTTCGTCCAAAAGTTGTAAGCGCAGAGTCAAGAGCGTAATAAATAGTTGACCTCAAAGAAAAAGGAAAATTGACGTGCGAAACTCGACGCGTCAAAGGACTAAACTTTTCCGAGAAGTGCTTTGCTACTTTGACTTTTGTATATGTGCATAAGTAAAGTGATTGCAATGCTTCGAATGAATTAATTGTTTTTATTTTCGCGATGGGTGCGAATCTTTTTCTTTTGTAATATAACAGGAAATGAGAATATATTCTAGATAATTCAACTGAAATATTTAGTAAGAATTCGTAAACTGTTTATTTCACGATACCTTCATTTCCGCCGGTAGTTCAAAATTCTTCGCACATTCTTGAATACGTTATTTTTTCATATATATTTTTATAAATTTCTACTTAAAATTGTGAAACTCTTTTTTAGTACGTAATAACAGAATATATGTAAATTCGAAATGTAAGATGAGATTATTAATAACATCTCGCGATATATCTTTAACTGTATAGTAAATAGAATTTATTGGATAGGAGGAGAAGATGCTGCACATCACAATGTGTAGAAGTACAAACGAAAAGGAGATTGTGTTACTACACTACTGCCTAGAATAGGATTGTGAAAAGCACTCGGCGATATAACATACTCTTCGATACTACTTGGGATCAGTTAAATAAAACTCTAATACTTTTTCGCTCTTTAGATTTTCAATGGTACACTGTTGCGACTAAAATCTGCACGTTTATTTAATTTTTACAGATAAACATTTTAAATAATTGGCATATTTTTATTATATTTAGATTATATCTAATTCCACAATTTTATATACCAATATCTAAATTACTTACTCTAATATTTTATTATATTTTATTAAAATGAGAAATTGAATAACATAGTAAAACTGAAAAATGTTAACAGTACAAGAGATAATAATCAAGTTTTCAACTGATGTAAAATTTCAGTATTTATACGAACTACTACATTATTATAACACCTACCTAAGTATAAGATACACAAGCATAGGTTTCTTTATATCGCTAAGTAGATCTAAGCTCATCCTAGTAAGCGGTATAACATCCAATTTGACCTGAGATTATAGTTATGAAGAAAAAAAACTAATACGCTCGTAATCTACGTTGAAAAAACTCAATGACTAATTTACTTTTAATTCTATTCTTATAGTTAGTACAGTTAAACATTTTCGTCTTTTGTATAGTATATAACCCGAATTGTAAATGATGTTTTAGCGTCTAATTAATTTGATGTTTGTGTTGAAATTAGAAAGAAAATTATAATTATTATGTGGATTTAATCTGTGATGGATTTTGAGTAATAATTTGCTATTAATATACCTATATATAAATACTACAAATCCATGTAATGGTACGAAATCCATTCTAAAAATTCTTGTAAAATAATAATTTATCGTACTAGTAAAAATTTGACGATTTTTAATTGTTTGACGTTGACAATGGTCTGAATCTCTAGTATAATAAACTTTAATAAGAAGATGTATATCACACTGTTTATCGATTGATTTATATTAATAAAGACGATTAATAAATCGACAATTGCGGTTAACGTTATTACAATTTACAAAAGTTGCACATAGGAAAATAATGTCAATCTTTGAAAGAGAAAGATGAGTAACTATCAATTTCATCCCTCATTGTATCCGTGACCCGTGGAAAAAGTGAGCTCGGTGCAAATTAAGAAACGGGTCGCGTTTACTTCGTGGGAAAGAAAGTATACCGCAACCAACCCACAATTAACTGTGGTGTATCCACCGAGAACCGGCTCGTGTTTCTCCCCGAGCAAACTCGAGAACCCGAAGACTCGGCTCGTGTTTACTACTGCGCAGTCTATATCCTTTGCTGTCGCCTGTTCCCGAGCGAGACACGGAGTATTTCGGCAAATTGCTACCGAACCCTTTAATCGCCAATTAAATTCGATTGCGCCTGCGCGACTAGGGGCCCGTGATGTGTGCGTGTAAGTGTGCGCGTGCGCTTCTGTGTTTATAGGCACGAGAACCCGTGATTTAATTGAGTCTTCTCTCCCTCTGATTGACATCGCTTTTCCCCGACAATCAGGATATTCTTTATTTTTACTTTAATATTATTTACAATCTTATTTAGTTCGCTCTTATACATATAGTTGTTCATTCAGTTAAGGAGAAACGATGCGCTGCTAATAAGTTTTTAATTTTATGTTTTTAACTTTATTTATAATCTTTGTTTGTGATAGTTGTTAAAAGTTAGCTATTCTTTAGATATGTGTAGAATATTTTTTATCGGTTTTTCTCTTTGTCCACTGCAGTTGATGGAATTTGCCAGAGTATAGCCATTTTAAAAATTATAGGCTTTTGATCCTGGATCCCCATTTTGAATTCCTCAGTAAGGAACTGGAGATCTTATACCTTAGACTTGAGACTGTCGGAATGACGTCATAAAAATTTTTGGTGATCACAAAAATTGGTGAAGAAACGATTCTAAGATTTTTTGTAATGTAATCGCTAATTTAAAGTTAGATTTTGAAAATTCACCCCCTAGAAGCGGATATTCCCTTCCCTCATAAAAAAACACCCCAAAAATTGGACAATACAATAAAATTCAGAGAAAAGTTGATAAAGGGAGTTTCCGGGGTTACCTTTCAGGAATCTGAGCTCAGAATGCATGATCAGCGACCCCGAAAACCTCTTATATCAATTTTTTACGAAGTTTCATTATTATACGGTTATATTCTGAATTTTTGAAAACTTTAATATTGTGTCATACCGTACGCTGCAGGGATGCGCCATATGGTGCGTGAGTCTGACTCGCACATATCTAACCTCGATTGGGTCCTATCTAGTAGACCTCAGAATACTTTTTTATGATAAAAATCAATTTTTCGTTTTTCTTAAAATCCCAGCGATCTAAAGGTTAGACGCCTGTCGCAAGATAAACTACGACGCCAACAAGATATTACGTAACAATATATATAAAAGAAGACTTCGCCGACACGGTGGCGGAGTGGCGGAGACGCACCTCGGCCGGTCACGGAAGTTAAGCAGCACTGAGTGCGGTTCGCACTTGGATGGGTTTGGCTTTCGTGGCGGGTTAGGTGTTTTTTCACACTTCACAACGTGAGCGGGAGGTGTGAAACATTCGGTTTCGGTGTCAAGGCCTACGCAATGTGACTTTGACACCCAAAAAGAATGTTTCGAATACACCGGCCATCTCGGATGAGGTTTTCCCTGCTTCACAGGTTTCCCTCATCCACGGGCATAACCCCGGGCGAATGCGAGATGGTGTGGGGTTTTTAAGGGAGGGATAAAGCACCCACACATAGGTGGTAGGTGAACACCGTTAAAGTCCCCCAGGGGATAAACGGTAGCCCGAGTAGAAATTCTAGCCAGGCCGCCTGAACTAGAAAACAGGGCCTGAAAAGGCCGCCTGTTAAGGGCCGGGATACGAATGTAATGGAATTTAAGTCAGGGCCTAATTTTGTTAGTTCGGATGTGAGGTTATAGTAAAAGTCAATTTTGTTAGTTCGAATGTGAGGTTAGTAATAGTATCTACAAATTATATAGTATTGTATATAAATTTTCAGGTTAGAATTTTATCAAGAGTTTTTTATAAATATAAAATGAGTAAAAAAATTGATTATAAGTACTCAGAAGCTTAATTTACTAAGAGTTCGAAGGTACCGATTGAAAAGGAAAATACAATATATAAATAATGAAAGTTTAAAAAAACACTTTAATAATATAAAAGTTTATGCAGTATTATATTGCTTTAAATATGTGAAAAGATTTAATTTTGTATTGTATAAAAAAAGTGCAAAGTTATTAATATTATATTATATTAAGATTGTTGTAATTATTTGGAAATTATATTAAACCATATATTATAATTATATTATATATAATATTTATGTTTAATAAATATTTATGTATTAAAATGCATTTTATTTTATTTACAAAACCTATACGCACACACACGCACACGCACATACACGCATGTACGCACGCCTACTTAACCTTATATTTATAACTTTATATTAGTATATTTTGTGGTTTTTAAGATTACAAAGCTGTTACACATGTAAGATAACGTTTTTTTAACCTATTAACCTATACGGGCCATGCCCATGATCGACCCTTTACATGTGTTAGTTTTGAGATGTGAGACATCACATAAACTCGATTTCTATAGAAAAGTGAGAGAAAACAGTAAACCCAAATCCCCGTCCTGTAAAGGTTAAAAGTGATTCGATGTTTTTAGACATTAATTTTATTGAAAAAAAAGCTTTTTTGAACCAGAAAATTCCCGTCCTCTAAAGGTTAACAATTAAAAACAATTGTAAAATAACAAATACATTCAGATTTAGTTTTTACTACTAATTAAGTGCCTTAATATCACCTGAACATACCCACAAAATAGTATTACATAAAACAGGCCCTGATCTCCACCACATTACATTTTTTAAAGGCCCTTTACAGGCACCTGTTCAGGGCCTTTTAATATTCGTCAGGTACCTGAACAGGGCCTTCTTTTTGCCTGGAATTCATTTCTACTCGGGAGGAAGTGCAGGAAAAAGACTGAGCACAAATCAAGAATAAAAAAAAAAAAAAAAAATATAAAAGAAGACTCGCTCTCTTTAGCGAGTGTAGATATTCGTTTCCAAGTTATAGTAAAAGTCAATTTTGTTAGTTCGGATGTGAGGTTATAGTAAAAGTCAATTTTGTTAGTTCGGATGTGAGGTTATAGTAAAAGTCAATTTTGTTAGTTCGGATGTGAGGTTATAGTAAAAGTCAATTTTGTTAGTTCGGATGTGAGGTTATAGTAAAAGTCAATTTTGTTAGTTCGGATGTGAGGTTATAGTAAAAGTCAATTTTGTTAGTTCGGATGTGAGGTTATAGTAAAAGTCAATTTTGTTAGTTCGGATGTGAGGTTATAGTAAAAGTCAATTTTGTTAGTTCGGATGTGAGGTTATAGTAAAAGTCAATTTTGTTAGTTCGGATGTGAGGTTATAGTAAAAGTCAATTTTGTTAGTTCGGATGTGAGGTTATAGTAAAAGTCAATTTTGTTAGTTCGGATGTGAGGTTATAGTAAAAGTCAATTTTGTTAGTTCGGATGTGAGGTTATAGTAAAAGTCAATTTTGTTAGTTCGGATGTGAGGTTATAGTAAAAGTCAATTTTGTTAGTTCGGATGTGAGGTTATAGTAAAAGTCAATTTTGTTAGTTCGGATGTGAGGTTATAGTAAAAGTCAATTTTGTTAGTTCGGATGTGAGGTTATAGTAAAAGTCAATTTTGTTAGTTCGGATGTGAGGTTATAGTAAAAGTCAATTTTGTTAGTTCGGATGTGAGGTTATAGTAAAAGTCAATTTTGTTAGTTCGGATGTGAGGTTATAGTAAAAGTCAATTTTGTTAGTTCGGATGTGAGGTTATAGTAAAAGTCAATTTTGTTAGTTCGGATGTGAGGTTATAGTAAAAGTCAATTTTGTTAGTTCGGATGTGAGGTTATAGTAAAAGTCAATTTTGTTAGTTCGGATGTGAGGTTATAGTAAAAGTCAATTTTGTTAGTTCGGATGTGAGGTTATAGTAAAAGTCAATTTTGTTAGTTCGGATGTGAGGTTATAGTAAAAGTCAATTTTGTTAGTTCGGATGTGAGGTTATAGTAAAAGTCGAATGTGAGGCTTAGTAATAGTATCTAACAAATTATATAGTAATTTGTATATAAATTTTCTAGGTTTAGAATTTTATCAAGAGCTTTTTATAAATATAAAATGAGTAAAAAAAGTGATTATTAAGTACTCAGAAGCTTAATTTACTAAGAGTTCGAAGGTACCGATTGAAAAGGAAAATACAATATATAAATAATGAAAGTTTAAAAAAACACTTTAATAATATAAAAGTTTATGCAGTATTATATTGCTTTAAATATGTGAAAGATTTAATTTTGTATTGTATAAAAAAAGTGCAAAGTTCTTAATATTATATTATATAAGATTGTTGTAATTATTTGGAAATTATATTAAACCATATATTATAATTATATTATATATAATATTTATGTTTAATAAATATTTATGTATTAAAATGCATTTTATTTTATTTACAAAACCTATACGCACACACACGCACACGCACATACACGCATGTACGCACGCCTACTTAACCTTATATTTATAACTTTATATTAGTATATTTTGTGGTTTTTAAGATTACAAAGCTGTTACACATGTAAGATAACGTTTTTTTAACCTATTAACCTATACGGGCCATGCCCATGATCGACCCTTTACATGTGTTAGTTTTGAGATGTGAGACATCACATAAACTCGATTTCTATAGAAAAGTGAGAGAAAACAGTAAACCCAAATCCCCGTCCTGTAAAGGTTAAAAGTGATTCGATGTTTTTAGACATTAATTTTATTGAAAAAAAAGCTTTTTTGAACCAGAAAATTCCCGTCCTCTAAAGGTTAACAATTAAAAACAATTGTAAAATAACAAATACATTCAGATTTAGTTTTTACTACTAATTAAGTGCCTTAATATCACCTGAACATACCCACAAAATAGTATTACATAAAACAGGCCCTGATCTCCACCACATTACATTTTTTAAAGGCCCTTTACAGGCACCTGTTCAGGGCCTTTTAATATTCGTCAGGTACCTGAACAGGGCCTTCTTTTTGCCTGGAATTCATTTCTACTCGGGAGGAAGTGCCAGGAAAAAGAGAGCACAAATCAAGAATAAAAAAAAAAAAAAAAAATATAAAAGAAGACTTCGATCTCTTTAGCGAGTGTAGAGAGATATTCGTTTCCATCTAGCGGTGGGGAAAACCATTAGCCTTGTTTATTTTAAAGTCAATTTTTGGTTCGGAAAGATCGATAAATATATTCTACAAATTTCTACATATTACCGAACGTTAAATTCATTTTTATTTTATTCTTCAAATATCGCTCATCATATATATTCATATATTCATCAGATATTGCCCATGCGCGTCATTTTCTTTATATTTTTGTGCACAATGACACATAAATTAGAAAAACGAAACACGTACATAATCATTCGTACAAGGGAAAATTAGAAGTTCAAAATTTTTGGTACAATAATTAATTACATATCGATCACTTTACAGTAAATGTAGACAGTTAATCTATTTTTTAATCCAAATTTAATTATGTATTAATTTACAGTGTACAAATAATTATTTATAATTAATGAATCATTCCAAACAAATAATAAAACATTTTTATATTTTGCTACCTGTAGTATACAAATCCTTTTTTGAGTACCGCAACGAATGTAGGATTAACTCGACCATTCAAGGATTCGTCAGTATTTTGTAATAAAAAATATGTGATATAGTGTAGTTCCATCGATGTGATTGTTTGCCGACTTACTCTGAATAAAAGTTGGTAATATTTTTCGTATATTTTTTTTTTCAATAAATACTAGCTTTTCAACTCACTCTTCTCTCGTGAAATACGATTTCATTACGATTTCAAGAGTATACGTGACGATAAAAGTGTCGTCGTACGATCTCTTTCATACAATTTTACTTGATAAATGTGAATTTCGGCAGTGGTTACATTAGTCAGGGATTCCAGAGTAACGTCTTGCTTGGAATGCAGGATATCTTCGGTTGAAAAAAACCGACCGTAATAAAGTAAAACCCACGCAGTGCGCTTATCGTGCTCGTAATTCACGGTGGGCGTGTCATTAACTCTTTGAAAATTGAACACTAGGTTTTTCTTAATTCGATGCATATTTCCGAGTGTAAACTATCCAAAAGAGGGTATTTTTAAAGTAATTATGAGTCCAAATAAAAATAATTTAATATAACTTTTTGATAGATGCTGGAATAATTCATTTTTATTATATATAATACCTAGATTTTTAATAACGTGCAGAATCCTGTTAGTTATTAATTTTTTAATTGGATATGTGGTATAATTACTTAAAAAATGATGTGTTTATCGGTCGGTGATTTGTACCTGCACAATAAAGTTATGTATTATCGGTATATCGATGCGATCTAATTTTATTGGTAAATTGTCGCTAGTTGAGGGTCAATAATAAATAAATCCAATTTATTTATTTAAATGCATAAAGTTTCGTCTGCTAGGTTTGCAGACCTCTTCAGGTGCATATCATCGAATATAATATTACACCTCAAGTGAGCGTCGTCGAATCGTGATTTAATTTTACATTATAGAGAAGGTTTTATATGTAGTCTTCGCCCTCTATGACTGTATATAATTGTGTATTTATTTTTATATCAGCAATGTTATATCAATATTATTTTCAACTTTTGAACATTGTTAATATAATGTTCTAGTCCTTTCCAGTTGCAATAAAACAATAGATAGGTATTTATTAAATATAAATATCAATCCTCAACTAGTAAAATAATCCTTTATAAATAATTGATCGAAGGATTAAAAGAAGCTTGCATTAGACGTATAAGATAAAAAAGAGACCGAGAAAGTAAACTTATATAAAGACGGTATAATCGGTGAGTCGCTCGAGCACTCCGATCCGTTTTTCTACAGATATCGGAGTGAATCGAATTATCTCACAAGTCGAGAAGCACGACTAGCTATCCACCCACTCAGAGATTGGTTCTCTTAGTTTCTCACTCTTTAGAGATGAGAATTGCTCGATTGTGCGGAGTTGGAGTGTGATCGCAAGGAATCCGGTTTGCACAATGGACCGAGTTAAAGCGCGACACTTGAAACTCGGTTCGTCAAAATCCGCGAGCGCATCCTTTTGAATATATATATATAAACAACGGAACTCGTAATTACATTAATTCCGGCACTTTCGTCGTGGTAGCTTAGAGTTTGAGCTGTCGGTAACAAAAACGGTTCTTGTTCTCTTCAATCTATATTACTGAATGAACATAGTTTAAACAAGATTTAAGTTATTCAATTTATTCTATACATATATCGCGTTTCTTGTTTGGTAATTTCTTGGCAACCTGAAAAAAAAGGGAAGTGCGGCACTATTTTTTATTTTAATCAAACATTTAACATTTTACTGAAGATAAATGTATTAATCGATTTAACGTGGATTATTATTATTACTGTTTCTTCATATGATTAAAAATTTTATTTATAAATAAGTAGCCTTTGAGTCATCGATACATTTTTACATTTAAAATTTAACAACACTGTGAAAAAGGATTAATAAAGCATTAGTCACGATTTAAGTTTTCTTTATCAAATTGTTCTATATCAAAGTGCTAAAATTAACGTTTGTCCTCCCTACCTTGACAACCGAGCAAAGCAAAGAATTCATTATTACAATTTATAAAAAATAATACTATTTTAATAAATTGTAATTTACTAAAAATTTTAGACTCAAATACAAACGCATTTTCGAGAAATACCTTACAAAAATGTTTATAATGTTAATTATGTCTCGTTCGTTTCATATATATTTGATAAGGAATTTCTCGAAAAAGCAATTGGCTTTTAATCTGAAATTTTGCACAGAGGTTAATTCATAAACGAAGACGCATATTCTTTTACTTTATCAAGTACTATAATATTTTATAAATTATAATTGAATTCTTCGTCTAACTCAATTGTTATAAAGTAGAAAGTATTAAGCTTGACTTTGGCACCTTCTTAATAGTTAAATCGAAGGACTAATGCAAATAATCCTTTTTCTCAATATACATGTAAAGAGTCAATTAAAGAGTGTAAAGAGTCAAAAGAGCCACAAAAGTCTTATTAATTTTTAAAAGAAATTTTTATAGCAACTATAAATATAACTGTAACAAAATGAAACGTTTTATAATACTCTGTGAAGTAAATAACGATAATGTGTTGAGAGCATATTACAAATAAAACGAATTTAGCTCTTACACAATGTGTCGGAAGTGTATTGTTCCTAATATATTTGCAACAAAATTTTTACAAGTTTGCTTTTATAAATAATTACCATGCAAACGAAGAAAAGTTGTAAAATAAAACTCATATTATCTCAACGAGCAAGTTATGAAATTTTTAATAATCCAGAATGTATCCAATTTTCTTTCAAAATACTTTTAGTATATACAAACGTACTAGTAAGTTTCATGGCGAAGAAAACGATTACTAACTCTCAACATACTATAACAAAGTAACTTTGCAACAAGCCATGCATATTTTAAAATATTTTTCGAAATATACACTATGAGAAAGGAATACTTCAAAGAATTGACGTTTTTTCACTGTTAAAATCTGATGACTTAAATATATGAACAAATGGATATTTCTTTTTTACATCAATTCTTAACAGTTAAACTTTCATTCGCATCTATTTTGCAAAAATTTTAATATTTAAGATTAATACTTAAGAACTAACAAGGAGACCCTCATATGTTTGGGAAACGGATCGTGCCCAGCTTTTAGTATATGTTTTCTTATATAAAAATATGAAAAAAGCCAGAGCCGCAGACTCTAACAATCGTTTTTTCGGAAGTTATGCGCTGTTTAAACAAAATTTCCAAAAAAAAGAGACTTCACTTTAAACGCTTATAACTTCTGACCTATCAAATATTAACAATCAAACTAAAGTTTACTGAAAAACTGAGATAAAATAGATACATTTTAAAAAAAAGTACGTTCAAATCCGTTAAAATGGAGCAGAGTTATAACCAAATTGAGAATTAGAAGCAATTTTAAACAAAAATTGGGCAGTACAAATTTTATTGATTTTTTTAAGCTAAATTTCTTCAAATTCTTAATTCAACTATAACTCTGCTCCATTTTAACAGATTTGAACGTACTTTTTTTTAAAATGTATCTATTTTATCTCAGCTTTTCAGTAAACTTTGGTTTGAATAGTAATATTTGATAGGTCAGAAGTTATAAGCGTTTAAAGTAAAGTCTCTTTTTTTTGGAAATTTTGCTTTAACAGCGTATAACTTTTGAAAAAACGATTGTTAGAGTCTGCGGCTCTGGCTTTTTTCATATTTTTATATTAGAAAACATATACTACAAGCTGGGCACGATCCGTTTCCCAAACATATGAGGGTCTCCTTGTAAGTGTAATGTAACCGAAAAAATATTATTTTATTATAAGTTAATATCAATTTGTAATAAAAAATGCACGATTTCTTTGGCACAAATATTATATATTTATTTTTTTGAATGTACCATTTGTATATAATCTTAAATTATATTTGTGACAAATATATTGCTCGTAAACTTAATTTTTTTTTTATATTTTCACTGATATATCGCATTACTAAACTACTTTTCGTCTTTTGCCATTAATATAAAGAGAAAATTTTTACCTTAATCCTTTTATTAATGAACCATTTTTAATGGGTCTGGTAATATAGTTACCTTTCTCACTTTTTGATCTTTAACACAAAACCTTTATTGAGGTAGCTATGTTCTCATTTTAATTTTATCCCTCGAGTTCAACAATGAAAGTACAAATACAAAACATAGATACTAGGTCCTGAATTTCAGTTTACTGTAGTCATATCAGTCTATTTCAGGTTTCGTTGAATAAATAACTTTTATGTAAAAAAATTCTTTACGTACAAAATGTTCAACTGATCTTTGGATTGCAACTGCTACAATAATGTTCAAATCGACATTAAATTACAGATCAAATTTAGTTTTTTAGTCGTTTTACAATTATTTAAATTATCTGAAAACATCACTACGCTGAAATTATTTTCATTGACCTGTTAAGTAATACCGTATATTATATATATGATATTTTTGTTTTGCAATCGATTTTAATGAAATTTGGTAAACTCTAAGTTTTTAGACAGATCCAAAATGGCCGACTCAAAATTGCTATACATGTTCATGTATCATCAAATCGAATAACTTACATGTGTCTCACTGGATTTTGACAAAACTTGATATATATAGTTTACCATTATCGGTACTTAAAGTGAAAAATGCCGTGGCCGAGAAGACAAACCTTGCAGGAAATGAATCTTTATCAGATATTTTGGTCTAAAAATTAATGCTTTTTCATTCAAAATATTTATCAAAGCATCGCTAAATTTTTTTTTATTAACTTTCAACCAATGTAAGATATTTGAGCTTTCTTTTTTTAAAATCAAATATACACTATTTCAGTTTCTATTTCGTATTTTGGATACGAGTTTGGAAGCAAGTATCTATTTGTTTCCCAGTTATCAGAAATCAAAGTTAAGGACTTTTTTGGCGATTTTTTTCGTAATTTTCTTATATCTATCGTGAGAAAAGGCATTGGAATCTATAACTTCGGTTTCTTCATAATTTTATAGTAGAAAAAATATCATAGAATTTAGTAAAGAACCGTTTTCTGCAGGGTTGGTTTTCTTCTTGTAAATAATATAAGAAAAGTTACTTTTACTAGTAAAATGAATACGTTCACTAAAACTTACGCAACAACCAGATCAATGTTAGTAAGATTTTGGGTATTAGATTTCACATTATCTAATACATTGGTTATACTGACTAAGTGCTGGCTTTACACACTCCAATTAATTTTAACGGGGTGACAAAATCGAGTTTTATTCTCCCCACCTTACCGATCTCAAAAATCACATAAAATTAGTTATAATTAAAAAAGGAAAATTAATTTACGTAAATCAAGGAGGACAGTCCCCTTCCTTTATTAATAATCTATCTGTCTTTAAAATTTAAAACATAAATATGAACTAGTTTTCGAGAAAACCCTTACCAAAAATCTTGACATCCCTTTTAATTAGTCAAGGGTATAACCTCAAATTGCACGAAATTATCATAAATTTTGGTAAGGGATTACTCGAAACCCAATCAATATTTTTGCTTCAAATTTTAAAGACAGATATATTATTAATAAATGAAGGGGAATGTTCTCCTCAATTTACGTAAATTATCGTCTTTTTTAATTATAACTCAGTTTCTATGACTTTTGGACTGGTAAGGTAGCGAGAATTAGACTTGAGTTTGATACTCCCTTAAGTTCTATAATCTTAGGTAGTTGTAATTTTGCTACACCTATACACAGATAAATTAATATTTTCTCTATAGGATTTTACTGCATTATTTTTATAATGTTTCATAAATTATCTCAGTTTAAATAAATAAATAGATTTTTATATTATATATTTTGTTGCAATAAACTGGAACTGAGATATAAAAATTAATAGTAGCTCTATGAAATATTTATGTCTAACCTCAGAATATTAAAAATAGTCTAATTTCTACTAGTTAATTCATATTAAAGTATCAGTTACATTTCCAATTATTTCGGTCTTACAGTCAAAATTAACACTTATTTCCTAATATATATAAAACCCAACACTTAAAAAGTTACTAATAAATAAAACAAAATTACGAAAAATGAAAAAAGTATTGATTAATCTATTAATTAATATAAATATAAATTATAAACTAAAAAATTACCTCCTTGAAAAATTTGTTCCTAAAAAGTCAATTTCGTAATATTTTCTTCATATTTCGTAATTTTGTCCTATCTATTAGTAATTTTTTAGGCGTTCGGTTTTTTATATATTTGCTATAAGTGTTCGATTTTGACTGCGCAAGACCAAATTAATTTGGAATATATATATATTTGGAATAATTGGGATTGTAATTGGAATTTATAGCAATCGACAAAATATTTGATTAAAAATTATATTAATGTATCCAATGAAATAAATTCGCATGGCATTTAATTTATAAATCCTTACCTACGACTAACATTTTCTGATGATATGATAAAATATCGAAACTGTAAAAGTTTGAAACGCCATATACTTACCAATTTTGTTCGAGTGGTAGATGCGATAAATCCACCACTCGAACTTTAACCCAAGAATCAACACTCCCAAAAACTTCTTAAGTGTAGCTAAATTTATAATTGTTTGTATTCGAAGAAGAGGTACAAATATTATTTAAGGACAAGCTTAAAACGTCACACCGATGGTTTAAAAAGTTTGGCGCTTAAACTTTCCCCGAGACAGTATTAATTTTCGCGGAATCTCAATTTTCTTCTACATTGAGTAAACGAAAGTTTTCGCTATCGGTACATTCCTTGGTCAAAATAACCAACTAAACGGTTCTTTCGATGTAATTCTTTATCTCAAGTCTCTTCTCTATCCCGGCTCACTTTCTCGATTTCTCGCTCTCGCTCTCTCTCTCCCTCTCGCGATTTAACTTTCCTCAATTTTCTCTAGCTTCACCGCAATATCTCCTATGGTACTTCTTGCATCTCCAGAGATCTTCGGAACTGTTTTCAATTAAACTTCCCGTACAAGGGGAGATAATTCGCTAACAATACCAAAAGAATGAGGAAAAAGTTGGATATATATGTCCGTAAAACAATAATGTTCGGCATAATCCTTCCATTACGAGGTTAGCTAAAAATATAATTATCTCTTTTTATATTTTTATAGTCCAAGCGCACGAAAGAGTAACTTTTCGTTAATTAGGCGCGTCACTATGTCGTTATGTACCTAATTGGCAATCGAACAGTCAGGCACGTAATTAAAGTATTCCCTTTGAACTATACTTTTTGATTTCGTATTCAGTTAATATATTTTTTCTCATTTAAACTTCGAAAATTAAACTTTTTTTCTTTTTAAATTCCCGTAATTTGCACTATTTAAAATAAATGGTATATACATATACATAATTCACGCTACTTAAAATAAATAGTGTAAATAATGTAAACGCAAAAACCCAGTCGTATAATTAGTGAACAAATGTGTTCCACTTGAGACCGAGTAAAATTGAGTTTTCTTCCACCTACTGCATCCATTACACGCTATACTCGTCTTGCGCGCCGTAACTCATTCACTTCCCTCGCTTTTGTAGAATTAGAAACTTTGATCATGTAATAGGTATTTCTTGTGTATGTGAATATACTTCGTCATATTATGTTACAATGGCGTATAATACTTACAAAAAGTTGAATCCCGACAGTTGCAACAGTTTATTTTGTTTGGGAATTTCAGAGAAACTTCTAATTTCAAGTTAAAATTTGTGAGCTTCCCGATTATAATATAATTATGTTAAATATTCTGCAATTAAATCAAAACATAAATTTTAGTAAATTCTATTTATAAATGCGTCCACGCAGATATTTTGTAGATTATGCTGTAAAAATTTTGAAAAATTTACCGATTTGTCGGGATGTCGATAATCACCATTCAAATCTAACCCAATAACAATACTCCAATATTCTAAATCTGCAAATTATATGTTTTATTCAGAAGAGTACATATACTTAGAAATTTTAAAAATTACTAAAACAAAGTTATTAAATGAAATATAATAATTAACATAAAAAAGTTCTATATTGTGTTAACTACGTTGTGTTTTGTTCCAATTCTTTATCTCAAGTCTCTTCTCTATCCCGGCTCACTTTCTCGATTTCTCGCTCTCGCTCTCTCTCTCTCCCTCTCGCGATTTAACTTTCCTCAATTTTCTCTAGCTTCACCGCAATATCTCCTATGGTACTTCTTGCATCTCCAGAGATCTTCGGAACTGTTTTCAATTAAACTTCCCGTACAAGGGGAGATAATTCGCTAACAATACCAAAAGAATGAGGAAAAAGTTGGATATATATGTCCGTAAAACAATAATGTTCGGCATAATCCTTCCATTACGAGGTTAGCTAAAAATATAATTATCTCTTTTTATATTTTTATAGTCCAAGCGCACGAAAGAGTAACTTCTCGTTAATTAGGCGCGTCACTATGTCGTTATGTACCTAATTGGCAATCGAACAGTCAGGCACGTAATTAAAGTATTCCCTTTGAACTATACTTTTTGATTTCGTATTCAGTTAATATATTTTTTCTCATTTAAACTTCGAAAATTAAACTTTTTTTCTTTTTAAATTCCCGTAATTTGCACTATTTAAAATAAATGGTATATACATATACATAATTCACGCTACTTAAAATAAATAGTGTAAATAATGTAAACGCAAAAACCCAGTCGTATAATTAGTGAACAAATGTGTTCCACTTGAGACCGAGTAAAATTGAGTTTTCTTCCACCTACTGCATCCATTACACGCTATACTCGTCTTGCGCGCCGTAACTCATTCACTTCCCTCGCTTTTGTAGAATTAGAAACTTTGATCATGTAATAGGTATTTCTTGTGTATGTGAATATACTTCGTCATATTATGTTACAATGGCGTATAATACTTACAAAAAGTTGAATCCCGACAGTTGCAACAGTTTATTTTGTTTGGGAATTTCAGAGAAACTTCTAATTTCAAGTTAAAATTTGTGAGCTTCCCGATTATAATATAATTATGTTAAATATTCTGCAATTAAATCAAACATAAATTTAGTAAATTCTTTAGTTATATTAATGTCGTCCACGCAGTTGAAATTGTAGATTAGGTATTGTATCGATAATTGATGAACACACTGTATTGTTTAGATTACATTGCAACGTTTCGATGGAAATTCTCCATCCTCTTCAGGCATTACTACACGTCAATATTCATTAAAAATTATAAAAATTCTTTCGTAGTATCTCTGAATCGTTGCACTCTCCTTTATGTGATTTACACATTATTATAAAATAGAAATCAATAAAATAAATAAATAAATAAATAAATAAATAAATAAATAAATAATTGGAACAAAACACAACGTAGTTAACACAAAGAAAAAGCAAAAGCAGTCAGGTAAACACGAATGAAAACATGACAGACGGTTATTATATGAATATTTTAATTTAACGGTTATTATATGAATAATAACCGTCTGTCATGTTTTCATTCGTGTTTACCTAACTGCTTTTGCTTTTTCTTTGTGTTAACTACGTTGTGTTTTGTAGTAGTTCTATTTATATTGCCACATTTTACGATATTTTACCAGATTATGCAAACATTTCTCAAAAATACTTCCGATTAACGGGATGTCGGACCCAAGTTACAAAATCTAAACCTTTCAGCATAAGAATTATCTTGGAAATAATGAATTAATAATCTGACAAAATTCATATAGGTAGTTTAAAACAGAAGCAAGGACATATGACGTTCAGGATATTTTCAAAAATTTATTCTTTTGTTTATAAAAAAATATTAAAAATGACCGTTTTCTGAATCCGACAATCCCTCAATACCAGAACATTTAAAGTTCTAAGTAGTCGAATAATTTATTATTTTAATTATTATAAATATATAAAAAATCCAAAAAGGATAAATTTTAATAAATTATATTTTACAAAATATTATATTTAATATATTATCTAAAAAATTAATGCAATTATAAATAAATACACTGATTTTACTATTTTATATTTTGATTCAATTATAGTTATAAATAATTACTAATCATCCGAACTAAGCTCACCCAAGTTTACCGCTAATTCCTTTACAAAAAAGTTCGCAATCTTGGGATCGTGGATTTGGCTATAAAAACATAGATCCGCATCTCGAAGATTTATGAGAAGTTATATGTATATAATTATTAATTAATGCATTAAATGATAACTTCGTCTATATTTGACCTCTTAAATGGCAGAAAACATAAGGAAATCACTATATCTAAGCATTGTTCAAAACAATTAGATACCATTATAGGAATGATTTTAATGTTAATGGCTTGGTTTTATTTCACAATAAAAATTTAAAAGCATTTTCAAATAAATTACTTTTGGTGATTTACTGTAGATTGAAATTCCAAACTAAGGAAAAACTTTGAAAGATCACCTTCGATTCCGTTGTTCAGTTCTAAATTAATTGTTACTTCCATTTACTCAGTTGAAACGATAAAAACACTATACCTATACTATTCAGATATAAAATTCTTACTATATAAACGCTTAAACAAGTTACTATATAGGATCAGCTTTTATTTGAAACTTTCATTAACAATGTTTCAAAAAATACATTCGAATAAAATATTAGCGTAATATGAAAGCGCGTACCATTTATTACCTTGCATGATAAAGATTCGCGAAGAGATATATTGTTCAAAAATTTGCGAAATCCTGTTTTAAAACAACAATAAATCCCGCGTCTTAAACCAGGAATATATATACATATATGTTTCGCAATGCATGATGAATTCGCGAAACCGTGCACTGAAAGATGAGAGTACGAGAGAAGCAAACAAAGTCGAAGCGAAAAATATTTATGAATAAATCGCAGTAAAAGCGAGCGCAAGCAAGAAGTGACGAAAGAGAAAACAAACATAAAACGTAAGGAAACATAGGTAAAAAAAAGTATAATCTCGGGCTTTTTTAAATATCCGAAAATTCGTGGTGAATGAAATTGAATGTCGAGTGGTTACGTGTCGGCGATACGTTTAATTCTCGCCCGCAGATTTCACGTGAAAACTTGAATTTATCCAAGCGCTGATGTGTACACAAAGAAAAACATTCGCCGAGATGCAACGTACGTAAGATACGTTACGCGTAATGAATTTTCGAGTAATTGATTCTTGATAGGAAGATTGAATTTACTTTGGCGATTGTATATACATTAGCTTATTCGGTACAAGTATTCGCTTAGATTATTATTTTTATATCCTTTCTATATTCAGTTAAATTTTTTAGAAAATTGTTTACATTTCGATTTTTTATTGATTATAAGTATAATGAAAAATTTTAGTTAAGTTATGCTAAGATTATAAAAATAGTTTTTGCTAGGTTTAAAGTTGAATTACCAATTTTGAATTATCTATGTACATCAACCTTGGTAAGAATTATAACTGAATACATTTAAAGGTCCGTTCCTGCGATTATGAGATAAAGAAAGAAGAAAAATTATATATATATATACATATTATTTTCCAAAATACGATAAATAGAAATGCCGACTGAAGTATTATAGAAACTCCATCTAAACTTTTCGAGACATTTTGCATCAGGGTTGCAACTTTCCTAAAAAGAAAGAGATTCCTTAAGAAAATCGTGAAACCTTACTTCGTCTCATTCGAAATTTCAAAGACGTCACGGCATTTTTCTCCGTCCTTACATAATAAATCTTTCTATCCGCACCTTTAAAGAAAACGACCGCGCCTGCAAACTTTCTCAAGGACCTTGAATTGTAAAAAAAAAAATCTAGACTAGAAATCGGAACGAGGAGAAAGAAATGTCTCGCCACACTCTTTTGTATAAGAAATCTTGTGCAAAATACTTTCCTCGTAATTTATCTGAGTAGGTTGCGATTGATCGCGTTATATACGTCATTTTTGTTTCTCTTGGAAAAATTGTCACCGACAGATTAATATCTCAGGTCAACTTGGACGACAAACAACTCTGTGAACAAAGTTTGTCACATTACTAGAGTTACTAGGGTTTTTACTTATTTGCAAATGTAATGGTTCATTCTGGATAAGAACAGTTTTTCTAGAAAATTGTTTACATTTCGATTTTTTATTGATTATAAGTATAATGAAAAATTTTAGTTAAGTTATGCTAAGATTATAAAAATAGTTTTTGCTAGGTTTAAAGTTGAATTACCAATTTTGAATTATCTATGTACATCAACCTTGGTAAGAATTATAACTGAATACATTTAAAGGTCCGTTCCTGCGATTATGAGATAAAGAAAGAAGAAAAATTATATATATATATACATATTATTTTCCAAAATACGATAAATAGAAATGCCGACTGAAGTATTATAGAAACTCCATCTAAACTTTTCGAGACATTTTGCATCAGGGTTGCAACTTTCCTAAAAAGAAAGAGATTCCTTAAGAAAATCGTAAAACCTTACTTCGTCTCATTCGAAATTTCAAAGACGTCACGGCATTTTTCTCCGTCCTTACATAATAAATCTTTCTATCCGCACCTTTAAAGAAAACGACCACGCCTGCAAACTTTCTCAAGGACCTTGAATTGTAAAAAAAAAAATCTAGACTAGAAATCGGAACGAGGAGAAAGAAATGTCTTGCCATACTCTTTTGTATAAGAAATCTTGTGCAAAATACTTTCCTCGTAATTTATCTGAGTAGGTTGCGATTGATCGCGTTATATACGTCATTTTTGTTTCTCTTGGAAAAATTGTCACCGACAGATTAATATCTCAGGTCAACTTGGACGACAAACAACTCTGTGAACAAAGTTTGTCACATTACTAGAGTTACTAGGGTTTTTACTTATTTGCAAATGTAATGGTTCATTCTGGATAAGAACAGTTTCCTTTCATCGATAAATTATTTTTGTTCTTTCAACTGTATCGGTGCAGCTGACAAGTAAAATTTATTAACAGTTAATTTCCATGTCGATAGTAATGAAATTGTTACTGTGACAAAAATGTATACAATTATCTATAAATTTATTGTAACAAGCATTGTAATATTCGGGGTAAAAGCTAACGAAGTTATGTATAATTTTAGATAAAAATTTACAATCGAACTGAAATCTTATATTTCCTAGATGTGAGCGCGTGCCTTTTTACTATGTCGGCACTCCAATTTTTTATCCTAAATTATATTTCGATACTTTTATACGAATTTGTTTTATATAAACTAATAGAAGTTTGACATTGACTAAATCTCATCCAATTAACATTTTGTAGTTTATCCCTTTGAAATGTTCTTTCCCAATCTATAAATCGGAAGATATAGTGAAAATACACACGAAAGATACGCAACCGAATTGAACGTCGCGCAGCTCGGAAAATAAATCACGCGCGACGTGCGTACGCGAACTAGGTAGAAAATGAAACTATATACAAAGATACACGCATATGTTTCGTGTGTACATGCATGCATATATACACATGCGCGCGCACACACACATATAGATATATTTGTTAAGAGAAGAGGTCCTGTAATTAAAATTACCAGGGCTGAACTTTACAAGCGCACGTATTTACGAAAGTTCGCTCGTATGCAAACGATGGTAACTCGGTGCTGGTGCAAGTATATGGGAAGTGCGCAAGGTTTATATGCAACGAGTACTATAGCTATTATCGTCCCTATACTGTTCTTTATACCATAAACTAACTTTCTTGATAGTGCTTTTGCGAGCAAATATTTACTGCTATTGTCAATTATTAATTTATTTATTTTTCATAACGTTATTTATTATTGCAATACGTGTTTACGCATGTAACAATTAGAATAATAATAATATATAATAATAATAAACGACGTAATTAAATATATATAAATATAATTTTTAATCAATATATTATCGTGGTATATATGTTTTTGTAAATCTGTGACGTTTTAAAATTCTATACACAATAAGTTTTTAGAATAATTTTAGTTATTTTTAAAAAAAAAATATTTAGTTAATTTAATTATTAAATTTAATATTTTGATTTAAAGAAATATAACCTTGACCCACAATCATAGTCCAACCGTTTCGGATCTGGCATCCTACCAGTTTTGCTTTCCAAGAACATTAACCACTTCCTTACAAAAAATTTTATTGTGACAAATAGCGTCAATTCAGATTGATAATTTAATTCAGGTGTACGTAATAAGTAACATATGGTGGTGTGTATATATATGTATACTATAGTTAACCCATGTAACGGTATATAAAAGGTCAAAGTATCAGTGATATTAAACTGAGTTTAGTTTCCATTTGCAAACATTTGCACGAGTGTGAGCTAGCGAGTTTCTAATTCCTTTATTAACAAGTTTTATTTTATTAATCAAGAAAATTAATTTCCTGGCAATTTTATAAACTACCCAAACTAATGGCTGTGTAAGATAAAGCTTTCTCAAAATATGAAACGTATCTCGCATATGTTATACAAATTACAATCAGAAGAATTTAATACTAAATTTTATTATTTTCGATTGCATACGAAGAACACAGTTTACGTTATTCCCTTTTATGTTATTTAATACGATTTTTAGATCTACATTATTGTATGTAATAAACATTTTCATAATCATTTATACATTTTCACCAAGTTTATAGAGACATTTTTTACTGTGGCTTTGGTAAAATTACAATTTTAATACCAAAAATTCTGAATCTAAATGTGAATAATGTACAAAATAAAATTTACAACTGATATCTGATATTATAAGTACAAAAGAGATAATAAATTTTACTAATAGAAATTTTTATGATTATAACTGTATAGACCACGTAAAGTGCGTATACACCTAACAGAATTAGTTCATTTTTTAAACGATGTAAGCACGTGTTATTTCATATAAATTTATTCTGCTAATTATTTATAAATAATTTTACATTGCGTAAATTGGTATTATGATTATTTAATGTATAATATCAACCAATACAGAGAAAAGAGGTCTGTGATATCTCGGACGGTAAAGTGGTGGACTCGTATCCGGTGGTCCAGAAGTATTTTCAACAAGTGCTTTCTTCTCAAAGACATCGTATAACTTTCGCCGCTCATATTAGCATCAAATTTGGAATAATAAGAAAAGCAATATTAAAAATAATAAAAGAGAAATAATTTCAAATTTAAGTTGATAATTATATATAACTATGCTATATCAACATGAAGTGTATATTTATACAAAATGCATTTATAATCATTCTAACTGTTTTTATCAATTTATGTGGGAAGTTATTTCTCATGGAATGATTGTAATTCATTTTCTACTTCAATAACACTTTACTATATAGCTTTAAGACGATATAATTAAATGAAGTACTGGTTTAAAACGACGATATATGTGCTTAAGACATAACTATGTCTGGGCTCACAGTCTATTAGAAAATGGATCGGTAATAAATGCAAGTCGATAGACTTTATTATATTTTTGAGGAACTTACATCTTTACAAAGGAAAAATTAAAATAAAAATTTCCCAAATGTTTTGGGTAAAATACTGACGTTTACTTATATTTCTAATTTTTTTAAGAATTTTATACTGTTACGGATTAAAAAGGCGAGAAGCGAAAAAAGGCGGACGACGGGATTCGAAGACACGGACCTTGGATTACGAATCTCGTACTCTGACCATCGAGCTAACGTCCGCGCTGCAATGCAACGCTTACATTAGTCCAGACGTCTTATCGCTCAGTCTCTCCTTCTCATACACCTAAGTCGCGCGGAGACGCCCGTGACAATATAAAGATTGAGAATCACATTAAAATTTTAGATACTTTGTAAAAAAATTTTCTTCGTGTACTGAACGACAGACACAGGAAAATTAAGGGATATTAGGAACTTAGGAAATATTCTTCCAAAAGAAAATATATTTTATCTTGTTTGTTCTCTAGATATGTTCTATTAGTTACATAGTGGTAAAACCCAGGTCAAATTATCATTTAAAGTATTTCCTAAATATCAAAGAAACTATTCTATGCTCGACCTTAAGTATTACTAAACAGTGTCGATTTATTTTTTTAACCAAGTTGTAATGATTATTTATTACTTATACAAATAAAATATTCGAATTTATAAAATCGTTAGTCTTTATTATAAATAATTCATTCAAGAACATTACGAGCGCAACGTAGTATAATTTAATCACAAATTATTTGTCATACAAATAATAATAAATATAAGGTTAGATTAATCTTTAAAGTTGAAAAAAAATATTAATAAATATAATGGGTAAAATCGAAGATCCTCGTCTACACTCAAACACATCCATCCAGGCAAAATATTTCCACTTGGTCCAAAATTGATGTCCAATTCAATTCAAGAGATAATGCCCAATAATGTTGATAATTTGGAGAAAACGTCGTCGTAAGGCATGTAGCTGCGATTTTTCGACGACCGAGAACATTGATGTGCCAAGTGTTTGAGAGACTTCTGCTCTCATCTTTCGCTTGCGATCGTCTGTCTAATATTTTCATTAATCGGAGCGGTAAGGTGTAATCATCACACTCTCCTATGACCCATTCTATAGAGCGTCTAAACCTTACAAAGTGTAAAGTTTTATTTCAAAAAGTCAAATATCCAACAATAGTTCCAAGTGCGGCAGTCAAGTGACACACGACATATTTCCCGCATGCTACTGAATTTAACTTTAATTTATATATATGTATATATATAAGTTACTTTCAAGAGTTTAAAATCATATGTTCTACAATGCAATGCACGAGCATGAGAATACCTGTTAGTTATACAAATATTTAATAATAAATATATATATATATATCTGTGTGTGTGTGTGTATGTGTGTGTGTGTGTAATATTATGTTATTTACAGTCGAATAAATTCGCTACTTCAAGATTTCTCTACAGCTATAACATAATATCAAAAACGGTATGACCGATCTACTGTTTAAATAAACAAAAATTTTATACCATTAATATAAGAGTAATTATATATATCTGATATAGGTATTAATAATAAGAATTATTTAAAATAATAATATTTAGGTATAAATATTGTTGGACTATTGATAAAACGTCGTATACAAAAATCACTCGACAATGTATAGAAAGAAAGGTTTTATGAGAATGCAAATATACAATGACGGACTAACCGGCCGGTCTAATCAACTACTTTTTATAACTATCGATCCTTATATGTACACAGGTGCGTGCAGTATGCATGTGCTGCAGAATATTCGGGGTTTTCCTCTTTTTAATGACCGATGTTTGTTAGTTGTGTGTGAGAATTCATAAGAGTACTCTCGGTCTACTCTCGCACAGCGTCTCGCAAAGTAAAGACCTAACCGTTCTCGTGACAATTTATTAAAGAGTTATTTTATAAAGATCAATGATCTTTTATTTCTATTTCGTCCCCATTTCCAATAAACATTATTAAAATTATATGAAAAAAAATTAAAAAAAAAAAATTGGTAACAATAAATAAATTATTAATATAAAAAAAATTGGCATATTATGTATAATTTTGCAAACCTATCCTCAAAATACCACTAAAAAATGTAAATATTCCTACCGCAAACATCAATAATTTTAATCAGTTAACTGCTGAAATTGCAATATACTTATCAATTTAATGTACGTACCATATATTTTCTCTTAAACTCGACAATTAAAATAAGTTAAACATAAATAATTCGGAACTTTTAGGACTTAGCATATATTAATTAATTTAATACATCGAAAACTAAAATTATTTTGCTAATTTTTAAAATTCATTTTTAATTAAATTTCCTGTATATTATTTTCAATCAATTAATTGCTTTATTTAATAATTCGCGTACGTTAAAATGTTGATAAACATCGATTCATAATATTTAGGTATATATAATCGCATTCCTACAACATGAAAATTCAGCTTTAAGATAAATATAATAAATAATTCAATCACGAAAATGTATACCTCTTATAAAACGTTTCTTATAAACGTAAACTAAATTTACGATAAATGGCACCTTTCTTTTTTATTATTTACCGAGTTTCAATGATAACAATACAAATAAAACATTTACGATCTATAAAAAATGTGCAAACTACGAGGCCACGATGCATTATTGATTTTTCAAACAACTCTTTTATGTTTCTAATGTGTAACGATGCCCGTTATTGTTACAATCTTTGCATTAATGCAATATTGACAATCAATAATCTATGATACGTATAAAAGGCTGCGTACAATTGAAAATCTGTTGATAAATGCACTAAATACTTTACTATTGCATATTTTAAAATTACATTACGCGGTATACGTTTCCAACGAACTTATTGTACCGTTTAAAACTATTTATAAAATTAATGTACATTTTATAGTAATTGTGTACTAGAATCGATCTGCTTCACCCGTAAAAACTGCTATATAACCAACCAAAAAAACTATCCAAATCAATGAGTATGCAAAGCGAATTCTCCCTAAGTGACAATTCAAAAATGTTTTGTGGGACTTGCAGTGAAAAAAGCACCCCTTAAAAAAAGTGAAGAAAGCAGAGTCATCGACAAACAAGCTATATAGCAAATCCTAAAAGCGAAAATATCGCGATGTCATCAGGAACATGGAGTAATTTTCGTCGACTGCATATGCTATATGGAAACGTTCTTTTATTCTTAAACACACAGATGGAAATTTTAAAGAAAATTCTATTAGATTTATGGTACACTAAGCAATCAAAATATATATTTATTTCCTATGTGTACATAGGTAGAATAAAAATAAAATCAATAATTTCAACTACAACTCATCTTTTAGGTATTATTAAATTAATACATTTCATGCAATTTTATACTTAGTTGTATTTAAATTGAAATATATTGTATTAAAAAGTAATTTATGTGCCATTATATTACCGGATGAGGAGATCGACAAATGGAATACTGTCCTTTCAATATTAATGTTGCATTAAATTTATATATATATATACTTTAGCTTGTCCGTTAACATAATGGTTCTGGAGATAACGGCTATTTTGCTGATATTGTCAATGTATGGAGTAAAACCAGATAATCATAAAAGTAAGCAAGCTTAAAACCAAATGTGATACTATGTCGACTATTGTTACATCTGTATTATGAAAATAAATAACGCTGTGTCTACATATGTTTCGATGTATTACGACTAAATTATGATGTAATTACTAATGCTGCGTGTGGGTATTGAATTATAGCGGTAATCTTAAATCTTCTTATTTAGTTTAACAATGTTAAATATTGTATCGCCGAAAATAGCGATTGACAAACCGGTTAAAATTATACATATCGTATTTAAAATAAGTTCTTGGTTGTTGCATAAGAATGTTAATATGTACCATTAAATGACCATGTTTATCGCGTTATAGGATAATTATATTGACTTATATTTTGAAAACAACTATATTAATCCACTTAAGGCTGTTATTTTTATTAAAATTTTGAATTGTTTTTTTAAGATTTTTCACTGTTATTGTTGAAGTTATTGAAATGTTTCGTGAATGGAGATATTGAATTAGCTACATAAGGCGAAAAATTACTATGCGTATTATATTGATAATTATTCAGAAGCAAACTTTATATTTCTTAAAATTATATATATTATTATTATTTTTTATATTTTATAAAATTTTATAATAATAAATAATATTTTTACAAACGTTTTCAAAAGAGCGGCGAGGAAGAATAAATCGACTTTGGTGCACAAGCAAACTATACACATAGGTCTTATTTAAATGACTTGCACGTATAATATATTAGAGTAAATAAATTAATCAACAAATTTCATTTGCTGTGCGACGCTTGACCTTAACTAAATTACACTAACAATCAACTAGTCATGTACTGGGACTGACATTATTAGACCGGGAGACAAGAATGTTTCTATTGTGGCCAACAGTACATTAAACTATCCGATACTTTATTCATTCCTACGCTGAGAAGAAAGTTGTAGTAAAAGTGACAGTACTGTCTAGTAATGAAATTATAGAGTGTCAAAATGCAATAAATTACTGTACTGTACAGTGACCTTTACGCAACTTATAGTAAATATTACAAAAATTATAGTAAAAATTAATAGACTTTTAGTAAATGTTACTATACAGTATAGTCATTTTTTGAATTGTAACTGTCTATATTTTCATTATTAGACAGTATTGTAAATTTTACTACAACTTTTTTCTCAGTAACAAATTAAACCAATGTATTTTATTGTTTCTAATAAATTTTTTTTATTAAACATTAAACAAATATATTTTAAACTTTCATACACAATTGCATGCAATATTTGAAGTAACGTGATGTTACGCAAGTATTGGAACATATACCTTCTAGTAAAAATATTTTAACATATTTTTTATAATAATTTAAAATATTATAGTTATTGCAACATTCCGATGATAAGGTCAATTTTTAAACGTATATATCGTTAATCGCGTGTTACTAAATTAGCTTCTCCTTCTAGAGATTTACAACAATAAAACTGTTAATTCCGAAGTTATCCAAGTGCCTAATATTCTTTACCCCTTAAAGTACAAGGCAGGAAGAGAAAAAATCTCATAGGAATTATATCGTAAGCACGATTTTTAAGCTTCTCGTTATGGCGTCAATTATGTTTATGAGAGAATCGGAGGCGCAAAGGGCTAGCCGTAAAAGGTTACACAATCACCCGAGGTTTTCCTTCAACTCCAATTAAGAATATGAATAATTAAAGCTCACTTCTCGTTTACCTCGAGGCACTGCGGCATTCCCATTTTCGTTTTACGCTCGCGATATACCTCCACCTGTATCTTTGCAACATTAATTTATCCTTTTTTTCTTCTCCTTCGCGTAGCCAGACGAGATTACCTATGCATATACATACCTACATATATATCTATGTTCGGATAGATGTACTATCGGCGATCGATGAGAACTTTTCAATTTTGTTGTAATACCGAGGGCGAGATGGTAAGGGGTTTGCATTACGTATGAACGCCGAAAAGAGAAGAAATGACGGGTATTCAATTTTTCATTACCTGAGGGGTTAAACAAGCACACGAATTATTCATCAACCGTAAAGTGTAAGTTAGTGCATACATGATTAATCTTTTGATAATTAGATGATTAGAAAGCATCTGGGTTAACCATCGATTGAGAATGGATTTAATCATTTTATATTGATTACAGCTTATACTTTTCAATGTAAAACTTGTACAGAACATAAAAGGAACTAAATGTAAAAATTATTATCGTTTGTTTATTAATTATCAATTTTATAAAAACTTTACGATAAATTGATAATTTACTAAGGGATACCAATGGCTTTATTTAAGGTCGTACAGAGGGGTTCAAAAAATCCACAGTAGTAATTTTAAACGTGTACAATTTAAATGAACCTCGGTGAAGGGTAAATTAATAATCAATGTACGAGATAGATCTACCGCGCTACATGAACAATCTCAATTACGAGATAAAATATTAAAAGCTAATATTTCGTAAAAGTAGCCATAGCACTTTGATTTTCCTTGACGCTACGAGTATAACCATAGTTGTTCAAAGAGCGCTCCCATAAATAAGCCAAAAAAATGAAGAAAATTTCCGTTAAAAATTTGATATATCGGAAACGAAAGGATACGATCACCAGGAGTGATGTAGCAACGACACATAAATTAGAAAGGTTATCGAATACGATTAATAATTTCGATTGCGCGCATATCTAGATTGGTAGTCGTAAATCCAATCCTGGCGGATGGAAAACGACGTAGGTAACTGGTGGCGTTCAGTAAAGTGTAACTACTCACCGTTCGACTATCTGGTTTTCAAGAGAGACACGTACACCTCCTGAAAATCGGACTATTTCCAGTGCACGTGTCTCCGAGAGTTTCAGTTAGTAAAATATATTGGTACATACGTATATCCTATAACTTTCGTGTTTGCCTAACTCTGGCTTTCCATTTCAAAATCTAAATTTGCAAAACACGGGTTTTTTTTTTGTAAAAATCTGAATTTTTATAGAAATTGAAATGTAACGTATATGTATAACTTTATATATAAAAACCTTGGTACACAAGTATCTGGATAACCTCTCGAGCGAGTGTATATCCGAGATTTCCGTATAAATCTCACCATCTTTTTACCGTTATCCAATCTTCTGAACTTTTTTTATCGGACTGTCCTTCGTCTGTTTCTTCGCACACGGTCGTCCCCATATTTCTGTTTATGTGCCACTATCTTTCTTCGCACACTCGTTCCCTCCTCCCTTTCTAGCGTCGTATTTTATCAGGACGGAAGTCTCGAATTGACAAACGGTAAATGCGTTTGCCCAAGGCCAGTACCCGGCTTGTCTTATTTCTCTCTTTTCCTCTTGTTTCTATAACCACTCCCTTGCACGGTTTCTCTCGCGCAACTTGCCACGATGCGTTATTAGATTTCTCGTTGACTCTGGCACTTTTCTCTTTCTCTCGGTTCTCCCCTACATACACGTATAACTTCCACGCACCCACCCTACCTCCTCCATCCCTGCTCATAGTTCCTGTCGCTTGACAACCGACTACCGGATATATATATATATATATATAGTTTCCTCGGTGAAACAACCTACGAAACGATAACTTCTAATAAATGTTACGGGGTCTCGCAAAAACATACGGCTGAACTCGAAATATACCGTAAGGCGATTCAATTTGCCGTGCTTTGTTCTGGTACGCGAGAGTTTGAAAGAAATGCTGGAATTAAAGGGAGACGAATGTAAGAAAAATGGAAGAACCGTAATAGCATATATATACGTTATAGAGATAACAAGAAAAGGAAGTAAAACTAAAATTTCGAAACTTGTAGGATATTAAGTTATTAAGAAGTTAATAGTTTTTAGATTATGATATTTTTAATATAAATTCGCATCTACAACGTTGTACGTGTATAAAACAATTTATTGCGAGAATGATTTAAAATCAATATAACTTAAAAAAGTTATCAAAGTATTTTCAGGATAGATATATGTACATCACAACTTTGAAAGATATTTCCATTCCTTTGCATCAACTCTCTTCAAATTTCAACTATAAAAAGTTTTTTACTCGATGATACTCAATGATATTCTTTGTAAAAATACAAAATTGTTTGAATACATTATCCCACCTCTCAAAGTCTTTACTTCTAGAATATCGTGAATCACTTACCAAAGAATTAAATTAAACCTTATAGGATGCTAATATTTCGAAAGCATCAATATATTTATCGATTCTTTGAGCTAAAATATACATTTCTTAAAATAATAATTTTACAAATCTTTAAACTTTTTCCTTCGATTCGAGTTAGAGCGAAAATAAATATCAATGAAAAGGTAGTAAAAAATGAAGGTAACAGAAAAGAAAAAAAACGAGGACAAAAGACGAAGTAAAATATAGCTTTTTGAAAAACACACAACAACATTCGACGGAAGAACAAGCGAACAAAAATGAGAAATGAGAATAGGTTCCTCGAACCTATTCATAAGGATACAGTGTATATTCTTTTACTTTTTGTTTCCCAATTTTTTTTTATTCACGGTCAGATGAACGAATAGAACTTATATAAGTCTTTCTTTTAGAGTGACTCGTTGAAGCGAAATAATAACGCAAAATCGGTCTTCGTGGATATTTTATAACATATAGTTCCTTCGAAATAATGGAAAATTTTACGGATAGTTATGTTTATTATGTATTTACTTTATCCATCATTCGTGCAAATAAGGCTAATAATTTTGACTCCTACATTTCAATTTCCTTGATTTAACATGTTAATAATAAAGTAAAAACTATTCAATACTAATAGTAAATAATTGTACATATCTATTAAATTCTAATGAAATTAGTAATATAATAATTAAAGAAAAATTTAATAACAGGGGTATTTTTGTGTCAACTTTGAAAGCGAGAGTAAACGCCTGTAAGCGTGTACACGTCTGACCATATCGAGTCGTTTCTACTTAGCCTTTACGGACTTGTAATCTTGTTAGACGTCAAGTTTCCTCGACCATATAGACGATAATAACGTTTTTAAAATCTACGATTTCACAGTATAAACCGGAAAATAGTTATTAAATTACGTGATTTATTACTTATTAAATTTCGCACATTCATTTATTTGTCATATTAATTTTAATATACATCTTGGCTTTATAACTAACATTTACCGTTTATCAGGATTCGCTATAAGTAATTATTTCACCGGAAAAAGAAATGAAATTCACTTTGGTAAATGCATATTAAACTCAATATTAACGTTAAAAAATATTGATAAAAAGATTTTTCAAATAATTTAACAAATAAACATATACGTAAAATGTAAAGTTCAATTAATCTCAAATAATCAGTGCGTTGTAGAATTAAAAGAAATGAATAACGAAAAGTGTCACGATTGATTTCTACATCGTCATTATGGTAAATATGCGAAATTCATTTGAAATTCATCGCACGAGAGTCAAGAAAAATTAAATATTCAAAGTGAATTTGATTTCGCAAGTCATAAAATTGGCTGCGTGCAAAATCTCGTCATTCCCGTTTTAATTTTGACTGCCCTGTTGCATCGAGGCTTAATGCGCAATTAAGAATATTGCGCTCTTGGGTGTCGAACCTTCCTTTTCCTCTTTATCGCTTTTCGTCCCCGGACTTCGCTAACACGAAATATCGATCATTTATTATTTACGAGTGGAATTTGCATTTTACGACCGCACAATGTTACTTTTTATTTACGTACATTTTTATAACATTACTTTATAGGTCTCATTTTGAAATTTAATTATTCTACCGTTTCGTAATATCATTTGCAATGTATTGTTTTCAAATGTGCAAATGCACAATGGCAATTGGTCAAGTCATTATTGCATTGTATAAACGCGTTTTTGTCAAATCGTTTAATTACTTGTTACGCAAAAAAATAATCATATTTAAACTGCATATTTATCGTTAACAATTTTTAACTCTCTATATGCAAAAATGATTGCATATATAAGTTACGTATAATATAAAAATTAATTAAAACATTATTAAATTTAAAGCGTGTCTATCATTGCAAAAATAAAAAATAATCGCATTATATAAATGGGATATATATATATATGATAGAAATGATAAATCATAAGTTAATTGTTACGAGAAAACTTTCTTCGCGTAAGAATCCAATAAAAAATTGTTTGTCGTGAAAATTAGTTTTCTAGTGCATACATTAAAAAGCTCGTTACAAGGACCGAAAGTAAACCTCGGGAAAGCACAAATGCGGTCCGAAGTCAATTATAGCTGTGAACAATGGACGCACTAGATTCTGCATTTAATCCGTTAAACAAACATACGTACGCGAGCGATTACATTTCCAAGCCGGTTGACCTGCGTTTTTGCTCAATGCAACCCACGTATGTGTTAAAATCACCTTATTAAAATAAGCTATAATATAATCGAAATCAATTACCGATTATAAATTTTTAACCAACCGTATTAGAGTGTGTATCTAAAACTATTTTACAGTGCTTAAGTAATTTTTACTTGAAATAATATTAAGAAGTGATACAATGATACATTCAAATCGAAATACATTTATCGTAAAATAATTTTAATATATTAGGTTTGCTTCAATTAACAAGTCAATTGACAACAATTCTTAAAAGATTTAACTTTTAAATTTAGCACAAGAGATGGTAATTAATCTGTTTGAAGTAATTAAGATGGCAAGCAAATTAATGTAATTTTTTCGACAATACCTGATATTACACTAAAGTGATCAAAATTCAGTCTGGTAGATTAATTTTAAACTCTAAGATTCTTGAGATTATCAAAGTTATTAATAGAGAAGATTAAGTAAATATTATATTATATTTTTTCCTTGCTACGTATTAAACTAAATTATTATTTCATTTAACAGTGGATATATATAGTATGAATATTATTATACAAAAGCAAAATTTTAGTTGACCTTTGTCTAAAAGTAATCTTCTGTTTCATTATACGGATTAAAAAAATGAGACTTCTAAATAAAAAACGCGTGGAAGCCGCACCAAGTTCTACGTGTAAGTATCTTTTATTTTTACATTTATGGGTGGTACGGATATGCGGACAGTATAACTTTTATGGGGTAAAAAGGAAACTAACTCACCATTTTCCATGCGCGGAGGCAAAAAAAAAGCTGATCGACTTGTCGAACGAGCTTTTTATCGAGTGTATATGGCAGAAAACGATGGGAGTATTGATTCAAAAAATTCGTGCGGTAAATTATCTCGAAACCTCTTGACACATTTGACAGAATGCAACTGTTGAATGTATATTTCAAAAAACTAAATACACGACAATGAGAGCGAAATTATCGAGTCCAAGTGATGGTTCTGTCTTTGTTAATGGTATGCGTTAGCCAAGGTGAATACACGATGTTGTATATGTCTCGATTGTGCAATATTCAGAAAATAAAAAGGAAATTTACCCGGCAACGAGACGGTTCGAATGTAGATTGAATCGTTATTCTTTTTAGCTGCTGTGAACGACAAAGTAAATAGTAAAAAGAGAAAGAAGTGGAAATCAATTTCACCGAGTTATTGGAAAATGAGAAAGGAGCGTTCAGAAAATAATAGATTATAATTTATGTTGATTGTTTCACAGCAGTTCGTATAAACATATTTTTCGTTAAACAATTCAATCAACTGTTCAAAGTGAGGGTATATCCAGCCGAGAATTTCTTTGGAAAAAATAAAAGTTCAAACTACGCGTAGACAAACGATTACAGTTTTTCGAAAATCCAATTTTGCTACTATAGTAGAGAAAGGCTATGTAGTTGACGTCAGCGTTATAAAAAGTCAGATCCTAACGAAACTCGCAAAAACCATTGCATTTCACCAAGCACCGGGAAAACAATGGCGGTAAAAATTATTAGAAAATATGCGCAACTCCTGTTTTACAACGCGCAAAAAAAATAGTGGAGAGAGAAAAAAAAATTTTTTTTGTTGAAACAAAAGTCTTTAAAATGCTCTCCCGAAGAGAAACTCGCGGTAACGTTGAATATAATGCTGGGCGAAGCGTAGCGCTCGTATATGAGTACGATAAAATTCAAGAGTCAATTTCAAGCAAAAAGTGTGAGCGAGAGAATTGCTACGGTTACCGTTTTAGTGCAAATTACATACGCGAAAGTGACAAGCGCTGCTTGGGATGACGCAACAAATCATATCACACATATAGTTTTGTTTAACTTTTCCATCATTAAACTTATCAGTTAGATATTTTTGTAAAACATTCCACGGACTTGAATGAAAATAAATATATGTAGTCAATTACGGTGCATCTTGATTAGAAGAATTGAAAATCTTCAATAAAAATGAGTCACAGAATTTCATAATTAAAAAAAGAGGAAATGAGTAACATTTTTTACTGCAAAACGACTCGGCACGAGATAAAAATGAATTCTATTGCATTAATTCAATACGTTCAATACGTTATTGTTCTTAAAATACATTAAAAAATAATGAAAAGGTATACATCTAATAAAAAGGAATTGAAATAATGAAACAAAACATGTAATATTGTACATTTAGGAATCTAATTTTAGAAAAATGATTTAATAAATATTTAATGTCAAAGAAAAGATTGAGCTTTAGGTTATAAATTAAAACAATATTTTATTGATGTTACTATTAATAAAAACTAATTAAATTTTATTTTTGTTTCAGGTGAGTTTTGATTAGTTCTACTCAAAGACCTTTCGCTGTAAGTTTCAAAATAAAATTCTTTCTACGTAACTAGCAGAAAAATTAAACATATAGTTAAAATATTAACCAAAACAAGTAATTTATATTTCTCTCATAACATTTTGGTAATTACCTTATTTTAGTACGATATCTCTGTTCGATTTTCGATAAATAATGGTACACAACGTAATTATCACCGATATCTAATAGAGTAGTAGTATACGTTAATAAGAATAATTTACAAAAGATATAAAGAAATAGATGCTGCAAATTCGTACAGTTCGGGTAATTTCGTATCCATTACATATATATGTATATATATACGTTTTGATTGACCCAGTAGTAAAACGAATAACTTCTGCTTAACTTTTCTTCGAACTGCAGTAGTGGAGCCATTCTATCCCCTGCCATGCCCATTATTTCCGGCACCAATATAACCGAGAAGTGCGCACGGACCAATCATAGTAATTATCGATCTCGTTCTGGCTTTCTGTCGTTTTCTCTCGTCGTTATACGGACTATATACGCGAGCCACTACGTTGTACACACCCACCAAGCGATATTTCCCGAGTGCACACGTCCAACACATGTATGTAAACATTCATCTGTACGACGCGCACACGCATCTGTATATCGGTATATAATATTGGCATACACTAATACCTATACAAACTTATTGCACGTACAGCCTAATTTTTTATTTCCTCGATCAATCTTGCTTCTATTCTACTTCAAGTTCATCTCTATTTTTTCTCTACTTTCTGTCGATCGTAGGGAACCTCGTCTCCTAGTTTCGTCGCATGTCGGTGAATGTTCTCTCTGTGTGCATGAAAAAGTAGAGCTCTGACAGTAATGGAAACCGCCGGCGACTGTTATGTCAGCGGTAAAAGTTTTTTTTCTCGTTGTTTTGCAAGTTTCCAGTGTTTTTACAATGTCGCCGGCGATTCGTTCCAAGTTCTCGGTTTACGTGAAAAATAGCACATGGCAATGAAATTCTTTGTAAGTTACAATCAATTTGAAATTGATATATAAGATATGTACGTGCGCGGTTCTTTCAAAAACTAATATTTAATTGAAATAGTATTATGTGCTTATTGTAAAAGTGTACAGCATATTTGTTATCATTATTATTTGGATGCAGCAAGATATTTCAAAGACACGTATGCATGTATAGTTTATATTCACATATATATATTAGGGAACGTAAATATTGTAACGTAAAACTGTTTTTCTTTGTGGATATTTGTCAGAAAAGATTAAGGTAGTTATTCAATATTCGGAAAGATGAGACAGTAACACATCAAAAAATCATATTCTTTGAATAGTGACCAATTTGTTGACTTTTTTGTAAAGTACCGAAGTAATATGATAAATAAAATTTGTTTAAAGTAATGAATTTTATGTCAGATAATGGGGAATTTATTGATCGAGACTCCATTATAATTTTTTAATCGTTTAAAACATGCGAGATTAAAAAACTAAAACCAGGTTTAAAAAGCAAAAAAAATGTATTAAGACGGATTTTCCAAAAAGTTGTTTATCATCTGATCTGAAATTTGATTGATTTCTAACGTATTGCCAGATGTATTCAAAATGTATGGCACCTTTGCATGTATAACGATTGGCCAGAAAGGTTAATTGTATTAAAAATTATTTCAACGAGTAAAAATTCGTAATCACTACATTGATTCATAACTCGCGAAAAACTAACTTAAGTGCTTTGCAAATACTTAGACAAAAATCATCTATAATTCACCTTATGTAAATATACGCATTTGGTAAAAAATGTGATATACGAGTAAAGTTAACATAAGAAAATTATAAAAAGTAATCCTAATAACCCAACAAAATGAATCTATGACTAACTTTAATACAATTTTTTATAATTTAACATGAAGCTAATGAGGACACAAGAACTCAAAGCTCTTACATCCTTTTTTCGATTTCTTAACATTAACCAAATATTTTTTTAATTACTCAGCTGCTCGTTTAATGTCAATATTCATTTTTCTTCGATATTACGGTATCTATCTGCACATTATTGATGTCGGAAACATTCAATAAAATACTGAAACGAAGACCGCATTTAGGGACGATCGGTAAATAGAAAATATATTTAGTACTTCATTTAATTGGAATTTTAAAGACGTATAAAATACTTTGCTCAAATAATGCTATACTAACATAAACAACATTTTTCTTCGTTCATATGTCTAGTTTCAAGCATCACGTTCACGTTAAAAAAAAAATGATAGAACAGCACGGAAAAATTTTTTTCGTTCTAATAACAACATTCCGGGCGTCCGTACAACGGAACTGGGGTTTTGTCAGCGGCGATATCAGTATTATTATAGTTGCAATGCGTATTTGAATAACATTCATTTCAATATATTGTAAATACGGTTTTGATTTTGTTACTGCGACTGTCATCGTTCCTAGCACCCTTAACAAAATAACAATAATAAGCAATTATACAGGTTATCGGTAATTTATTTAAATGATTTTGGTCACAGCACGAAATAATTAACGCAACCATCATATACATTGTTACAATAACAATAATAAAATATTAATAAATTACTCTGGTATTGTAACTGTAAACTTTTTTCCGTAAATTAATTTAAAAATTTGAAAAAACAAATTTAATTTAGTTGTTATATGCAACTGTTGATTGATAACCCACGGAAAGTTTCACGTACTTCCTAACAAATTTATTTAGTTGAACAAGCGTATTAATTATCATTTTTGTTCGACACGACAATTCCACAAAATCAACAGTGGTTCGTACCGGCAGCGCGCAACACGTATACCGGAAAAATACAACTGCGCGCGCGTGTATGTGAGTGTGTGTGTGAACGGGACGTGCGCCGACCTTGTGCAACTCCACTTATATCCACTTTGAAGAATTACCGGCTCAATCCCTCTTGGTATATATAGCTAAGTCCATCCTGCATCCAAGAGTTTGGAAACGTCTTTATGCATATACTTTGTCAATGCTACATGACGGTTACATCATAACTGCGTTACAAGATAGCTGATTAACAAACAGTGCAGTTTTCATTTGCACGAGCTATACAGACGTTTGTGAGATTTTAAGGCTATACTTCTATACAAATCCATTTTATTCTATCGAATGTATATGTATAGGTACCGTTTTGCGCAATCTGACCAGCTTGATATTTGCGTCGAGGAGAAACCGGAAAGTATAAATAGACCATAATTATGGCATAATTGACTTTCTGCTTGACGCAAATATCAAGTTGGTACGATTGTGCAAAACGGTACCGATGTGCATTCGCTAAACGGATTCGTATATATATAGATCCAACCTAATGGATACAACTTTTGATCGTTTCAAAATGTTGAATCTATGTGATATTTTTAGTTCACCGGGTAATGTGTTATAAAATTTTCAATTTTCCTTGCACAACTTGTTATTTATTACATCAAATTAAATAAGCACGTGTAGTTTAGAAAGTTATCTGATAAATTAGACGTGAAATAAAAGAAGAGGAAATATGTAACTTTTAGAACGACGCGTCTTTTATATATACAAGTATTATAAAGTTACGTGAATAATTTAAAAAGTAAATTTGATAGTCTCGAGCGTGATGAAAATCGAGCACACGTGTTTAAAATTTGCAGTATCCGTCTATATGTATATAAGTAGATAAAGGGAGGAGCATTTAGTAAGACGTAGCTTCAACTATATTGATATATTACTCATTCGCTTATACGTATGAACGTAATATACCATGGTTATCTTACGGAATTTGATAAAATTTCTCGAAAGTTTACTTGCACACAATGAAATTACAACTTTCTTATTCGTTTAAATTTATACGCTGCGCAGAAAATTCAAAATCACCAAAGTTACGAATTTAAGGGTCACCTTGAAAATTCCGAGTAATTCCAGTCTAACAACTTCAATCAGATATATAGTTTTTACAAATTGTCCCAAATCCTCGACCAAATCGACGTTAAGTAATGTTGATTTCCTTTTCTACGCTAGTGTTTCTTGATATAAGCAGTACATGTAAAAAGTTGGTGTATAATTACTTAGAGTAAATTAATATCTTCATAACTGAAATTGTATTATTACGTAAATCGAAAATTATTAAAAATTGGTTTTGATGTCTTTCACGCAAATTGGATTATTAAAATTGATCTGTTTCAAATTTGAACAAAATTATGTTCTAAAAACTAATTAGTGTATTTTCAAAATATATTTTACATAAGTAAAGCAAAACTTTATTGTTAATACATTGTTAATACTTCCGTCATAACAGCCGTAGAAGACAACTATGAACAGTTATACACAAATATGCGATTGTTTGGAAACAATAAGTCGCAATGAAAATAATGTTTTTAAAAATTATAGGTTAAAAGGGACCAAAGTCAACTTTTATCCTATCTGCCTTATCAACAATCGCGATAATAAATAATAAATCTATAAATAAAAGAGTATGTGAAAAAACTGATAATGTACTGAATTTCTAATTAAAATATTATTGCGTTTTCGAGAAAAGTCTTTCCGAAATTGTAAACCTAACCTCAACAAGATGGAAAAAGTTAGTATTTTTGATAAGTTTTTTCTCGATTTTACACATTAGATTTTTTATTTAAGCAGATTTAAACTTTATTTAAGATTAATATGCTAATATATTATGCTTTATATACTAGATATTTTAGTCTAAAATTCAGCACACAGTTAGATTATACAAGAAACAAAGGGGCCTCTTCTTTTATTTATTGATGCACTCTTTTATTGTTATATTAATTAATCATCAACAGTTGAGTATAGATGACCTTCTTAACCAAACACCTCGTGTTAAAGAAGTTCACTTCGAAATGTTGTATAAAGTGTTAAATTAATGAAACTCACCATATCGTGAAAATCTAATTAACATGAACTTTTATAACCGATCTTTCGCTCCACCAGGGACGGCATAAGCGCCTCGTACCCGATGCATCCGTTTCAAGAGCATCAACGGCACGTGCGATGCACGTGTGATGATACGGTGGCGGGCCGCTTCTTCGCCTCGAATTCCACGTGTCTGTCCACTCGTAGCCGTAGGTGCACATATGCCTCAGTGTGCGTGTGTGTACGTATACCTGCAGATATAGGTGTATATACATATAAACGATAACACAGTCGTTAATTTATTAATAGCAGTGATCCCGCGGTGGATCGCGATCTTCATTATGCACGTCCCTGGAATTTCTGGCTCGAACGATAATTAAACGTACCCATCTGTCGTATAGTCGTAAATCGTTGGTGGAGCATACCTACCTATATGTGTATACCTCTATCTATATATATACCTATACACTTTCTCACTGGGAGTAAGTGAAACAGATTCCGGTGCAGCTCTCGGGGAATGCGAAACACGTTCACCAGACTCATTTTTCGATAATATTCGATGCGTACTTCAATGCGGAAGTGCGAGAGGTACAGGTTTATGCCTTTGAGACTGACCAATGCGATACAGATACGTTCTCCCGTCAAATAAATGATTTTATAGTTCGTAGTGAGTTATTATTTTTTAAAGAGTATATGGACATCGTTGCGGAAACTTTGGAATGACTAAAATTTTAAAAGTGTTGCAAACTTTTAAAGTAGACATACTCTTTATTACTTACTTATAACAAAGCTTTTTTTAAACAAGTAGATAATTGATCGTTCGGCAATATGCACATATAAATTATATTTTTCGGTCTTTACGAAAATTTGTATTATTAATTTTTTCATTTAATTTTTATATTACGAAAACTATCATATATAACTTTAATTTTGTATCTATTCCTGTTTTTCAATTTAAAGCTATACCGATCAATTGTTTTTTATTTCGTTTTTATTAAACAAATATTTTCTTAAAAAGTATAACTATATTGTTTAAATGGATTAATTTTTCAAATATAGTTTTTAATTTTTATTTTTTTTTTCTAAATTTCTTTAGCACACGTACAATTTTTGCACATCAAAGAATGTGCCACTAACTCATACAATTGAACAAGTATGCAAATTAAATGATAATTTTAAAAAATTAGTTATTGTCGGTAAGTGTGCATATTAAATGGAGGTGCGACGTTCCCTTAAATGTTAAGAGACGTTGATCCCTGTACATACATTGAATTCATCTTCAAGGAAAATATATAAGACCATTATAGAATAACAATACATTTATTTCCAATATCATTATCGTGCAATAATCGGGTTTTTAATCTATTTTGGTAACAATCACGCGACTCTAGCTGTAAGAATCGATTCTTGATCCCTACTCAGTGAACTGATAAGACAGAATCAATTTCAGGAACACTTTTAAACAGCTGATTATATGTTAATCTATAACTTTGAAATATGCAATATTTTTAGGTAAGTTAAGTAGAAATTAATTTTTTTTTCTTACTATGCTTACACAGAAATAATTTGTGGATTATAACGATAACAATACAATTACTGTAATAAATTATTATCATTTATAGGACAACACGGTTTATTTTGAAATTGTATACGTAACACCCGCGTCATATGGTGGAGTATAATTGACTGTATTGTACCAAGTGCATACATCATTCGCTAATTACATTAATACGCTATTAATTAATTAGTATACATATATGCTATTAATTACATTATATATATATATATATATAATTATATTATTGAACGGTATATTAATATAGCATTTTATAAATTATAACGAAGAATAATCGTTGCAGAATTATAAATTAGAATAAAATGAAAACTCGGACAGTTTACTTTTGAAAATAAAATTGTGTCAAAGGCGTACGAGATAAAATCTGTGCACTCGTATTTAATCGGTCTTCTCTATTTCTTTAAAATAAACGAAAAAATGACCTTTCTCCCCCAAAAAAGAAACAAAGACAGACGCACACAGACACGGTCTTACAACTTAAATTCTTCTTTCTTCGGTGAAGCGGGAAGCAGCTCCTTTATCAACCAAGCCCTTGAATTCACTGAGAGAATTGTCGATCGGTACACCAAGGATATTTATACACGAGAAGATGCGGGCCATTCGAGGAAACAAAGCTACCCAGAGTTTTACAGAGAAGAGAGATTCCACCGCCTTTTCAAACGTGAAGACGGAAACGGACGCGTGCGTCCTTGGCTTACCGAAGCTAGCTCGCCTTGGAATTTCCGGCGCATGCCTCGCTTGTCAATTGTCGCGCATTCACGCGCAAACCTCTCGAGCGCTGGTGTGATTCGCCGCGCGGTTACGTACTAATTGCGCTTGCAGGGGAACTCCTAGTTGCAAACGTAATGACGCTACTTCGCACCAACTTGAGAATTGTAATTGTTACGATCTTCATTTTTTTTTAAACTAGAGATACGGGAGACATTTGTTTATCTTACAAAGGGGTTCGCTTATATACATGCTCATTCTTATAGCTGCTTATTATTATTACAGTTATTTCGCAGTACTTTGAATTAATTATTTAAATAGTGTTTACGAATATATTTCTAACAATATTATGAATATTGTGAAAAAAATTAAGAATTTTGATACTTTTATTTCTATTACAGCATTTCATTTCCAATCAAAATAGTAATACGTCTCTATTTTTACATTTTTAATTAACCGGAATTGAAACGATGCATCTCGATTACTCGTGTATCCAATGAAATTATACATTAATAAATTACCATAGACTTTGTTGCGCGATAAATAATATTTTAAATATCTATTTGCACATCACTTACATTATTTAAATTATGTAACTACAACGTGTTTTATTTTTGTTAATAAAATATAATGATAATTAAAAAGTTGAAACTTACAAATAATTGATCGATACACTGAATATTATTTAAAATCTATTATCGACATAAACAATGTTAATTAATGCAGATATTAGAAAAACTATTGAATTTTAAACACGAAAGTTTAATTACACATTGATAGATGTTACACAATTTTCCATGAATTAATGAATCCACGTTTTTTTTTTCGTTATCGAAAATCGATAACCTGACGCCTTCTTTCCAATATATATATATATTAAACATTTTGTACGATGAATAATTCTCCTTGTGTTTGTAATTATTCTACGCAAGACTATAGGACATAATTTTTTGTTATCAATCAGAGAGATTTTTTTATAATAAATTAGCAATAATCTCTTTTTTCAAGCATAAAATACTTTGTATATGAATATTTAATTTTCTTGAAGTTTTAAAAGTCAACACATTGCCTGGCTGATTTAATATATGCATTACTACTGAAATTTTTTTCATCGATACTCTTACATAACAGTATTTAATTCAACGTATAAGAAAAATAGTTGGAATAATATGAGATTTAATTGTTGTGTCAGTCAAAGCATCAACAAAAGCCCATCAATCATAGAACATTGTAGTTCAATTAATTGCAGATTCAAGGGTCCAGAGTCGACTGTACGATGTCTACAATGCCAATGAAATATCAATTTACTAAAACTACGATATCTACTTACCATTGAATTGAATTATTGCTAAATTTCTTGATCGTATGACTGAAAAAAAAATCACCAAGTATATATCATAATTTATACAAATCTATATGATAGTATTAATAATAAATATTCAGATGAATATTTTTATTTTGATACAATACTTTCCCTTTCTAAAATAAGTTATTCAGTATCAGGTTAATGATTAATGATAAAAGGTATACGTGTTAATTCTCTTAAAGACTCTTAA
This sequence comes from Theocolax elegans, assembly GCA_026168455.1. Lineage (NCBI taxonomy): Eukaryota > Metazoa > Arthropoda > Insecta > Hymenoptera > Cerocephalidae > Theocolax > Theocolax elegans. The sequence goes on from CM047428.1 coordinate 26,040,627, forward strand.
TTATCAATTTATAAATTTGAGTATCGATAATGGCATTTTAATTATGCAAAGATAAAAAAAATAAATTAAAGGGAATATACGTAATTGACACATAAATTAACTTGGAAACAATAAATAATACAATAAATTACTCAAGTTATTAGCGGCAATTACGTTTTAAATCTTTGCTATAAAATGGAAGATCATTATGTTTTAGTACCTATTCCAGCATGACCAATCTTTACAACAATTCCCTCGACTATTTTTAAATGATCTTTTTCCTTTTAACTACTGGAAATGTTTTTTTTTTCTCAAATCAGGTAATAAATAAACATTTTATACAAATTAAAACGTTTAATTTGATTAAATTAAACTATTGAATATTGTTGTAATATTTGTAAGTGCATTCCAATAAAATTATAACATTATTTATTAGAGCATAATATTACCAATACATTATATTTCCATATAACCTTTATCAAAATAACTGATTTTAATAATAAATTAAAATACGCTTATTATCATGCGATATTACGGTTAATCAATGAAATAACATGATATTATTGTCAATACAATAAAAATAATGAATTAAGGTAATTTAGTAAAAAAAATAATTTTTGAATCGAAAAATCGAGTTGTAATATGTGTAATAACGCTGAATTCCAAATATACGTTGACAATTTCTTCTTTCGCCATTTTATCCTCGATCGCAGACAAATTGGTGGATGATTTGTATATCTAGTAAATAATCGATGAAACAGCATTCGAGTAAAAACGGTCCACCACAAATATCCATCGAACGTTCAATTTTATCGAGCCTAGAATTGTCGTATTTACGGCTAAATAAATACCTCGCATCGGCAAAATGCTTTTTTAGGATTTCACTCAACTGACAAGCTGAAAAAAGCGACATCTCGACGAATCGATTAATTCGACTAATTCTAAACGGACACGACAAATTGCGCGAAGAGTGAGCTTATCCTCGGCGAAATATCAAGATAATAGATTGTATCGACATTTATATAACTTCCTTTTAATTTTTGTCTCTTGTCAAATTAAATTAATTTAGACATTACGTACTTTTTTACTTATTCTTTTTTCTTTTATTTCAACCCTTTTTAACACTTTGGAAAACCTATGATATCTTTATTTTTCATCGAATGTTGCGTATTTGATATTTACTGCATTTTTCTATTATCCAACTTATCGATAATAAACGATAATATAAATATAATTATCCCTAATAGTCCGAATCAATCGACGCAGGTTATTTTCAATTTCGCTAATTAAAAAAAACTCACGGGAAATGAAGAAATTTTAATTATAAAAGCTCAAAGTTAAAAGATCGCATTCCCCTTGACCCGTATGAAAAAAAAAAATACAAGCGCGCCCCCCAAGACGTGGCAACGCTTTGACCCAACTTAGTTGTCTCATTCATGCCTCGGTATATACGCAGTATCATTTATATCATCTCGGAACTTTCCGCCGGTGAAAACGAGTGTATACTTAATGGAAAGACGAGGAGTGCGCACGGTCTCTTCTTTAATGCTGGCTGCGCATTGCCGGTTACCTGTCACGCCTCAGACGCTCACACATTCCAAAATAAGTGTAAGTGTGCGCGAGATAACACGATTGTACATTAGTTTTTCCCAGCGGGTGTCGGTGGATCCTTTTTTATCTTGCTTATTATATGTAATAGGAATCGTAATAATCATTCATTTTGTAAGCTCAGTAGGGCTGACTGGTTCATTTGTTTAGTTTTCGTACGGGAAACCAACGAAATTCTTGTAAATTCATAATTCTTTATTCTTTTAGTCAGGTTTACTACGCTTTACTAAAAATTAGATTATATACATTTGGTGTAATCATTACCATTAGTTATTAGTATAAAATATTGTATTTTAATATTAACTATACATTAGCATTAATTATATTAATATTACGTTTTATACACGCGTTAGCTTTGTACACTTGTTATAGTTATCGTATGCAATAATGGAGTAAAATAAGCATTTAGTCCCGCGGATGCAAGTTGCTGCCCGAACTTTAGCGAGTAATCCATCTACGGGAATAATCGCCTTACTCTCGAAGTGTGAATAAACTTTTCACCCTGTTCATTTCAATGGCCACTTTATGCGACGTTTTATTTCGAAATTTCTAAATTTTTTCAATGTTGTAGGATATTTTGGTATATTTAATTTAAAATAATGAATTTAACTTTGTATTTGTAGGAAAAGGCTAAAATTAGTGTTCGAAGCAAAAAAGTAAGTCTGCGATGAATAAAATAGGCCTACGGGTAATAAAGTTAGTCTACGGAGAATAAAATCATCGAAGGAATAAAATGCAATTTTATTCCTTTCCAAGAGGTCAATAAAGTAGACCTTTTAGATGCTCACGGTGAAAATACATTAATTTATTATTAATAAAAAAATAATTCTGGTTAATAAGTAAAATGTTGTAGTTAAGAGGTGTTTAGTCGCGAGGAAAACTACTGGTTTTTCCAAATATTTGTCTCGATTAAATAAATGGTCCAGGGTTACAAGTGAAATCGAGCGCGAAACTGATGCATCTGCGTGTGTCAATGAAAGTTCGAGGTGAAAGTGTAATCCTATTAAAAGGGAATTCTCACGAGTCGAGTGGGGGGATCGAGGTGAGACTCGAGTATCCGGCACGAGGCACCCGCGCGCATATGCTGTTACGTTATGTGCGAGTTTTCCCAACGCCAAGGTCTCCGACGACATATTTATTTTATTCTCTCACATTTTACCGCGTGTATCGCTTTATAATACCAACTACTGCGCTAACATTTATTTCGTTATTATTTTCTTTAAATTAACGAGGAGTACATTTTAATTGTGCAACTTTACTGTATCGTTCGCATATGTAGTTTAATTAAAAAATTTACATAAAGGATAAGTCATTTTACTACATGTTCGCGTAAATACGGAAGTGAAACACCGTTACGTTAAATTTACGAGGAAATAATGTTGAAGGAAAAACATTTAAACGTCAACTGCATCAACTAACAGGATAAACGCGAGAGCCTAGTATTTAATGGACACGAGATGGAGAATACAATAAACATATGAATTTTGTACTAGACAATTGAAGGGCTTCGTTTCGTCCAACTGTTGCACGCGCTGAGCATAATTAGTTTTCGGTCGTTCATTGTGAAATGAAATTCAAGCGTTATTTACTTGTTCAACTACCTTGTTCCGTCTATATTGTAGTATTATAATGAAAATAATATTCCACGATCAGACAATATATATAACTTTTACCATTTTCATTTGAATATACTTTATTATGTCGCGTTAAGCATTATATATTCGATTAACTGTTTAATTAATATTTAAAATAAGATACCTAATATATATATATTTCTTTAATTATCTTACACTTAAAAATTAAACAATTTGAAAAACATTTTATTTAGCCTTATAGTTTACTATTTTTTGTTCACACAGTATCATTCACTTATAATTAAATTTAAAAACATTTAGTAATCCATTATTAATTAATATTGTTATAAATTTAATAGATTTTACAGTGGAATTTATAACGTTCTTGCATTATTTTAATTTACTGCAGTGCGCCGTGTAAATATATTGAAATTTAATAATCACTTATAAAAATTGAATGTTCCAATACTGCAATAGAGAAAATAAAATAATAGATTTAAAAGTAATGCACGGCTATGCTCTTACGATAAATCGATTGCAATAATTGACTAATTGAGCATTAAGATGAAAAGCTCAGAATGAAAAGGAATAAATAATTCCAGCTCTCGAAGAAGAGAAATTAGACTATTATCTGAAAACGATACTACAGTCGAGAGTTCATCCTAAAACAAATGCTCTTTGAAATATTCTCACAATCGAGAAACTTCAAGCGCATTTTGATATCAAAATTATAAATTGATGACAATATAGATACTGGTTGACAAGCCCTGCTAATTTTACTACCCCATTCTCAATTTCCAATTTTGAAATATTAATTTTAAGTATAATAAATTGACTAACGATAAAATATACAAAATTAGACTTATTAAGAGCACAAGTGAAATAAATAATTACAAAGTAACTGTTACTTTTTAAAAGTGACTTGTCTATTAATTCTGTTTACTCACTTCAATATGCAAATATCATAAAATGTGTTTTGAAGATCACACTCTAAATACATTCTAAATAGTTTCCATTTGTATTTTAATTGCACATCCTTAATATTTTTTGTATATTTAGTATGCACAATAAAATCTTATAAAATTATTATTATAATCTGGAATATTTATATTAATATTAAAACGTAAATTAATATTTATTCAATTTTCTCATAAATGATAAATTATATGACGATGATTTAAATTTCAATATATAAATACTTGTTGAATTCTATATTTCCGTCTGTATGCTGACAAATGACAGTCACAGTTCAGACAATCAGCAACCTATAACTTTAAAATATTTCACAAAAAAAATATAGTTGATTTGGAATATTTATTATGCTGATCATATATTAATGGTTAAAAATAATTTTCATATTAATTAGTGTAGTTTAGAATTTAAGAGCACTACATAAAATTCTAATGGAGATAGTTAAATTCTTTAAATGTAAAAAACACTTGTTAAAAAAAAGCCGCATCTGCGCGAATACCTTTTTGTGCATTGTGCCATCGTATATTTTCCGTTTACAAGCTTACGCATTCTCTCGATGGTTTCAGTCGTTTTAATGCATGTACACACACACACACACACACACACACGCACACACACACACACAAACGCACGCACACACACACATACGCGCGTATACGGGCACTCACGTATGAAACGAACTGTGCCGCAAAAGGCTGTTGCCGCGAAAAAACTGGAAAACTGTCAAACACATCTGACGGATTGCGACTCGTTGGAGGAGGAGAAATGGAAGTATGAGAAAAAAATAAAAAAAGTGCTTCCGTCTACTCTTTCTTTGCCATTGCGTGTCACTGGCGTATCGCCGAAGAAATATTTTATCGAAATACATTATGCATACACATGTTCCATACACATACACACACACATATATCCAACCGACTGGAGATAGACGGTCGGTGATTTATGCACAATAAAGCCTCAAAACTGCAGGATACACTTGTAAAATCTCATTGATTGTAAGTATTGTTATGATAATACGCGTGTTAATTGATTTTTTCTAAGGGAATCAAATGATTTATTAAAAAAAATAAACATCGTATAGTATAGAAAGAATTTTTAAATTTGTTTTGTCGATGTTTTTACACTCGGAAATTTAAATCTGTATGGATGTGCGTACGTGTGTATTCGCGCGCGCGCGCGTGTGTGTGTGTGTGTGTGTTTAGAGGAGGATGAAAAAATGCTCTTTACCACGATGCAGAGTATGGAACTCGGTCGTCATGACCTATACCCACTAAAAACTATCCTACCATTATTTAGTAGCAGGGCTCCTCCTCTCATCTGATCTTCCCAAAACCGCCGCAAGGTATTACTTCGAGAAGAGCAGTCACGCTACAATGAGCTTCTCCTATCAGGAAACTACCACATTATCTCGCACTTGTAAGTTAGCCGATGTTGTTCCAACCACTAGCACGCTCCTCCTCCTTTCTGATGTGACTCAGCCGATTCTCAATGGATGCTGAGAAGGTCACCAAAAGCAATCTCAACCCTCTTGCGAGTCAAGAAGGCATATCCAAATGCCTTCTGGAGCTAAAGGTCCTTTCCAAAAGATTCGAAAATTGTCCTTTTCTTTCCAGAAACCGAGGATCCACCAGAACAGGACGGGTTTCTCGTAAATACTTAAGCGGTGCAGATAAAAGCAAAGTGACGAACCCGTGCTTCCTATTCGTCCATTTCACCACATCCTAGATGACACGGTGGGTCCAGCGACCCTCGCCGGATGAATCGCATCTCTGCTACTACTTTTCGGTAGTCCTAATTGACCATTACTATTGCATCCACGTGATTATTTCGCAATTATTTTGTGAGATGCGCCGATATTTTTTGTTTTTAGTAACCCTCTCTATTACTAAAAGATCTATGGGAGGGACTTTCGCGATCACCGAGAATGCGATATCCGATACGGTAACGCATATTATACAGGTTTGCCCATAATACGAGCTATCCCAACCCAAGTGAAAATAATTTATAAATTTTTTATCAAAATTTTATAAATTATTTTCACTTAGGAAGTGAAAAAAATGAATACATAATGTATACAAAATGTATCCAAATAGTTTTATACAAATTGTATCAAAAAATGATTCTATACAATTTGATAAAAACTGTATACAAAGAGTAAAGAAATTTCTTTTTTCTTATTTTTGTATAAATAAAAAGTCTCGCATATTAAAAGTAGAAAATAAATTGGGCGTTTGGAAACAGCTCTCGCACTGCCCTGGTGAACGAGAAAAATATTAGAGGTTATGGACATCAAAACCATCGATGATGAGAAGATCAACGCGACAAAGAATTGCTGCTGCCACTGACACCAACAATTTTGATAAAGCTGCCAACAGCTTTTTCATAATCGCGATTTGACGAAAACGTCCGAACGTCATTTCGTTGCATCCAACGGACTCTTCAACATCGACTTACTCATCGTGGAGGTTAGACAGGGTCAGACCGAATGTTTTGTTCTATGGTTGCCAAGTTGATTTTGAGCTTTTTTATTAGCAACCAAAAAAGAAAATTGAACATTCACTTGACAACCAAAGAACAAAACATTCGGTCCGACCCTGTCTAACCTTCAGGATGAACAAGTCGATGTTGAAGAGTCCGTTGGGTGCAACGAAATGACGAACGGACATTTTCGTCAAAGAAATAAGAAAAAAGAAATTTCTTTACTCTTTGTATACAGTTTTTATCAAATTGTATAGAATCATTTTTTGATACAATTTGTATAAAACTATTTGGATACATTTTGTATACATTCTGTATTCATTTTTTTCACTTGGGATGACTTTTATATACCACAACGATAATAATATTACAATTAAATATTTATTAGCACAAGACGCCACGGAAAAACGGTATGGTGTAATCGGCCGGGAAGCGGGGACCTTCCGTTTTGGCGACTGGTGGCTCTGTCCAATTGAGTTATCGATGCCTATGCCCAGTTCTTTACCGAATCGTCAGAATATCGTGATACGATTCGTTTTTTTAATTCGATCGCGCTTATACGTTACCCATAACAGACGTAGCTTGTATTGATATTTAGGGCATCTGACTAAATCGAAGCTCTATACTAAATTATGGAGCTTACCACTATCGCTAGGAGGGCCCAGCGTAGTTACAGCAGCCTTCCGATATGGGACATTACTCCACAAAGCCCTATCCACTTCTGCCGCTTTCGATCCTGTATTTAAAAAGTGTTCCTTGAATAATAGCCGCGCGTCCAAGATAACTTGCAGATATTTCACCGTGTCAGCCGATTTTACAGGCTTACCATTTGCAGTAAAGGTGACGTAACCCCTTTGTTTCGGGAAATAAGCACCACCTCCGTTTTTTTCGTCCGCCAGACGCAGCTCATCAGGTTAAGATTGCTTAACCATCTAGGTGCCACCTCGATAGACATCTTCAAAATATTGTATTTCTCGATGTTCTTCGCGACGATGATTAATGCCATATCGTCCGTAAAGGCCACCTGCGACATCTCCTCCAGAAGCTATTGTCTAAGCAGTCTATTGTACACAACGTTCCAGAGGAGAGGTTCCAAGGCCAAACCATGTGCTACGCCTCCTATTATAGGAGTGCACGCCAAGAGTGTGTGTGATCTAATCTTGTATTTTTTGTTTTATTTAACTGATATGACTATTTTCGGGCCTAATCAACGCATTTTTAAAGTCCTCTTAAAATATACCAATATAAGTTTAAGCCATATTGAATGATTTTATAGTTGCAATTTTTGGTTTTAAAATCTGATATTTTTACTGTGTGAAATGGCAATTTATGAAGTATAAATTTATTTACTTTATGTTATAAGTACTTTCCGCTGAAAATAGTTAGTTATGCTTTATTCTCGTGTCAAAAATATAGAATAGATTTTCGTTTCGTGCACGATTTCGATTGTAATTTTTTAATTTTTTAATCCAAATTTTGGCTGGATATACAGGCTAAATAAATTAGAAGATATTTGAAAATTATTGTTTTGTCCAATGCTCATGTCTCAGGTTCGAAACATCAACAGACATTACTTTGTACACATATAGAATAATTGCATTTTTAACTTATTATAATTTTTTTAATGTAGTGAATATTCTAATTTGTAGAGTATGGTTGTTTTTATCTTTACGCACAAAGTTTATACATTTATCTTCAATTGTTTTTAAATTATTGAAAAATACAAAATTTTTAAAACAATTCCTAGTGCAAAAAATTATTGATAATTTTATTTTAATTTCTTTGATAATTCGGACATTTTTGAGGTATTTTGAAATATTTACCCTAATTACGGGATTTCTTCGATATTTTGGGAACTTTTTAGGTTTTCCGGAATATCTGCACTAATTACGGGATTTCTTCATTATTTCATGAATTTTTAAGGTATTCCGGAATAACTGCACTAATTATGGGATTTCTTGGATGTACCTACACATCGACTTATTATTGAAATGTATAAAAAGATATAAAAAAAAGTATAGTTATGTAGATTTAAGTAAATATGGCAATAATGTAAACAATGTTGAAGAAATTAGAAAATATTGAAATAAATCTAAAAATAAATAAAGAATCAAAAACTTTATACCATTAATATAAGAGTAATTATATATGTGATATAGGTATTAATAATATGTATATATACATATATACACAGGTGCGTGCAGTATGCATGTGCTACAGAATATTCGGGGTTTTCCTCTGTTTAATGACCGATGTTAGTTGTGTGTGAGACTTCGTAGGAGTAGTCTCGGTTTAGTCTTGAACAGGGTCTCGCAAAGTAAAGACCTAACCGTCCTCGTGACGGTTTTATTAAAAAGTTATTTTATAAAGAGAATATCACTGACATTTTATTTTCATTTCGCTCCCATTTGCAATAACTACCTTCTGAATGATTTATTAGTATTATTGTTTTATTATTATTATATTTGTATTTTAAATTATATTATTACACTAACTATTTAAAAGAGTACCGTTTGTAATACAATAAAATCATGTACAAACAAACTCTGTAACATTAACAATCTTCTATATTTCACTTAATAATTACAATAATGTTTTATTTAACCAAATTTATCTACATTACTTTTTTTATTATTATTTTAACGTTGCTCTTTTTATGCTCTTAAGTTGGAGCTAATAAGCGACGGAGGTCATATAATGTCTGTAAAGAAAGCACTTGTTGTAAATATATTTCCCTAGTAGCTCCCAGTGCTTACGTTTCAATCGGCAGAGACCGGGAATCTAGTCGGGTCTCTAATTCATATTAGTAATGACATGAAAAATAATATTAGATCTATTAAATTTTTAAGAATAAACTCTTGTATTTTTCAGCTGTTTCTTAAAACAAATTTTTAAGAATAGATATTGTTCACATTTAAGGAATTGATATGCAAGGATCTATACGTAAAATGTCCTAATTTTTATCGGTTAGATAATAAAAATGTTAGGTATTGTCAAATTTACTTGAAATAAATTGCTTAAATGATATAATTATTTGTAACAATAACATTTTTATGTTGCAGGTCAGTGGATAAATGATCTCCTCAAGATAGCAATTTTAGATAAGTAAGTTTTAAAACATTATCTATAATGTTGATTATTATATTATTCTTATAAATATGAATAATTTTATTAATATAAAATTAAATAAATAATAATATTTTGTAAATAATAATATTTTGTAAGAAGCTTAGCCTTAATATATATTTGAAAATAATAAAAACAACTTTTACTACAATATCAAACAAACTGCTGAAATAAATTGATAATATAAATATTCAACATTAAGAAAGATAAGGATATAACCAGAGAAAAGTAATTTTAAAGAAATATAGCAGTATATAATAATAGGTATAGTTAAGTTACATGCATACGCCACTGAAATTTTAAAATGATAACGACTGCCTGGTGCATTAGTTATTTGGTACACAATACATTTTATCCGTATAAGATAACGGTTTATTTTATTTTAATTTTAATATTACTTAATTGAATAATATATCTATAATCTGTATTGTATATTATATATTTATTAGTTCTACATTATTTATTACATTAATAATAGATTAATTTTTAATATAAACAATATTATAAAATATAATGAAATAATATACGTCATACTTTGTTTTGCAATAGTGATATATTTTGTGTGACATTTTTATTACATATTTGATTTAGTAACTTTTTATGATAAAATGATTTTTTCCTTCATTGTCGTTTTTTGTTTACTTCTTCTTGGGAATCGTAAGAGAGGTACGAAGGAAACAGAATGATTTATTGAAATTCCTGCGGGATTCCTTCCTACTTCTTTATTTTTCAAATGTGAATCTGCGTTTGAAATTGATTGCGTATAATAATAAAATTAGTTATTAAAATTTCATAAATCTCATATATGTCTTCAATAATTTAAGCATATATACATTACTTATTTTTATTTTAATTAATGTTATATATTAATACACTTAAATCGGCATACAGTAGTTTACCGAGTAAAAATTTAAAATAAGAAGCAAATATATTATAATAATTAAAATAATAAATTTACCTACTTAAGCAAGGTGGGTGCATTTTTAAATCGTTGAATTTTACTCAAAAACAATAATTAGGTGAAACTAAAATTCAATTTTGAATTACTACAAGAAGATTTGAAATCAATAGAAATAAATAAGTAAAATGAACGAAATATTGAGACGGCATATTAATAAATGTCAATTATCTTTTAATAATTATTTCTTATATTATAGTATTTTGTTAAATGAACTTATTTATTAAATAGTAGTATTTTAAAGCATATAAGTAACCTGCGTAAATAAATTGAACTTTATCTAAATTTAATGTAAAGTTTAAGTTTGGCTAAACTTTCCATGAGGTTACCCAACGAAATTGGATAAAGATTGGATAAAGTATAAAAACTGCTAGGACAAGTTAAAAATACTTCATTTGAACTTTTAAAATTTGGATTAATAAAAGAAATGAAATATGGTCTCAGTATTCACGATTCGAGTCTCCGACCTTTTACTCCGAAGTTTTTCGCTCCCGACAAGAAAGTATTACCGTGACATATCCAATTCTTGATCACTTAAGACCCATTTCTGATCACTACTTTTCGTTTAATATAGAACATGTTGATTATCTTTTTCAAAGATTATGTGTATGTGTGTATATATATATTTATGATTTTCAAATTATTATTTTGATAAGATTCTAGTGTTGAACTATTAATCGAATTTTGTTTCTAATTTAAATATAAAAATGATGAATGAAGAACTGGGTAATGATCAACAATTGGGTAGGTAACGGTATCAGGATACCTTAAAAGATCATCAAGGTCTTCTTTACATGTTTCTGAGTAGAAAGTTGTAATGAGGCAGGAATGTGTATCAGTTATGGTTTCAGTTAGTTGAATTAAATGTACATGCGTACGTAAATGTCTATATATGTATGTGTGTGTGTGTGTGTGCTCTATTATTGTTTTGTATTCTATGAAGTAATCAAATGATAGTACAAAATTTTTGAACAAGAAAAAATATTACGACGGTTTTAGTTTTCGTGACGCTGAATTCATTTGATAGAATGTTACCTGCAGCTGTACATTAAATTTTTAAGTAGTAAATAATAAAAAATATTATTTGATATAAAATGTAATTAATTTATAATTTAATTTAATTGCTAATTTAGGTACACAAAAGTGGTATACGCTAATCTTTATATTAAGTTCCACATAATACATTCAGAACCTCGGCCGTCTCTGCTGTAGTTAATAAAATTAAAAATTAGAACCTCTAAACCGAAAGCAATTTTAACAAAGATTATACAAACAAAATTTACGAGTATCTGATACAAACAAGCATTGACCATCATAAGTATTTGCTCATTACTAATTACTAGTAATCAATGTATAAATTACAAATTTAATGATAAAAACGGTGTTTCAAACAAAATACGCATAGCTGTATACTGGGTATACTAAAACTGGGAACTTTATTAAGTTAAATTAATGATATAAATGTTTTATTGGTGATAAAGGATACTAACATTTGCGGAAAGTATGGGTTAGCCAGTAGTTGTCATAATACAGTACTATTTGTTTGTGCGCTGAATTCATTTGATAGAATGTTACCTGCAGCTGTACATCGTAACGTATTTGAAATTTGTTACATCTGATAACTACCTATTTAATTCCTCATTATTTATAAGTCAAAAGAGCAATGATTATCAAATTAAAAGTAATTGTTAAAAAATATTTTAAATTTTTAAGTAGTAAATAATAAATAGTATATCACGATACATGGCCTATATCGGATAAATATAGAATAAAACGCAGTCCAGAGCATCCAAAATTCTGGCCGAGTGTCGTATACTATTTTTCTTCATCCCAGTCCGAAATATACGTCTAATAATTAATCTAATAGAAAATGCCCAGTGCCGCAATATTCGTCTGCAGCTTCTTTCGTGGCCTGCTTCAGAGCTATGAAGATGTAACCTCTAGTACCGCGACGTGACACGCGATATTCGATGTTTGTTATATATTTGATGCCCGCCCGACATTTGCAAAACCGAGGCAAAGCCGAGGTTTTTGCTGGTCGGGGGCGGGCATCAAAAATATAACAAACATACACTTAAGCATATATATAAATTATATGTAAAATCGTATTACTTTAGCAGCGGTTTTAATGCAAAGTTGCGATAAACAGCGTGCATAGAAGAAGTCGATTACATTAATAAAATTTACATTTGTAGTAAAATTAATAGTGTGAAATTTGAAAATGACACGAAATAGATAGAATGAACACAGTCTACATAAGTATTCTATATATACTCTCGCTCTCTCTTTCTATCTATCGTTTTATTAAACAAAACAATTATACAAGATATTTTATAAGGCAACATTAAAATACAATTTACATTTGAAAAACATAAGTGCTTATAGTAAATCGATTAATAAATTTGAAATAATTTAGCAATGTTTACTTGAGAGGTTAAGCAACGTACATGTCATATTGGGAACTTTGCGGCCGTTGCTACAGCCGTTGCTATGCATCGAGGCCGCGAAAATCTATGAGCCAAACAAAGTGCGCGAGACTCCGGCCGGCCGCAAAAGTCGCTCTTCCCGTATCCATATGCGGCCGAGAAACGCGTACTTTCGGCGAGGGGATGAAGAAATAGTATATTACATACTACATATTACATGGCCAGTAAAATAAGTATTAATTACATTTTATATCAAATATAGTATATTACACGCCTAGGGAGGTAAAGTATTGGTCAGTCCATAGCACATGTAAATTGGCACCTGAGCCGAAGGCGAGGGTGGCAAACATGTGCTATGGGGTGACCATTTTACCTCCCGTGGGATGTATACTATTTTTCACCACCAGTGGCCAGTAAAAATAAGAAATGTCTCAGATCACATGTAATTGTCGGCCGAGGCGAAGCCGAGGTGGACGATCATGTGATCTGAGGCTTTCTTTTTACTGGCCAAGGTGTGTATACTATTTTTCTGCTCGACGTTGCCGGAAAACGGCAACTTCAATTCGCGCAGCGGCCGGAAAGCGGCAACTTCCCGGCCGATGCGCGAATTGAAGTTGCCGGATTTCCGGATTATTTTACTGGCCATGTAATATGTAGTATGTAATAATATATTATTTGATATAAAATGTAATTAATTTATAATTTAATTTGATATGCTAATTTAGATACACAAAAGTGGTATACGCTAATCTTTTATATTAAGTTCCACATAATACATTCAGAACCTCGGCAGTCTCTCTGCTGTAGTTAATAAAATATAAAAATTAGAACCTATAAACCAAAAGCAATTTTAACAAGATTATACAACATAAATTTACGAATATACTGATACAAACAAGCATTGACCATCATAAGTATTTTGCTCATTACTTAATTTAATATAGTAATAAATGTATAAATTATAAAGTTAATGATAAAAACGATTGTTTCAAACAAAATATGCATAGCTGTATACTGGGTATACTAAACTGGGAACTTTATTAAGTTAAATTAATGATATAAATTGTTTTATTGGTGATAAAGGATACTAACATTTGCGGAAAGTATGCGTTTTTTAAAATTGTGCCCGGGTAAAAAAGTTACATGTATGCATTTCAAAACACTCGAAAAGTTAGTACCAAAACACTGTTTAAACTGATTAAATTCTATACTTTCAGACGAACATTTTGACGTGCGACTGGTCTCTGACAGTCAAGTATTAACAGAGTTACGTGTATTTAAAGTCATTTGTATCATTTGGGGCTAAGTTGCTCAAAACCGTGGGGCTAGTTTGCCCTATCGGAAATACACGTATTTAAGTAAATTTTACGTTAGATTCAAACTAAATTGAATAATAGTTCTTACGTACATGTAGTTAGTATGTTATAAAGACCGTGTTTCAATACCAATATTCATCTTTAAATTCTGTTGGTGAGAATTTACCACAACTTTTCGAACACGGCAAGGTTATTCTTGATAAGAAAACAATTTTTTTTTTTTTATTATTTTAACGTCGCTCTTTTTATGCTCCCAAACCGGTGCTAATCAGCGACGGAGGTCATACGATGTCTTGGTGAAGAAAGCACTTGGTGAAAATACATTTTGCCAGTGGTGCTTGTATCAATCGGCCGGGGCCGGGAATCGAACCTGGGACCTCCAGATTACGAGCCCGACGCCCTACCGACCGAGCCATCGCAGGCCTCAGAAAACAATTTTAAATGCAGTTACATTACATACATACAAAATATATCGAAAAGTCCAAGTTTAGACGCTGAAAAAAAAAATTTTTGAAAATCGCCCGAAAAGAAAATTGAAACCTAATACAAGATTAAATGAATATGTTATAGACGTATAAATAAAACAAAAAATTAATTTGTTAGTAAATTTGTTAATAAATTTATTTAAATTATTAAGTTGTTGTAAATCCAAATACCTTAAATTGTGTAAAATTGAGAAAATAAATACAAATTTTCATAAGTTTGGAAAACGGATGTTAAAAGATAGAGTAACTTAGTCCCAAAAATTGAGCAAATTAGCCCCAGCCTCGGGGATAAGTTGTCCAAAACGATTTTTTTTTCTACTTCGGTATAGTTTTTTTATTTTTAAATTTTTACATTCGGAAAAAATCAGGTAAGTAGTAAAGATGTGGAACCTGGTTCTTGTCCATGTAGAATGTAAAAATAATTAAAATTCGCTCTAAAAAAAATGGTCAACTTAGCCCCGTCCTCCCCTATATATTAACTTTTATTTAAAAATTTTTTGGCCAATTTATATGTAAGATAACTATTTTAATTAATTACTAACGAAGATCCTCGGTCGCTAACGCTCCCTCAGTAGAATTATTTTAACGTTTTATAATTAGATATAAAAATATTATATAAATAATTAATATATTATGTATATATATTGTAATATATTTTTATATTCACCAATATTCTTCATTATTGTTTATTGCATTACTGGAATTATTTGAATGTACATAACTACAGTTTTTTATATCTTTTTATATATTTCAACAATAAGTCGATGTGTAGTGATATAATTCGATAAAATTCGATATACTTCGATATACATTACATTTCTTTTTATGTCGCTTAATGCATACGATTACCGTTTTTTGTTAATTATGAGACCCTGTACTCAGATTTTCCACCATAATGAACTTACTTCAGGATATCTCAGGAACCGCTTCATTCGAATAGGCAAAATTTTAACAGTAACTTTTAAATATGATTTTAATCCATTTGAATTGAACAGACTGTGTTGAAATTGTAATAAAAAAATTATTCTTATTAAATTATTTAAAAAAATTAAAATATTGTGTAAATAGCTAAAAAATTTTTTTAAATAAACATTAGACTTGTAATGAAATTCTGTTCCATTGAAGTGGATTAAAATCATGTTTAAAAGTACTGTTAAAATTTCAGCCTATTCGATGAAGTCGTACCTAACACATCCTGCGGTAATTTCATTATGGTAAAAAATCAGAGTACGGAGTATTATAATTAATTAAAATAGTTATCTTACATATAAATTGGCCAAAAAATTTTAAATAAAAGTTAATATATATTTTGTTTAAAAAATTAACCTATGTTTTCAATTCTTATGAAAAAAAATGATTAATTGTTAATATTGAATACTGTTTTCAATTTTGACCCAAGTTCGAGCCCTTAATATAAAGTTCCCAGCATCATGAACTCACAAAGAGATGACAGGGTCTCTGGGAAACGAATTTATTTGAAACTATGGAATATGATTATTTTGACCCAAATAAGAAGACTCGTGCCTCATGGTTTTATTGTCCTATAAAATCTATGGGAAAAAATTTTTACATCAATTATAATAACACAAGTTGTAGTTAACCTATAGGTATTATCCAAAAACAAGAAAAAATTTGGTATCATTGGGGTTTGTAAAAATTGCACCCATAATTAATAATTCGCAGAAACAAAGACATGAATCGAATGCTTGAGGTAATCTCTACATTATTGTTCATACTGACAGTTTTGCTCATGCCACAGTTTTTTTTTAGTAATTTATAAAAATCCCTTAGACGCTGCACTCAAATTTCAAACTTCATTAGATCATTTGACTCTTAGGACTCTGCTTATCTGGTGCCCAAATCCTGAATTCACAAAATAATTAACGTATATCAAATAAAAACGAATATTTTACTTCTAGTAAATATATATATGTATATACGGATGTGCCTATATCTATATTATTAGTAGATATATGCATTTAAACACAGGTTTTTATTAGTTTTAATAAAAATAGTTACTATTTCACTTAATGAGTATTTCTAAACAACCCACATAATGTTATGTTACTAATCTTAAAAATTTTATTTCTAATATAATACAAGAATGAATTCCAGTTTTGCTAAATTAGGTCAGATTCTACTATTGATAAACAATCGATTGTGCCATGCCTTTTCTCCATAATATAAGAATAGCAAAATTTTAACAATTCCTTAAATATTCTTATAATCGAATAATAAATGATACTTAGAAAATATGATAAAATTTAAAAAAGTTAATATTATAAAAGTTTGAATAGGCATTTGGTGACCCAAGTTCGAGCCCTTAATATAAAGTTCCCAGCATCATGAACTCACAAAGAGATGACAGGGTCTCTGGGAAACGAATTTATTTGAAACTATGGAATATGATTATTTTGACCCAAATAAGAAGACTCGTGCCTCATGGTTTTATTGTCCTATAAAATCTATGGGAAAAAAATTTTAACATCAATTATAATAACACAAGTTGTAGTTAACCTATAGGTATTATCCAAAAACAAGAAAAAATTTGGTATCATTGGGGTTTGTAAAAATTGCACCCATAATTAATAATTCGCAGAAACAAAGACATGAATCGAATGCTTGAGGTAATCTCTACATTATTGTTCATACTGACAGTTTTGCTCATGCCACAGTTTTTTTTTAGTAATTTATAAAAATCCCTTAGACGCTGCACTCAAATTTCAAACTTCATTAGATCATTTGACTCTTAGGACTCTGCTTATCTGGTGCCCAAATCCTGAATTCACAAAATAATTAACGTATATCAAATAAAAACGAATATTTTACTTCTAGTAAATATATATATGTATATACGGATGTGCCTATATCTATATTATTAGTAGATATATGCATTTAAACACAGGTTTTTATTAGTTTTATAAAATAGTTACTATTTCACTTAATTGAGTATTTCTAAACAACCCACATAACATGGTATTTTCCATTTAAATTTTTAAAAAAATTTGGTGTTTCTTTAAATTATCATAACTTTTTACAGAATTGAAGGCCATAAAAATGCTACAGACCATTTGAAAGGTATTGCTTTTAGACTTTTGGATAAAAAAATCAATTGTGGCGCACTTGCACTTTTTTTGAGTTGAATATTGACATGTAGGTTATATAACATTCACCTTGAAATTAGAAATTCTAACGCAGAAGAATAAATTCTAGACATAATTAGCAACGAATGTTACATATAATGTTGTATAGTAAAAGTTGATAGATTTTGGGTTAAATAGCGATGAACCCAGCTAGTGTTGAAAAAAAAACTAGAAAAAGTTCACTTTTTGAGGTTAGAATAACTTTTGAGCTAATAAATACCTGAAAAACATTTGCAATGTGTACCCAAAATTTGGTGCATTTTAAAATTTTGATCGGACCACTTCACGTGGAATACCCCATATATATATATATAACTTGGGTTGATATATATATAATAAATTATTAATAATTTTAATAATTTTTTTCTTTTTACATTTTTTTTGAAAAGTAGATAGTAAAAAATTTCACAATTCACATCAGGAAGGTACGGTCAACAATAGCTATCAAATAATAACATGATTTTAAATATCTCATGATATATTGATTTATTCTACACTTTTTCAAAAATTTCTCTAGTTGTTGGTCCACTTTGTAACTGATACATTAGAAAAATTATATTTAAAGCTACTTCTATGATTTTTTCTGCCGAGATAGCTTGAAGCACACCACTTTTTCAAAATTACGAAAATTTACTTTTAATGCTGAATTGTAATGGTACGCTTAAAGAGGTACTTTAAGTAGACCCGCGGTGGGTTACCGAGCGAGCAAAAAATATTATAATTATATTTATATTAAAAACTATGCAATTTTATGCAAAAGTATTGTATATAATAGCATATTTTTTAAAATAAATGTAACGATTATCTTTTTTGCTCGGACGGTAACCCACTAGATATATTTTATTCAAAACTTTATGAATACATCTCTTTATAATTGCAGAAAAAAATATTGATGTGTTTTTACATTGGATTAGCCATTTTCGAGTTATAAAAGATTAAAAATAGAAATAATATAAAAAAATATGGAAATTACCAGTTCTAACTTTGAATATCTTTCAAACTATTAAATTTTAATCTCGAAAAATTTACACTAACATCCAAAATGTGTAGTAGGAGGTTTGTCACAAATTTAAAATAAAAAATGATGAAATAAGCTTAACATAATTATTAATTTACACACGTGAAATGAACATTGTGATCATGATTACTATAAGACTATATTATAATTATTTAGTTTGTTACGTCAATTAAGTGCTATACATAAATTAAATTTTTATAATTTTATAAAAGTGTTTTTATTTTAAATACAAACTACATATTTCTTTAGTAAGTAATGCATAATTCTTAAGGAGACAAGCCTGGGTTAAAATTTGTAAAATAACAATTTGATGTTTGCAAAGACAAAATAAAATGTTTATACTTATATTATTCTATTAATTAAATCAAATAGAAACATCAAACGTCCTACAGAAGTATTTCAATTGGAGTAAAAACGAAAAATTTCTATAGGTAACTATTTGCTTACTCACTGAACTACAGACGTCTATCTTCAAGATTTCTTCTAAAGATTTAAAATATATACATTTTTAGAATGAGCTATTAAATTCAGAATTATTCGTTTTATTTATTAAATAATTATAACGAATGTGTTTTTTATGTAAAAATTATTTTAAACCGGAATATCTTGATTAACCGAAACAATAACAGTACGATACTACATTAAGTAACTATATATTATTATCTATGTAATTAATTTTAATGTCTGAATTATATAAATATGAATTTGTACATCACTAAATGTTCTAAACTACGGTATGTTTTACTAATTAATTTGAAAATATATCGGATTGAAGGACTCCTCGTTAAGTATAATAACCGCTACATATATTTATTCCATATTTAACATATTTTCTTTTAATATTTGTATAATATTCATATTTAAATCAGTGACAACTTTTACTCGCGCAAACCTTCAAAATGTTAGCACGTACAATTTTGATGAACGGTTAAAATGGAAATTTTAATGACGCCTGCAGGCACACTAAACTTGTAGCTTCATAATATTCATGCATTTTACATTTCTGATTGTCGGAAGAAAGTTTCTTAATTCAAAGTGTAATTTTATATAATGTAAAAACCAGGTTTTGAACAAATTAAATTAAAATATACTATTTATAAAGATGTACATTGGGTAACAAAAGTATATGTGGAATGTGTACGTTAACAAAGTAATAATACGACAAAGGAGGACAATTTCATATCCCATATTGTTTCATAAAATTTTAACAAAAAAAACAGGTAATGATTAAAGTATTCTTCAAAAATAC
The DNA here is from genome assembly GCA_026168455.1 of Theocolax elegans. NCBI lineage: Eukaryota > Metazoa > Arthropoda > Insecta > Hymenoptera > Cerocephalidae > Theocolax > Theocolax elegans. Next base: position 26,060,959 of record CM047428.1, read on the forward strand.
CATAATACATGCACTGAGAACAAAATGTCTTTAACACAAATGCGGTGCATTAACTATTAAGATGTACGACTTTATATGCGGTTAAATGAATACTACTTAATAATTAAAGAATAATCATTTAAATATAATACTCTAAAGGAAATTCGTATGTCTTAATAGTTAATGCACCATTTTTTCGCTTGCCGTATATATACATATATATATAGTTTTGCGCACCGAAAGGTTATATTCTCGATAGATGCATACAGCAAAAATACAAAAAAGCAGAAGTACATAATGATTAAAATTATCTTAATTTAGATGTTTATTTATAAGAATACTAAGTCATTACTATTTTAGTTTTAAATGCATAAATATGTACTTATACATTTATGCATACATATATATAAATTTCATTTTTGTCCAAACTGATACGTATTAACTATTAAGAAATATTCTATTAGAAGAAATGATTTATCGTATAGTAATTAATGCATACATTTCTTCATATCAAATAAATTTTTATTTACGACAAAGCTTAATTATGTCTATTTTTTAAAGAAATATATGCATTTGCGACAAAGATATTTTGTTCTCAGTGTGCGTACATCGATTTTTCAAATAAAAATCAGCAATAAAAATTAATAGTCGTTTTATACTTTTTTACGATATTTATTGGCCATAATTTAGCAGCTGCACGCTTCAGTGACTTTTATGATAGTCATTTGTGATTGTAGAACTTGAATTTATATACGCATGTATCGAAATTTAGCGCACAATTGAATCAAATGTTCACAATCCAAAAAATTTCATAAAGTAATATGTTTCGAAAAAATAAATTAACTAAATTTTATGTATTCTTTGCATGCATAATTTCGTAGAAAGAAAAATCGAATTTTTTTCAAAAATTTAATTCTCGTATAGTCATGAATTCCTACAAATCGGATATACGTTTTTATAATAAAATGCATTTGCAACTAAATGCGGTTACGCCAATCGGATATATAATACATGCGTTTAAATAAATATATATATATCATTGAAATTTAAAGAAAAAAGATAGACATCAGAACAATACTTTGTTTTTAGAAAAAAACTAGCACACAATAAGAAACGAACGTATTCCGGTAAATTGTTCCAATATATAGGTATGAACATGCGTGCGATGCACGAAAGACATACCTGTGGCTCGACCACAAAATAGTCAAGAAGATACGGAAAACGGGCACACAAATAGAAAAAAATGCGTCTTTTTCCATTTGCCCTTTTCTGGTCTACACTATTCTTTCTCTTTATTTTCCTGAAATAGAATTCGTCGATGTACTTTTTATTCGGTTGTGTGTTGGTGCGCGCAGGAACGCACAGTCCATTTTATCTGGCTTCGCTTTGAACTCGCTCGGTACCTCGACCGCGTGTTCAATGCGCCCAGGATTATTTATTACAAAGTAAAGGATTTGAGTAGATTCGATTTGTCAAAGAGAAAGAAAAACCTGTCGCCTATGGATTTTATTTCTCCTGCCAATGGTGCAATTTTTATTTTTCTCGCCTTTATATGTAATTGGGGTCGGCTATACATATATATGTATTCCCCTGGTTTATTTAGGATTTTTCCCAGATATACCAAAGGTACATATCCGGCATTTGTTTTATATACCATTGTTACACGTACAAAGTGTAATCAAACAAATATATTTAATTAATTTTTTTACGATGCAAATAAATAATTAATTACTGTATAAAAGAGTTATTATATAGAATTATGAAATATAATGAATATGCGTACATTTTATTCAATAAATTTTAACAATGTTTTTTTATAAATACGAATAATATTAGTATTTTTACCAATATTTATATGATTATCATGTTAAATTTCATGTACTTTTCATTATTAAATATAAAAACGATCGCATAATATATTACAAAGACTCGTCATGAAAGTAGCTCTAAATATCTATATTTATTATAATTTCAATTTTAAAATCCGATTCTTTATGAATATGCATATATTTTGGCTTTCTCTAATTTTTTATTTATAACTAGCACTTTGATTTTTATTGGTAGGATAAAAGTTATTAAAAAATGTACTATAATATAGGCTATACATCTACTTATATTTATACATAAATATTCTCTCGAGTTTTACAAATTTCTATATTTAAGCTGTAGTAAATTTTTTTCATTGATAGAACAACCATATGAATACGTTTTTTTATTTAATTGTATTTTTTAATGTTTATACGAACCTGTTAATTATTAACGAAATCTATGCTTGTGATATGCCAATTGATATGCAACATGGTAATTATTATGAATCATTATTTGCAATTGATATTAAACGTGACCTGAATATTTATGAATTTAACAAAACATAACTAATGCTATACCATTTTACGGTTACCTTTTTGCTTTCAAGTTACTTGAAAGAAAAAAAATTACGTGTTTTTTATAATATATATAATAGATAGATATTTAAACGTAATCGTTTTTCATACATAATTTATATCGGTACCGTTATTTAATTTGTTACGCAGCTTCAAATGATACTATTAATTAATACTACTATCAATTAATATTGAATTTCGATATATCGAATTATCGCTCAAATGTATGCATATGCGTTTAGCTAAACTGTATAGATATATTTAAATTGTTTATAGTATTGTATTAAATAAAATGAAAATCGTAGCTCATAACAGAATTGTGACAGATTTCTATATCTTATCAACGTTTACTTGATAAAGCCTTTTATAATTACAAGGTCTGACATTCGCGAACTCTCAAAGCGCGTGTCAATAGAAGCAACAATTCCCAACAATCAGTGTCTAGTACCCAGGTGTATTGCCGTTACTCGAATTCCATTTGTTCGCGTTGAAAACTGCCAGGTTTTCCGTAACTTCAAGCATAGAGAGCTCAGATTATTTGTCCTTTATGAATGAATTCACGTGTCTAACGATTACCGAAAAAAATCAAAAATATCGTGTTTATAATCAACTTTTCTCCAAACTACTTTTTAACAATATTCGATGTTGATGATAAAGTATTAGGAAAGTATACATTAATGTTTAGCCGATCACGTATTTTCAATTAAAAGTTCATTTAATTTCAGAGGTGCTGTGTAATGTATACAACAAATATTTTCCATTCGTTTACTCGTTCTACTGAAACTACCTGGATAAACTTTCATAGTATTAAATTACCTAAGTTAAGAGGGTGTCGGGCCACGGGTCTACACGTTTCAACTAAAAAATTATATCTAAAATGTTAAGTAAAAAATCTGAACAAAATTCATGCGGATAACTATCATAAAGGAGTCTGACGTTTTGATTTTTAAAGAAAAAATACTTTTTTTAAATAATAATTAAATAAGCAATTTTTGGTTAATTAAAACTTTCATCTCAAATATTGTAAAAATATGGAAAAATTTGGGTACTTATATTGTATAAAATATGCCTAAGAGGCTGACATTCAGAATTTTTTCTAAAAGTTATTCTTTTGTTTGTAAAAAATATAAAAATGACCATTTCTGAATCTAACACGTCCTTAATATAATACAAATATCTTTACTTGCCACTAAAATAAACATCAAAAGTAAAAATGTATCGCATTTTTAATTATTTTCGAAGTATTATTAGTATTTATAAAGAAAGATTAATTGCAATTAAAATATGTATTTGAATTAAAATTTAATTTAATTTTTACAGCTATTTGCAAATTTTGTCTAGAATCTATCCACCCAGTTCTGAAATCCGAATAAAAAAGTCTACCATTCCTAAACTACTGGATGTTTAAAAAAAATTATATAAAAATTATTACAGTGGAAATTGTATAGCGCAACATTCTTTTTTTCACCAACATTCAAGCCAATTGGAATTTTTTAACTCATTGGACAGGTCTTGTTGCAAGGTTTTTTTTAAAGTATTGAATGATAAAAATCAATTGTTTTATATTCGCCTTAATTTAAAGACCTATGTTGCCATACGTTACGATAAATTATGAACATATCATTAGCAGCATTCAAAAATTTTGTTCTATACTCCGAATAACATTTCCAATTTGTACCTAAATTTTAGTGCATTTTAAAATTTTGATCCGAGCATCTAAGAAAACTGTATAATATATATATGTGTGTGTGCGTGTGTGTGTGTGTGTGTATGTGTAACATAACTTTGTTGAACAATTGATCAAATTTTTATAATTACGCAATGTGCCGAGATTTCAAAAATAATTATCGGAATACATCTAATTAAAGCGTATTAACATTCGTATTATTTTAAAGTACGGTTTCATCACACGAAACATTTCATTCAAAAGCAAACTCTTCATCATGCAGAAGCTTTGGATCCTTTGAAAGTACGTAATACACCAAAGGTATTATCATGTTTCAAATGAATTTTCAGCTTATTCAAAAGATATTTCATGGAAAAATAATTAACGAATGTAAATATATATCTTATTAATTACTGAGTACGAACTCCGTTACTTATATCTTATATACCTAGATATAAATTCTTCAGTGAGAATAATGAGTTTATATTTTAAACGCGTGCGCTGCATTTGATAGTTCAAAAGTTTATTCACTGAAATATCGGAAATTAGCCGAGTGATAGCCGTAAAAAACTTATACAGGTGGAACTTGAAATCAAAGTAAAATGGAAACCACGTGGTTTAATCCCTGCTTAGTAATGAGCTATACCTCAATTTGGTAACAAACTTTATCTTCGTCTCTGCATAGAATTAATGGGCGAGCTTTGGGATTAGCGAGCCAACTTGTCGAGGACGAGTGCATGTTATTAAATGTAATATACCTATCTACCGGTAGTCAGAGACCCCCAACGTTCTTACACAGATATATACCTATATATACGTATACATATACCCATTCGACGCGAATGATAGTCAATGTCGAGGCTCGCTCAATGTCCGTACCACGAGATGTTTGCTCGTTTACTGGAGGTAAACTCGCACTGATTTCCCATATATGTACATATATTTCGGATTGAACAACGTAAATTTAATTCTGGAATATATGTTTCAATTACTTTGAAATAAAACATTATTTTTAATGAGGTAAAACAAATTATAAAATAGATTTATTTTAGTAAATTTGACCAGTTTAAGAGTTTGTTACAGTAATCAATGCTTATAAATCAAATTGAAACAACATATTTTCATTAAGCGATTTATAGTACAAGTTATTGTAGTGCAGTTTTGGAAATAAAAAAATATCACAATTGTTTCAATTAACAAAACCGTCAGTCACAAAAGTTATTTTGTATAATTTTAATTTAGGAAAGCTAATAATAATAAGTAAGTCAAATGTTTGTAGCAAGCTTTTCTCTTGGTTAGTTATTTAGTCCGATACCTAAATATGCAGATACATTTTCTTAAGGAGAAACGGAGAATAATTTATGTTTCCTGTACGAAAGGAATGGGAAGGAAATTGAATTGCATAAAGTAGACATAACGCGTAATATTGTACGTTTTTAAAATAAATATAATAAAATGTTATAAACGAAATTTAACAACAAAAAAAAATTTATAAAAACACTTTTCTTCGTACACTTATAGTTACAGGATTTCAAAGATGACGCGAGGAACATACATCTAAATGTAAAATTTTGATATGATTCTGAACTTTTGGACAGTTACGTAGTACCAAAGTTTCCGTAACGAGTTGTGAAAGTTAAAAATAAGTATTCACATTTTATAAAAATATTTGTAATGTTTTATCACCATTTGGACTTTTTACTGCAATCATAAAACTATTAAAGTTAACTCTTCGTAACTAAAAGTAATAAATGTAAAAACATTAATTCACTTTAGGCTTATAGCATTTGCTTCGAACTTTTAAAAACATCTGGCTTAAAAGGTATCGAGGTACAGTTAAGTAGAAAATACAGTGAAGTCAATGTCTTCAAATGACTCTATGGGGGTCGAATGATTGATCATTTGAAAGGTCTTACCGAGATGAATGAAATTTTCTTTTTCACCCTCCGAGAGTATTTTTTATTCAACTAAGAGTGCCGTAAGGGCGATGTAGGTCAAAAAAGGAACGTTTGAATAATCTCTTTGTGATGAACTCCGTCCATTTGACCATATCCAAAAAAATTGTAGGTGACAACAACATTCGTTATCCCACCGGTACATTCGATGTAGTTGGCGTTGCAACTAAATTTCTACCTTGAAATGAAAATATCTAGGCAATTATACTGCCAAGATTCTTTTGGCAAATTATCTTATTCTTCTCTACAAACAATTCAAACGAATCGTTACGCGACTCGATTGAAGCCTAAATTTTCGAGAGCTAATTACCATCTTCATCAGACTGAAAGTAATTGCTATCTATGACCTTAGTTAATTTTGTTCCACTCAAGCGGACTATTATTTAGATAAATTGCTCTTCACTCTTTTAATAAATAAGTCTTTACGGATAACTAAATGTTTAAATTCCATACATCCTATAATTTATAAAACGTTAAAAATATTATTAATTGTATAAATAAATAAACAATCGTCAACAACAACGTTTAATTGATAATTATACATATAATAAATGTTTCTACGATTGTAAGTTAATTAAAAGTAAGTTAATTAGTCTACGGACTCTTGTTGAAAAAAAAACTGAATTTAATTGCCAGTAGCAATAATCAATATCTCATTCATCAAGAAAAATTGTAACCTTTTTTAGGTCAAAGTTTTTAACTTTCGAAATATGTTAATGACCATCCACAACTTGGTCTAATTTCATAAAATTGCACTTGTGGGTAACAAAAAAAAATAAGCGGAGAAAATAGATATCTCCGCTAATTAATAAAATAATAAAAAACAAAATAAATTAATAAACTAAAATAAACAATGAATTAATAAATTATCACTGAAATAATGTAAATGGTATATAAATATGAGAAGTGAAACTCACCCTGTGTGCTCGCGCGCGCTATCTCACTTTTTACTTCAAAGGAGTGTTTTACTCTCAGAATTGCATTTATATTTTTAACAATATCACAGGAGCATACAAACATGACCTACTGATACACCCACCCTTACCTCCCGCCTACCTACTTCCAAATAATAATGAACACAAGCTATATAATTGCATTTCCATTAAATGAAAGCCCATGTTCAATTCGCAACTTCGCATCCGCTACCCGTAAAATTCTATTAATATACATCCCAAAATCCTATCGCGTGGAAATAATAAATATTAACATATTAATGTTAATTACAGCGATATTGCATCACGGGAAGTATGGGACAGTTGGGCGTAACTATACATACATATATCGGTGAGAATAACTTCCTCGTAATGTATGTAATGGAAAGTATCGACATCGTTGTTAGCCATCCTTAAAATTGTTGGGTATATAGCCACACGTCAGCAGTGCACGGCCGAATTTAATTATCGATGTAATATGCACGCGTCAGCTACAATAATCGGGTCGCGCGTAGATAACGATGCAACCGCGCGAGCGCGCGCGCGCCCCTGCAACTTCCCTATCGGCGAAAACTTTGTATGCTGATGGCTCGACCTGTAACTTACTTGACAGAATCTATCGATTCTGATTGTCCAATTCGTGGTTCACTTTTCTTAAAAGTAACGAGATGCAATTATTAAGTGTTTCGTTAAAAAAATTTAAATATTACTTTATATAAATATACATATATATACATGTACATAGTATTCGCGTAAAACTATTTAGTTTTATTAAAAATAGTCGTCTAAAATTATCTGTGTAACGTACTAAAATTTTCTAATCAAACATAATTGTAGTGCAAATAATTTAGATATCTATATCAATATACTATTTAACTGAGGATCATAAAAATAAAATTATGTTATAACCAACCCATTTTCAGTAATGGCTTTATTTTAATACAATAATATAATAAAAATATCTTATCTAAAGTTATGTATGCATTAGAAAGCTAAATATTTACTTAACTTAAAATCGAATGATTGTATTATACTGTTACATACACAGAAAATAGACGCGACCTAATTACACTATAATCATATATATATATATTTATATATACACATACCTTACACGGATCAAAATTTGTATTCAAATTTGTACGATCGTACTATAAATGAAAGTTTATATTACACAGTGGTGTGATGACTTATGAATACAACTAATTGAAATTTACCAAACTGCTTCTATAATATTAATGGTTACGCAGTGAAACGCTATGAAAATGACTATTACAAATTAAATGTATATATTTCGATTATATTAATAATTTGCGATGATATTAATTTATTCAAATAATATATTGACCTATCAAAATTTCAATTCGGTAAAAAAATAAAAATTCAACTATATATATATTGCAGTATTGTTTTTATTAGCACCATCTGACTTATTTCTTCTCTAAATTTAATTAAAAATATTTTCTTTATAAGAAATATTTTATGAAATTTTTATATGATACTTTCAACAACGTATACGTTATATTGTTAATATTTCATGTATTAAGTGTTACAATTATTTTCTTAAAAATTTTAATAAATTCCATTGCCGTTTAACGCAAAAGAAGTTAATATTTTTTTGTGAAGAAATTATGTAAGCAATGTTCGTTTGTTACAAAAATATTTTGAAGTTTTGCAGAAAACTTTGAAAGAAAACATGTCAACATTTCTCGAACATTAAAAAAAGAAAGACAAATGAACAAGATATATAAACAATACGGAATAACTTTGTTGTCTTGCTCTTTCATTACAAAACGGACGCCCCGAGGTCTCTCTTGTTGATATCGAGGAAGAGTCAGAACCAATTGTATAGTTTATATTCTTTTCTCGTTCTAGCTGCCGGAAAAATGCATGCAGCAGATGCTTTCCATGAAGCGAATATTGACTTGTTTTAACGCCATACTATCGGATCTTTAATTATTTGATTTCTCCTGATGAGCTCGCCTTCCATCTCCACTTTTTATCTTTATTCGTTTTGTATATATATGCGTTTGATTAAATTTTACGAGATATATACGTATGCACTCGTTTATTGAGATGCAAAAAAAGAAACGATTTTCACAATTTTTCCTGATAGAAAGAATCGACCTCTTGTTTATATGTAAAAAAATAAAATTTTTATGTTTTTGTTTGCTTGCGCGCGATAAGATTTTATACAGCTTCAAAATTAAAAAGATACTTTCTATATTAAAATACATTTCGTCAGTATAAAACTTGCACACTTTCTTCATAAAACGTATTATTAGCAATTTTCATTTAAAAGTATATTCACTTAAATAAGCGAACATTATTTAACGGCAAAAAGTGTATTAATATACTGTTATAAGAATTTGATTTCGATATTTTTTATTTTCATCTTTTGTCACTTTTACGATAAAAACAAAGTGCTTGAAAAAACATCATTGAAAACATTAAATTGCAAATTTTTTTCAAGTAAAGATAATTCTCGATCACTTTAAAATTACGTTACTAACATTTTTGTATTCTGCAAAATTAATCTAATATAAGAGGTACAATTACTTATGTAATAATAATTATTGTGAATAGTTATTTATTTACATAATAAATAAACTATTGTTATAAAACAATCTTTTTTTATATTTTTTTTTAATATAATGAATTTACTGTGCATCAAACTTAAATCATTGCGACATTTTAATTAAGTTGATACACTTAGTTTTTCTTACGGTACGTTAAATGTATTCATCAAAGTTAAATACTCTAAATAAAAGTAGGTTATATCGTATTTAAACGTAAAACAAAGGAAAACTTTTGAACTCCACGAAATCTATTGAACCGCTTGAACAATTTATCCGATATATAGGATTGTCAATAAACATACAAACACAAAATACAAAATATTAGTTACCTTACCGCTATTACAAAAGTTATTTTGCAAATTGATAAACGTTCTTGACAAATGATAAATATTCTTTTGTAGTAAAAGTGTATCAATTTGCTCAAAACTTGTATTTATTTGGCCTTTAAAACTGTAATAATTCACTATTGTACAAAGTTCGCAGCGAATGTTTTAAAACTACCTTAAAAAGTAGTTGAAATGAAAATTACGAAATTTTGTTTGAATGACTTTATAAGTGTCAGTTGTAAATGTACAACTAACTTGATACATAAAATTTAACATTTGGTATATTTTAAAGTTTATTAATTTAACTCAATTGTACATCTCATTTTATACGTTTTTATATTCACGTATTATATTACGAAAAGCTGCCATTTCATTGGCACGTTGTACCTTCAAAGTTAAAATTTCGATGTATATTATTCTAATATAAAATTTAATTAATCATAATAAATTTATCAAACATTTTCAAAACTTTTTATGGTAAAATTATTAAAAAACATAAATAAAAATTGTTAAAAGTCTCAATCACGTAATTTTAATATTATGTTGGTACCACATTTTCCACACAAAAAAATTCTTTGTCATGACAATTCTTTGTGACGTCACAAAATCAGATACTTATATAAAACTATTAATTATTTTCGGATCTTCACATTCGATGCGAAGAATGAAAAAGGAAATATCAAAGTAAGTTGTTTTCATAGAAATCGAAGTTACCGAGTAATACAGTATAAATTGAATTTGAATAATATTTAATTAACTTTACCAAAATTTTCCAGGCTATTTAAAATTGTTTATGTTTCACACTATTTATATATGAAAATTATATTAAAAAAATGTATTATCCATTATTAAATTAATCATCTGATTTCCAAACATATTTTTGATAAATTTTAATGACTTTATATTAGTTACTACTAAAAAGCATACTTTACCACGAAATGAAATTTTTGCCAAAAATATCGTTTATATTATAATTATTTCTCAAAAACCATTTAATGAAATATTCTGAAAGTATACGATACAACTCGAATTATATGTTCTATAACCACAATTTTTTCAACCCATTTGACCGATTAGTTTGAAAGTTATAGCAAATGGAAAAAAATCAGTATTTTAATAACGTGAAAACTAATAGAAATAATTAGAAAATCCCGAGTCGTGAGCAGAGTTTTAAAAATATCGTCTGGAACATTGAAAATTGTCAAAAAAAAAATTTTTTAAATCAAGCTCAGTGATATTATTGAATAGTTTCAGAAATACAACGGTGTACGTGCGCAAACACACACGCTCAATACACTCATATATATCTATATCATTCGTATGGACATTTTCTAGAAACACGTGATTTGTATTCTAGACATGTCAAAACACATTTGTAACACGTCTTTTGGAAATGGGAAAATTTTACTATTACGAAGCAAAAGGTAAAACATTTGCACGTTACTGTAATTAATAAATGTACATATAGCATACAGATGCATTTTCTTTAATATTCACTGCAAGCATAAGCAACAAGTACTACACAAGAATATAATCCTTTGAGAAAACAAAAATTACGAAAAGTGTATATGAGGAAACAAAAAAAATATATATATACATGTCAGTATCGTGCCGCTTTATCCAAATACAAAAATAAATAAAAAAAAATGAAGCCATCGTACGACTAGTGAGGTAGAGAAAAATATTTGCTCCCTAGGTATCGCATAAACCGAGAGCGATACTCGATATTCCGCCGTTCGCGCATTAAAAGCAAATCCACTCGGCTACACACGTATATACGTCGAAATAGGATTTTCATTCTCTGTCGCGGTCCGATAAAGAAAAGGGTGAGCACAAGAGAGCAAAATCTATATATATATATACATATATATACACATTGAAACTCAGTTCGAGACTCGGTAAATCACATTTTAGGGCTGCACGTGTGGGGAATTGCGAGAGGGCACTTTATATATGTATAAACAAAACGAAAGACGTGGGTGGGCCGAAAAAAAAGGAGAGGATCAGTGAAGTGGAGCGCAACGCGAGAAATATGGATTTTCGATCTGGCCGCAGAGCGCATTACCAACCCTCTTGTGTAACTAATTACGAAGCGCGCATATATCTGTATACATGTATGTAGCTATACATACGCGTGTACGTCCATTCATTTTCCGTATATATACCTATAATACAAATACCGTATCTGATCAATTTTGCAAATTATCTTTGCTTTATTTTAAATTACCTGTTTATATGTATATACACGAGGACCGCAGATACTATATAAAACATGTAGATAATTTTCATTTAGTTGCAACAATGACCCATAATTTATAAATTAAAATTCGATCATTTTCAGAGAGTATATAAATAACATTTGTTATATTGTATAGCAATAATTGGGCTTCTTTTTATAAATAATTATATTACCTTCACTGCTGATGAAAGTGCATTGTACTTTTAGTTTGTAAAATATACGGTAAAAAATAAAATACAGTATTATATATATATAAATAGTATTATCAATATATTGTACTCGGTATCACTTAAATAATTGTGACCCTACACGTACAGTTGTGTTGAACAATCAAGAACAAGCTACTGCAGTGTGTCCAGTTTACACAAAAACAACAAGACCCTTTCCAGGCCAGAAGAGAATTTCATTAAACGAATAAATTAATTAAAACACTAACTTAACGATAATGATAATAAACTTCAGGTACAACTGCAACTAGTATAATCAATTTTAAAACTTTAACTTTTGTTAAATATATACATCAAAACTGCGCAATATTTATTGATTAACATGCAAATATATTGAAATTGACATATTTGTTTTTAATTAAGAAGATTTGAATTTTTCATTGAATCATTTTTACTAAAATTGTTTGTATTAATTAGTAATATTCAAAAGTAATATGCGTACAAATATTTACCTACGAGGATTATTTTGTTACAAATACGTTGATTAAATAACGTAAGTATTATATAAATTGATTTCGAGAAATAGCGCGTAAATCGAGAAAAATCGATGAATTAGGCATCTCAATCAGTGGTGTAAAAAGCCTTGAAAATCACATTGCCCGTCTACATTACCGTAGCTTTCACAACTTCACTTTTTCTTCCTCGACAAAGAAAAACACTTTTTCTCGGTCAATATAACGTCCAAGCCTCCCTATATCGACATATATGAGCTTCCTCGACCGCGCGCACTCAGGTTCAATAATCGAAATCGATGGAACCGCCGACGCTCAAAGTATACTTGAAAAATATCGTTATATGATTAACCCTAAAAGACTCGCAGGATACTCGAATATAAAGAGTGAGAGGTAGGGTGGATGAGCGAGAGAGAGAGAGAGAGAGGAGAGACGTATAAAAAGAAAAACGTAAGCTTTCACCAAATAACTATACGAAATCCTTATCTGCCCTCCTTTGAGCATGGGGGAAATGAAAACGGAGCCGACAGGTTATAAGAAACCTATCATTTGGATTGCCAGAAGGGAAGCGTACGACTCGATGAAAACGGGTCCAAAGGGATGCACTCCGACTTGGAAGCGAACGATATTTAGATGTAGCGCGCTACCCCGGTACACCGAATACCGGGAATAATGTATACATATACGAGTGAACTGCACACGACGGAATTCCCTCTGAATTCAACAAATTATATTCAAATGCTTCATCCAACTTCTAAGATTATAATTTATTATCATTAAAGAAAATATAATGTATTACATTATATATTATAAATAATTTTTTAATGTTTTTTTGTAAAATACTGTCGAAAGTGTTTGATATATGTATAGTTATTCAATCGTAACTAACGGTGCTTTCTAAATGTGAATTAGTGAATAACCACTAAAAATATAGTGATAAGTCAGTCACTATCACAAAGTAGTGAATAGTTACTAATTCAATTAGTCAAAATTTACTATTTTAATAGTGAATATTCACCAATTTCGTGACAGTGACTGACGTATCACTATTTCATTTTTACAGAGTGTATTAATAATTTTTATAATATTTTTATATCATTTAGAAATAATTCAAATAATTTTTGCGTTTACTCGTTATATGTAAATAACAATAATGTCGACCCAGATTCTTCAACGAAATTTGTCCATGAAAATTTTAACGTATTTCTTTTTATTTATGAAAATCAAGTAATATTATTTGATGACTTTGGTCATTTACTAGATTGTATAAAATTCTTCACGTGTAAATTCACAATTTAGTATTAAATCTTAACGGGGCACCAAAGTCAAGTTTTATTCTCCCGATACCTTACCAATCTCAAAAATCACATATAATTAGTTATAATTAAAAAAGTAAGGTTAATATACGTAAATTTAAGAGAACAGTCTCTTTACTTTATTAATAATCTATCTGTCTTTAAAATTTGAAGGAAAAATATGGACTAGTTTTAATTAGACGAGCGTATAACGTAAAATTGCACGAAATTATCATAAATTTTGGTAAGGGATTACTCGAAAATCAATCGATATTTTTCCTTCAAATTTTGAACTGAGATAGATTATTAATAAAGAAAGGGGACTGTTCTCAATTTGCATAAATTATCGTACTTTTTTAACTGTAACTAATTTTTTGAGACGTTTGAGGTTGGCATGGTAGGGAGGATAAAACTTGACTTTGATACCCCGTTAAAGTTTCCTAAATAAAGTTTATTTTTCTCTTCTATTTTATTCCACTATCTGTTGGCCACTGTTGACGCAATATTTAATTTACCTTTAAAAACTAAGAAGAGGCTAGATCTGCGAATGATCCAAACGCGTCTATATATTCATTGAGTCGATGGAGTTACAACATAGATCTGGATTTTCTTGGTACGGTCTACTGGCATCATCAATTTTATCGGTGAGTCATGTCAAGGGGTATCGAATACGCTATAGCATTGTGTGCACATATGCCAAGTGTATGAACATCCGAATGATATACGTATAGTACAACCTTGCACTGGTTTCGCTTCATCATTGTCCATTCTGTCATTTTCAATGTCGTTACTAGTAGTGCATAACAACATAACGACATAACTGCTTGGTTTATTACGGTGTGAGAAATTCCATCTTATGACATTCTCTCAATTAGCTTTATCGCATAGATATATATACACTGCGCTAAATTAATTTTATATATCTATATCGTAAGTAATCGCTACTATTATTCGAATAGCTTTATTAAATCACTTCTTGTCTGAATTAAAAAAAAATAATTGTGTTTTTTCGTTCATGCAACTTGTACCACAATTTTTTATAGTAATTGTGTTTTACAGTATTATTATTTTTAGTTGTAACTTCAAAACGGTATAAAACGTTTTAAATAAAAAATTTAATGTCAAAATAAAATTTTTGATACATTATGTATATATATTTGAGAAGTGTTAAAATAACGTTACTATAAATATATATTTCTAAATTTTGATATTCTCTGCCTGCACTCAATTATTTACATTTTTGTGTTAAAATATTTATCAAGTGTGTTTAATGTGTACACGTTCATTGGTTTAAAAAATTTGACGTGTATTGAATTGTGTCTTAGAATAACCTATAGGTACTGCACGCATTTGCCGTTCTGATTGATCGGCTCGAATTCCATATCCTGATTGGTTGGTTCAGTTAACCGGAAAATCTCGCCACATTTTCCAAAGATATATATAAAGACCCCTTTCGCCACGTAAAGTCAATTGATTGACTTTTCTCTTTAATAAACGACAAGAACTGCAACTTTACCAAAAAATCTTACCAGTTAAAGTATCTAAAAAATAGGTATATATATAAATATATCTATTATTACGATTGATTATACAGGTTGGAATACTTTAACTGGTAAGATTTTGATAAAGTTGTGACAGGGATCAACTTCACGAATATTTTTAAATAATCCATTCTCTCTTTTTCTTCTTGTTCTTTGTAAAGAAGAAAATATATACGTGTATATACTTGCTGTAAACAATTTATTTTCACACTGCGACCATTAACCCAATCGAAAACAAAATGTAAACGCATGCGATAAATTTTGGATTCTTTATGTTTACAGTTGATATATATGTGCTTACTTCAACATATAAGTGTTATACTCTGAAAATTAAAAATGGTAATTTCAACAGGTTTATTAAAAAATTGGTTCTAATTAATAGTAAAAAAATATTTTAAACAATTATACAAAGCTTTAACGAGTCAAGTTATTTATCGAATTGCACAACGTTTCGGGGACAAATTTGCCTCCATCTTCAGGTGCTTGTGATTGTTACATTGCGTTTCAAACAATTCTTGTCAGTATTTCGGAGTGTCAATTCTTAAAGAAGTTATAAAGCAGTCTTCTCTAAGAACTGACACTCCGAAATACTGACAAGTTTTGTTTGAAACGCAATGTGACAATCACAAGTTTAGCACCTGAAGATGGAGACAAATTTGTCTCCGAAACGTTGTGCAATTCGATAAATAACTTGACTCGTTAAAGCAATCGATAATCCTACCCAAACTACAAATTCACGAGTGTTAAATATAATAAAATTATAGAAAGCAATAGCATTTGACGTATTTGAAGCAACTAACGAAAGATTTGGAAAAGATGTTTAGATGACACAAGTACAAACAGGAAAAAGCGTTGGTTCTTACCGAGGTATCCACACACTCTAAGTATATATCTTTAAATAGAAAAATAAAAGATAGCGTAGAAAAGGAAGGAAGGAAAGAAAGAAAAGAGGCAGTAAGCGAGAAAAAGAGACAGTGTATAGAGAAAGGAAACATGATCGAGGAGAATGGCCCTCGAAAGAGAGTGTGCCAACGGTGCTTGTTACGAAGGAATTCAGCTCCCTCACTGGCTATACCTTCCTGCACCTCCCTCCTTCATTCCCCGGCGAGTCATAGAGCGCTGATAGCTCTGCACAGAGGAAGATAGAGAGAGGAGGAGACCGGGGAAATGTTTGATGCTCGTACCAGTCGGATACGCGCTCTCTCGCATTCGACGCGTGCATTGTTCCCTCTATGCGAAATTCTCGAGATGGAAGCCTCGAAAAGTATGCTCCGAATTTCTTCTCGCGCTCAGTGAATCGACGCGGGGGCATTGTTGCTCGAAGATGGAAAGTTTTACGCGTGGGTGAAAAGATTATACGCCTATATTGATAGAGGGGAAGTTTTAATGTACAGACTAGACTTTTTCTTTCCTTCTTCTTCTTCTTCTTCTTCATTACAGGAATGAATTTCGATTGGAGTTCTTGGCATTCCCTTTTTTCTTTTCTCGGTAATGATATTTGATGTATATTAATATAATATAGATTCAGGGGTTTCGTGTAGTATTAGAACACATTTTTGTTCCACTATATCAAAGTGACGACAAATGATAAAATTGTACGTTTTTTCTTTATAAATTTTTCTTCTCGAATATTGTGGCGAAACTCGGAAAGTTTACCTTAAAAACAATCGCAATACACAAAAAAATTTAAATCGTTACAAATACCGTAATGCGCTTGGCGTATTATATATATTTAGAGCTCCATATCTTTCATTTTGTACATAAGACACAAAATTATATGATTTTGGTTTTTGTTTAATTATTAAATTTAATCTCACGTATCAGATTCTGATTCCATTAATTTTCTTAAAATAGTTAATACATTATTGACGTAAATTCTTGTTCACTATAGAAAAACTGAAGTATTTCAATTTCCCAATATTTTCAATTCACAGCATTGACAGAACGAAAAATAGAAAAGTTCTTCGGATTTTTCAGAAATATATAAATTGAAAAATAAATACATTGTACATATACTGTAGTTTTAAAAACAAAATGCAAACTGTGTTGGCGTGTCTTTAAAAATAAGATATTCCCTTTAACGGTGTGCGGATCTAATTATTAAAAAAAACACAAATACTCAAATTTGAGTAATGAATTTCACTATCTATTAGATATTACACAAGGATGGATAGTAAAAAGTTTGTATTATTCAATAATGTACAATATAAATGAATGAATTTAAAATAATTTAACTTTTATTATACGCAAAGAATTTAACTATATAGTTAATACTATCTATATATTATTACGCATAATTATAATTTTAGGATTTTCAAGTAGTAATTATATATAATGAATTATAACAGTTTATAACAAATATTGTTATAACTCTTGTATAATGTACCTGCTCTTTTCACATTTCAAATAGTGACATTAATTGTAAGTGAACGTGTAAAATACATTTAAAATTGGCATATAAGTAATCAATCATACTACTGACAAAGATATTTACTGAAAAATTGTGGACATTGTAACACCGAAAGCTGCATCAGTATCCGTGAAAAGATTAAGAGATCATGTCAAGTTTACGTTAGATAACAGGAAAGTTCACTAATATTACCTTTTAAAACTTTTCAAATTACTAAACTCTGTTATTTGCTCAAAGACAAAAAAGAGAACTCAAAATAAAAAAATGTGTAATATAAAGAATTATTAAAAAATGAGAATTAATTGTGTTAAAAATGACTATTTAAAAGTCATCGCATAATTTAAATACGGTGGAAATTAATCCCTAAAGAATAATAATCATTAATCAGCTACTCTTTGTACACATTAATTAAAATCTCTGAATTCCCAATCGGCGCGAAGCTCGTGCGTAAGCCGATTAAACGGGTCCCCACGCTTATAACCCGATAAAAATGTCATTAGAGCGTAAAAAAGAAGAAAGATTCGCAAGGTCGGAAAATAAAATGCGTCACCTCCTTTAACATCACGGGATTGACTTAGCGTCAAAGCAGCAACGTAGATCGAATGAAATTAAACCGCGGACTACCGAGTTTTCCATCAGCAGGTGGTGCGAGATCATCGTCGACATCTCGTTTTGCCCGCTGCTTTTCAATTAGGAAATTTTCTGGTCGGAAATAACCGCGCCCTGAGTCCTCTAAGAAGACGAACGAGAAAGCCACGCGGCAAAATGAAAGAACGAACCGAGTCGAATAAGAGTTCACCAACTTTAAATGAAAGTGGTACTGCTGGATACGTTTTTTCTTCTCTCAAGCAAATAGGACATAGTTCGCACTTGAAGACATTTTGGTAGGAGTAGTTTAACTTTTGGACCGAGAATTTTATTGCGGTGAAATGGAATGCTTTGATTATACAGTATATTGCATTATTAATTTTCTAGTAACATTTAGATTTAAAATTACTTTATCTTTTCAACTGATATATAGGTATAATAGGATTCCTCGCCGGAACCGAGTGCCGCAAATACACGAGGTAAAAAAGCTCACATTGCCACTAGTGCACAACACTTTATTTTTTATATTTGTTACGAATATTTGCGTTCCAAAGGCTTTAAAAATTTGTAAATTATGCAATTATTGCGCTGTAACTTATAAATCCGTTAATATCGACGCCAAAGTATTGCGTGTGCGTATGTATTTCATGTATGAGACAAAAAAATGTAAATCTTTACAACGGGCGCAAAATTTATACAATAAGTCAAAATTTTAAAATAGCCAAAATTTTAGATGCAGACTAAATATATTTTCCAGGATGGGCAAAATCAATTTTTGGCAAAAGAATTAATATGCATCAAAGTTATGAAAGTTGAAAAACTAGTTTTTCTTTTTCTTCATTTTTCCATTTTTCATCACTTGTAAAAATGTTTTATTCAACAATTATTGACCTGGATAAAATTTTTTTTGATATAATTATTTGAATTATACTGTTTTTATTTAATTTGAGCAAGAAAATTTTCAAATTATTATAACATTAATTTATCAAACTTATTAAACATGCATGAATATGTTTAATATAACTGATAAAACCTGCTAATGGGGTTTTTATAGCTTTTTCACAAAGTAATGGTTTTTAGTATTCTTGACAGATAACGTTTAATTAATAATAACTGTCAAGATTACTAAAAAGAACTACTCGGTGAAATAGGTCTGCAAAAGCCTAATTAGCAAATTTAATCGGTTACATTAAGGAGGTGGCATATCCGATAGGTTACCGACTGAGTAAACAAAAATAAGTATTACATTTACTTAAAAAAGTGTGGAGCTTTATGCAAAACCCGAATACAAAAACAGTATATAATGAAATAATAAGTCACTTTACAAAGTTAGAGGTCATTTATAACAAGCACACACTAAAAAATTTCTACATTGCAAAATTACAGAAAACGTACATATTCGGTGTAGAATTTTTTTAGGGCGTTCTTGTTATATTGACTTGAAACTGTAGAATGATTTATTATTTAATTATCTACTGCTTCTGTATTCGAGTTTTACATAAAATTGCATATTTTTAAAAATAAAAGTAATAATTTTCTTTTTTTGCTCGGTCGGTAACCCACCGAATATGCCACCCCCTTAAACGTATAAATACAAGTTTAATATAACTTTAATAAGTTGTTGCCGTTAAATAAACATAGTATATTTCAAATAATTATATGAAAAAAGTTGAGTAGCATGAAATGGATACTTGAGTGCTAAAATAGTGCTATTTTTACAATTTTCTCATTTTTACCATTTGTTTAATTTCTTATATCATTGATTTAAAATGAGATCCTATCTAAAATTTAATTTTGTTAAAAAACTAAAGTTATTACAGAAAATAATATGGTTCAATATGTGACATTGATGCTGACGTACAGACCAAAATCGAAACTGACAAAATGAGCTCAAGGTAATGAAAAATGAAAAAAATAACTATTTTATAACTTGCATAATTTTTAATGCAATTAATTTTTTAACCTATTTTTTTTTGCATATCCTGAAAATTTTTTAGTCTGTATCAAATATTTGAGCTATTTTTAAATTTTGACTTGTACACTTGACGTACAATATATAATATAAATATGTATATATACTTTTGCGTGCGCTAAATTTCAGCATCAAGTGCAAAAAACTACTTTAGTCCCTACACTGACAGAACTATTTCTTATAAAGAAATTGTGCATTTGTTGTTATAAATTATAATATCAACATATAATAAAATTATATTTAATCAATATTAACACTTACTTTTGTTAGTTTTTAATTGTTAAGATTTTAGGAAAATGAAAATTAATGAAAATTAATCTAATAAAATCTAATTTAAATAATATTTTATGAATGTAAACAAATATTCATTTGCCAATCTTAATAGTTAAAAAACGACAATTTTCTGAAACATTGCTCTCAATGTATTTCTAGGATGCAAAACGAGAAATTTATGCATGAGTTACAAAAAAATATTACCTCATTAAAGACAAATTTTACAGGTTAACCTTTTTATACCTTTTCATGCATGATTGTTGATTGCGATTGTTGCGGAAAAATATAGAGACTTCGTGAAATATAAATTCAATTGTAGTAAAATTTAAATTAAATTGTGGAAAATATTTTCTCGATAAGAACATACTAAATGATGTAAAAACAAAATACGAATCCAGTACGTTGGTTAACGTAGTCATTTTGCTATAGAAGTACCATAATGCTGAGTGTTTCTTGGCAATAGATGCCATTGGTAATCAAAAGAAACAAAAAAGGAAAATATTTCCATGTACTTATAAAAACGATTTATTGTTTTGTAAATATTAGAAAACGTATTCATTATTAACTTTACAACTTAATTTAATAATAAAATTATAATATTACTGAATAAAACTTATACAGAATGTTTTAAATAAAATCACGTAATAAATATAAAATAATAAATTTTAGTACAATAAAGAACAGTTGTAAATTGTAATGAAGATCGATCTATATATATATAATTATAAAAAATTAAATATTCCGATATATTTGAAAGACATTTTCAAAAAGTTCAAAGTTTCAAAAAATTATGAATAATAATAATACTTCTGACTATTAAATTTTTTAAAAATTTTGTTCGGTGTTCTTAAATTAAGACTAATGAAATAAATAATTTATTGTGCCATTTGTACATAAATAATTTATAATTCGTAGTATCTTAATTAAATATAATTGATAAAATCAACCGACGCGATGGCGCAGTGGAAGGTTAAGCAGCTTTTGCGGCGGTTAGTACTTGGATGAGTAACCCATCCTCACGCGGCTTTCAAAATCGGTTACATGTTTTACCACACTCCACAGGGTGCAGAGAGAAAGATGTGGAACATTCAGTTTCGATTCTAAGATCTACGCAATGTGATCCGAAGACTTAAATAGATTATTATAACGTTACAATACACTGGCAGTCTCTTTATTAATTACTATTATAGGTTTTCTCTTTCACACGGACATAACTCTGAGCAAATGCGAGGCGGTGGGGAAAAATCAGGAGGTGAAAAAGAAAAGAAAATATGCACCCCCACACATAAGTGATAGAGGTGTCCCATAAAATTTTGCCAAGCTACGGGTATAGAACTGAAAGAATAAAATCACTATGAAAAAATAAGATGGAGTGAGATTTTTTAAAAATTGATTCCGCGAAACTTAAACTTATCTCCGTCTTAAAGCTACTTAATCACGATAAATTCCGTTGGCGAATGCAATGCGAAAGCTCGGAAAGTTCTTTCGTAGGAAAAAAACGAGAAGAGATAACTACACGAACGTCGCACGCCAGAGAAATATTATCCGCTTCAAAATTAATTCCCAAGAATCGTAAAACCTTTTTAAAAAAAGAAGTATGGAACAAGCGAAATCTCGAGAGCGGATCCTACAAAATTGCGAAGCCGCGGAAATATACCGAGCGGGAATGGAAAATGAGTGCACGAACGTGGATCTGCTCGTGCAAAATAAAGAAAAAAAAGAAGAACTATACAATGCCTCCCGTCTTTCTAGTGGGGTACGTACAACTAGTTTATATGACCACCACAGTCAACGAACCCGTGGCGAAAAAGATGCGTTCGCTAAAAGATGTACGCGGTGTAATTTTCCTGAGCTTTACATTTTAGTTGTGCTTTTATCACGTTTTTTTCTCACTCGCGCGAAAATGGCTTTTATACGCGAGTCATTAATTATCTTTAAATGCGAAAATTAAATTAAATTTCAGAAAATAAAGTGTGAATAATCGTTTTAATTAAGATAAACTTTAATAAATCTTATTGAACAAATAACGTGTCAACGGCACCAAAATTTACTAACAAACTACATTTTCGATTGAAAATTTAAATAATTAATATACTTTCGATAAGTGAACTTTTCCCATAATGAATATTAATCAGGTAATTTAAATGAATCCATTAGCATCATCGGTGAAAGATTAATGGAGGTTTTTACTTATTACTTGACGATAAAAGGAATAAAATAGCAAAAAATTTTTATATAATTAATAATAACATTAATTAATCATTTTATATAGCTGTTACTATTTTTATTCTTATATATATATTCTATTTAATTAAAATTAATGCATAATTAAAAACAACAATTAAATTTCCTGTATTTAATTTTGCAAACATATTTTATCCAATATTTTCTCTACATACTTCGTAACTTGAAAAATATTTAAATTATAATATTTTAATCAATCTGCACTGAGAAAAATTTTAGATTAAAAATTACTATAGTTTCTAGTAAAGAAGTCACAGACTGACAAACTGAGAAAAATTAGTGTGGTTTACAGTAAAAATTACTATAGATTGTAATAAAATTTACTATAATTCTTGTAATATTTACTATAACTTTTCTATATTTTAATATAAACTATAGTAATTTTTCCCAGTTTGTCAGTCTGTGACTTCTTCACTAGAAACTATAGTAATTTTTAATACAAAATTTCTGTCCGTGTGTTAAGAGTACATTAATTTCTCAAAAAAAAATTTATCAATTTAACATTTTAATAGAGACATTTCCTTAGATAGCTTATCCCTTTTCGAAATAATAAAAATATTTATTCTAATAATTGCATCTATTGACATTATTATATCACAATATACTCTAAACTTTCCGCATGCAATAGAATCTATTCAGTTGAGTATACAAAATTGATTTAATTGATTTATCAGAATGGTTAAACAAACTTTTGTAAAAGATAACAATGTGTAGTATAATTATAAAAAATACAAGTCGAACTACTAATTATTCTACTATTAATATCCTAGGTAATAATTTTCGTTAAATTTTTCTGTTACTTAATTTATAAACATTTAAACTCGTTCTTGAAATTAATAACCCGTAATAAAGCACAATCTAATATTTAAGTAGTATATAGTCATTAATAAATGTCAGGCACCAACAAAGCAAGGTAACTTAGTAAAAACTTCATATTGTAGTGATATTCATTGACATAAGTGAAGTACCCGAGTCCCCGTAAAAAAGATAATAAAAACAAAAATTTACGTCATTCGCATCGTTCCGTCCACGTGGAATTTCAACTAAGCACTCGATACCCTTGAGCCTGCTTTCGGAGTCCCAATCCAAATAGAAGAAAATAAGCTCGACTGGAAAAATGTCACAAGTCACTCTCTCTCTCTCTCTCTCTCTCTCTCTCTCTCTCTCTCTTTCTCTCTCTCTATCTTTTTGTGTACCATGACATACTGGATATATATAGGTCTACAGTGGTGGAGTATGAGATTTGTAAGACGGCGCGACGACATAAGTACGCGCGTTTTGGGTGCGAGACACAATAAGCTCGAGACACTGCCTCTGAGACGTTCTGTCGATCAAATTTACCGTTTATATAGAAACGAAGGTTGCATCGTAGTTCACACTAAACTTGTATTTGTATATTCTCATGATAACAATAAGTGTAAAAAATAAAAACTATGCGAAATTTTGTCCAATACACTTAAGGTTCACAATCAATCTGGTAGATCGACTAATTTTTTTATCTCACAGTGACTCTGTGCGTCAATACTAATTATTTTAAGGGGACAAGCCTGGGTTAATATTGAAACAACAATATTCAATTTTAACAATTAATAATTTCTTTTATAACAATGGAAAACATTTCTTAATTTTTTGAACAAATTATATAATTATTAACTTTTATTTTAAAATTTTTTGGCTAATATATATGCGACATAACTATTTTAATCAATTATGAGACTCCGTACTCTGATTTTTTTCCATAATGGACTTACCGCAGCATATCTCAGGAAACACTTCATCGAATAGGCTAAAATTTTAACAGTCCCTTTTAAACATGATTTAAATCCACTTGAATGGAAGAGAATTTGAATAAAGGTCTAAATATTTATTTCAAAAAATGATTCAGCTATTTTTTACACAATTTTTGAATTTTTAAATGAATTTGGTAAGAATAATATTTTATTACAATTGTAACACAGTATGTTCCACTCTTACAATTACACGATTGCTGTCGAGCAGGCTAGCAAAATTTTATAAATTTTAGAATGCGATACTAGCGCCTTAGCGGCCGAGAAAATTAAAACGGGAGAGCGTAGCCGATGTAAGGCAGAATCGGACGAGACTCGGAAGCGTGCGATTGAGACGAGTCCTCGAGCGAGCGTAACCTCAAAATATCAATAAAGACTTCTGTTAGTAGTACAAACCGGGGTGTTTTTTATTCTCCTCGTCCTGGTTAAGACATCGTGGCGACCGTGACAGGACGTGTTGAGTAATTTAAGACTATTTGAATAAAATAATTAGTGTACTAGAAGTTTAAACATGGAGGCGCTAAAGAGGCAAAGAAAAGCATTACGCACAAGTTTTACAAAGGCTCATACAGCGTTTATACTCGCAGTCGACAATGTTCAGATACCGTTAGAAGAGAAAATGATAGCCTTTGAACTTCTAGAAAATAAAATGGCCAAACTGAACCTCATACACTCTTCGTACAATAAAATCTTATGCGAAAATGCAGCAATCAGTGAAGAAGATTTGAACAAGGAGATGGAATCAGACGACTTATATAAAACGAATTTTTTGAAGGCCAAGATGAAGGTAACAACAGGAACTGCGCCACAAATGGGAAACTCGTCTACCGTCAATAGTACGAAACTGCTCAAGCTTCCAAGTATTGAGCTACCGAGGTTCCACGGCACTATTAAAGAATGGCTTCCCTTCTGGAGCCAGTTTAAGAAGGTGCACGAAAATACGTCGCTGACCAGAGAAGATAAATTTCAGTACCTCATTCAAGCGACCGCTCCAGGTTCAAGAGCTCACGAAATTATAAGTAGTTTTCCACCTACTGCCGGCAATTATGAGGAAGCTATCGCGTGTTTAAAAAACCGCTTCGGACGCGATGACGTGGTAGTTGAATTTTATGTACGCGAATTATTGGGTTTAGTGCTTCAAAACGCAGTAAGTGGTGGCAAAAAACAGACTCTATCAAATCTATATGACAAAGTAGAATCGAACATTCGCGCTCTCAACGTGCTCGGTGTAACCACAGATAAGTGCGCCGCCATGTTGTATCCGCTCGTCGAGTCATCTCTGCCGGAAGAAGTTTTACGCGCGTGGCAGCGAAGCGGTCAACGGGAGACGATCAACGCAGCTACGGCAGTGTCGACTGATGGAGAAGCTCCTACGAAGGACCGACTTACGCTCTTGTTGGCGTTCTTGCAGAGAGAAGTTGAAAATGAGGAACGGATAGGAATGGCATTGACGGGATTTGGTATACCGACGGAACACGAAAAAAATAGGAAATTGAAAGGTAAAACTGAATCGAATAAAGAAATAGCTAGTGCAAGCGCTCTTTTTACTGTAAAAGAAGAGATTAAATCGTCGTGTATTTTTTGTAAAGCGAGTCATGAAAGCGCGAATTGTAATGTAGCACGTAAACTTTCGATGGATGAACGTCGAGATATTTTGAAAAAAGAAAACGTGTGTTTCGTATGCTTAAAACATGGTCATATATCTAAAAGGTGCCGAGTTAAAGTAAAATGTGATTGGTGTGCTAAACGGCATGTATTACAAATGTGTCCGGGTTTATTTACGAAAGAAAATTCACAACGTACATCAAACGACATCGAAACGAAAGCCGAAGTAAAAGGTACACCGAGCGAACATAGCTTAGCCACGTTCTCGGAATGGCCCGACGTTTGTTTACAAACACTACGCATAAAGATGTACTCCGATACACACGAAAAAGTCGTACGAGCAATAATCGATTCGGGCTCTCACCGTTCATATGTGCGTGAAGAAGTTGCGAGAGAACTCGGCTATATTTCTCACGGGAAACAAGAGGTTAAATTGTCGCTATTTGGTGGAGTTAAGGGGATGTCGGACCCGTAGCCTCCATCAAAAGCCGCTCAATCTCGCGGCTTCGAATGGCGCTGTAGTCAGGTGTCGACTTCTACGATAAACGTACTTAAAACATAAATTATAAATTTTACAGCTACATAGAGCTGTTGAAAGATACTTTCCCCCCTAGCTATGACTAAACTTAAAGTAATTATAATATTACTCTTGGCAGCAAATGTTTATTTTTTTAAAGAAATGTGAAATACGTCTCATATTCAATAAATCTATATCTGCCGTAATGCTACACGCAACGTATTTCACATTTTTTTAAAAAAATAAACATTTGCTGCCTAGAGTAATATTATAATTACCTTAAGTTTAGTCATAGCTAGGGGGGAAAGTATTTTTCAACAGCTCTATGTAGCTGCAAAATTTATAATTTATGTTTTAAGTACGTTTATCGTAGAAATCGACACCTGACTACAGCGCCATTCGAAGCCGCGAGATCGAGCGGCTTTTGATGGAGGCTATAGCTCCGACATCCCCTTAAATCGAGCGGTGTACATGAGGTGTATAATGTATGTTTGAAAAACATCGATAATTCCTACGCGTGTAATTTTATTGCACTAAACAAAGATATAATTTGCGAACCTCTCAAGACATTTAAAATAAGTAAAATAATAGATGATTTAAAAGCAAAAAATATTGTTTTGTCTGATTCGACTTTTAATTCGAGCTCTATTGATTTGCTTATTGGGGCTGATGTCGCGGGTCGTTTAATGACTGGCAAAAAATACGATTTTGATAACGGGCTGACTGCTTTTGAAACATTTTTAGGTTGGACATTAATGGGTAAGTTACATACGCAATCACCTCGTACCGATTCTACACTAACAATTACGTCGATGTTTATTCAAGAGGCCAGTCTATCGAATTTGTGGCGATTAGATATAATTGGAATTTCGGATCCAATTGAGAATTTGAAAAGGTCGAACGTGATAAAAGAGCTCGAGATTTTTTAGTTAGGACAACTTATATGACGCCCGATAATCGCTACGTAGTTAAATTACCATGGGTCGAAGAACACGTACATTTACCAAGTAATTATGACATCGCGCGTACTCGTTTAGAAAAAGGTATACAAAAACTTAAAAAACAAAACCTTTATACCGCATATGAAGATATTTTTAAAGAGTGGCTTACGCAAGGCATAATCGAAAGAGTACCCGATAATGAAATTAACGATTTTTCCCATTATTTGCCACATAGGCCCGTTATCAAGCTTCACGGTACGACCAAAATAAGACCCGTGTTCGACGCCTCGGCGTGCAAGACGGGATATCCGTCGTTGAATCAGTGCCTCGAAGTCGGTCCGAATTTAATTGAACTTGTGCCTGCGACTATAAACCGTTTACGTGAGGGAGAAATAGGCGTAGTGTCGGACATAAAGAAAGCATTTTTGCAAATAGTTGTAGACAAGAGCGATAGAAATTATTTAAGATTTCTTTGGAAAGAAAATGATAAAATTATTGAATTTCGCCATTGTCGCGTTGTGTTTGGGTTAGTTTGCAGTCCATTCATATTAGCCGCGATTATCGAGTTACTTTTGAACAAAGCTTACTGCGCAGAAAATGTAGATTGGTCTAAAGAAACTGTAACAAAACTAAGAAGTGCTTTTTACGTTGACAATTGTGTGACCAGTGTTAATTCGGTGTCTGAACTCAATAAATTTGTAAGCGAATCTACAGCAATTATGGCTTCGGGCGGATTCGAACTTCGTGGCTGGGAAAATTCGGGCAACGGTTTCGATAGTGAAACATCGTTAGTTGTAGGTATGCGATGGGAAAAGAAAAAAGATACACTCGGTATTAATATGAATGCGTGAGATATTAACATACCGGACAAAGTTACAAAGAGAACTATTTTATCCATAGCGCACAAGGTTTACGACCCGATAGGTTTGACCAGCCCAGTATCACTGCAGCCGAAATTACTGTTACAATCATTATGGGAAGATAAATTAGAGTGGGATACTGAGATTAGTATTAAAAAACGAACCGAATTTTTACAATGGCTAAGCGACTTGTTTATTTTAAAAGAAATTGAAATCCCTCGAAAATTGGAAAGGGGTAAATTATCGCTACACTGTTTCGGGGACGCAAGCGGTTCGGCATATGCTGCGGTAATTTTCGCGAGGATTGAGACAAATAATCATACTTTTGTTCATTTATTAAATGCTAAGGCAAGGGTAGCTCCGAAAAAATGTACGACCCCTCGCCTAGAGCTAATGGCAGCCACTATTGCCGTTCGACTCGCTTCCAGTGTTGTACAGTCATTAACACGTGAAATAATATCTGTTACTTATTGGACGGACTCAACCACGGTCCTAGCGTGGATAAATCGCGATCTAGATTTAGGTACGTTTGTTCGAAACCGTGTAAAGGAAATTCGATCCTCTAGCAAGCTTACAGATTGGAAGTACGTACCGGGCAATTTAAATCCCGCTGACCTTCCGTCCCGAGGATGTAGCGCGACTTTCTTGAAGGATTCGAAGTGGTGGTTAGGTCCTCAGTGGTTATATCACGGAGAGTCGGTATGGCCTGAACTCAACACGTATGTGAACGATATTGACGAAAATTCGGTGAATAGTGAATTAAAAAAAACGCCGTCGTTAAGTATGACAAATGTAGAAATTTTGAATTTTGAGGCGAGTAAAATGTTTTCGTCGTACACTAAACTGCTACGATTTTTAGCATGGATGAATCGATTTTTTGAAAATTGCAAAGTACATAGTAGTAATCGTAAGAAGGCATTGACTTCGATGAATTTAGAGAAAGAAAAGCCGAAACTAGTTTGTTTGACTAAAGAAGAGATAGATATGGCCGAAATTAAATTATTTAAATTTTTGCAAAAGATTATGTTTCAAAATATGCGAGCAAACAAACTAACGTCATTTAGAACGTTCCGCGACGAGAACGATTTATACGTGTTGAAAACTAAAATATTTAATCGTAATGATGATCGTTCATTTATATGCCCTATACTTTTAGATTGCAATCACGATATTATTTTTATGCTTGTTCGTGAACAACACGAAAAATTGAAACATGCAGGATCTCAAATTATAATAAGCAATTTAAGAGATCGATTTTGGATCATTTCTGTACGCAAGGTTATTCGGTCAGTTATTTCGAAGTGTGTAGTTTGTCAAAGACAGAATGCTAAACGTATGGAATGTGAGTCTCCGCCTCTACCCGTCAACCGCGTTCGCGACGCAAGAATCTTTGAAATTGTAGGTGTTGATTTCGCAGGCCCGCTATTTATTAAAGGTGGAGGTAAAGGGTGGATATGTTTATTCACGTGCGCTATATACCGAGCGGTGCATCTCGAATTAGCTTCTTCATTATCTGTCGACGGATTTTTAGAATGTCTTCGGCGGTTCATAGCTAGATGTGGACGACCTACTACCATATATAGTGATAACGGCACAAACTTCACGGGAACCAACAACGCGTTTAATAGTTTAGATTGGTCAAAAATAATGAAACATAGTTCGGTGCAACAAATACAGTGGTATTTTAATCCTGCTTCTGCGCCTTGGTGGGGCGGTTGGTGGGAGAGGTTGATAGGCATACTTAAAACAATTTTGCGCAAAATTTTAGGTCGCGCTTGCCTAACATATGAAAGTCTGACTACTGTTTTGTGTGATGCGCAAGCCGTAATTAACTCTCGTCCGTTAACCTATCTTTCAGAAGATTCATGTGATTTAAAACCTTTGTCTCCGGCTATGTTTCTGCACGAAATGCATGAAACAGGTGTTCCCGATTGCGACATGATCTATCATGAAAAACTAAATAAAAAACTTAAGCGTAGACAACAAATAATGCGTGATTTGCGAGTAAGATTTCGCAGTGAATATTTAGGCCAACTGTTGCTTAAAAACGGTAAGAAGGAAAACCGAAAATTAAATATCGGAGACGTCGTATTAATCGGCGATGATACGCGTAAGCGAGTAGACTGGCCTCTTGGGCGCATAATAAATTGTATTCGTGGTCAAGATGGGAACACCAGGGTTTTTATATTAAAAACCAAAAATGGTTTGATTAAGAGACCTTTACAAAGATTATACCCTTTAGAGTGTTCTAGAGACACGGTACAATTTACAGACGATTTGCGTGCGAAAGCGAAAACAAAAAATGATTTATGTAAAGATACAAAATTATGTAACGAAATGTCACCTGCGAAAAATAATAAGTGTAAAATTGCGGAAAATTATAAGTGTAAAGAAGTCTATAATGAGAAAACTATTACTACAAGAAGTGGACGCATTAGTCAAAGACCTAAGAGATATAATGATTAAAAGGATTCGTATCAATAGATCTTAAGCCTGTTTGTAAATTAGTTTAATGTATTTTTAAGATTAAATATATATATATACATATGTATCCTATAACCTTGTCTTCGAAAAGATTTGTGATTGTATCGAACAAAAGGGGAATAATTTTCATTTTAAGGGGGGAGGATGTCGAGCAGGCTAGCAAAATTTTATAAATTTTAGAATGCGATACTAGCGCCTTAGCGGCCGAGAAAATTAAAACGGGAGAGCGTAGCCGATGTAAGGCAGAATCGGACGAGACTCGGAAGCGTGCGATTGAGACGAGTCCTCGAGCGAGCGTAACCTCAAAATATCAATAAAGACTTCTGTTAGTAGTACCTACAAACCGGGGTGTTTTTTATTCTCCTCGTCCTGGTTAAGACAATTGCGTTAGATGTGAAAACAGTGACCATCATCAGTTTTTTATTTTCGTGATTTACATGTATAACTGTATTAAACCGAAAATTGTACGTGTTCGTTTATTTTAGGAACAGTACTACTAATTTTGCATTGTATTTGAAAATCCGTGATAGCATTAATTAAAAGTACATTTAAAAAGGTATATCGTAAAATTTTACAAAACGAGCCATTGCGTATGTATATATTTTCAAAAGGTAATGTTGCACATTGAAATGCACCGTATTGCAGCAAATTCAATCAAAGGCTATGCAAATTTCTGTAACGCTTTACGTGTGCCATAGATTCAAGGCATTCCACAATATACGCATTCACTGCGTGCTTGTAACAAACTACGCCTTCTTCTTTTATTATTTTGCATTCCCGATTAAACATCTTTAACTAACTTTGTTAATTTAACGGCTTCACAATTTATACAAATAAATATTTCCATTTTAAATAATC
The DNA here is from genome assembly GCA_026168455.1 of Theocolax elegans. Lineage (NCBI taxonomy): Eukaryota > Metazoa > Arthropoda > Insecta > Hymenoptera > Cerocephalidae > Theocolax > Theocolax elegans. Next base: position 26,093,073 of record CM047428.1, read on the forward strand.
GTAAATGGTTTTAATTTATTATCACAAAGAGAACAATCTTCACGTATGTTTACAAAAAAATGTAGCATTATTCGTTAGTTTTATCGCACGCACAGTTTTCAATTATTTGACACCGTTTCAACAACAAGCTTAACAGTTTAATCTGATAACGACGTAAGATATGTATCGTTACACCGTCGCATAATTCATTTTATCCTTTGAGTTTGAATATATAGTGCCATGGAGGAAGAAACGAAAGTTTGCGTAAAACTATATCCATTGCAAATTGTTTCTTTGGATCTCGTTTGAGATCACGCGCACAAAGCGAATTAGAGTACACCGACGAAAGCGTTACTTTACGCGATGCAATTTAATTTTAACTAATTCAAAGCTAATTTAATTAATTAACTACCGATTTTACCTCGCTTGCCAACGCTAACTCCGTAATTGTAATGTTTACAATTAGACGTTTCAATTTTAACATGCTGCGAATAATTGTAATATTCCATGTTAGATGTAAAAATGTCTAAAAGACACATTTTAACCGATGGAAGCTAAATGTCCGTTGAATCTACTGAAAATTTACTTTAAAATTTATGTTCTAAATATTATGCTATACGCAATTTAGTAAATTATGTTGGTGCAAAGTCGAATTTTTACATTCTGCTAATTATTGAAAGAATAACGTATTTACTTATCCAATGTTGTGTATCTAGAATTTCAAAGAAATATTAAAAAAAAAATTGGTTTACCATTGCCATTTAGACCGACGGTATATTTTATTTGGGGTATTTTAATTTTGAAAATCTGACGAGAAATTCGTAATTAACGTCCTCGCACTACATCATTTTGTCGAATTTCAATAATCTTTGAGCGTCTATATGGACGGATAGATTATTTCGAAATGAAAATACATTTTAATGATTAAATTGTAGAGATGGAATTGTAATTAGAGTAATTTATTTGTCATTGATATTTAGTATTCGTTACAATAGTCACAAGAATTATTAATTCATTAGTCAATTTGTTATAATTATAATAAGTTGTAAATATAGGTATGTATACTTTGTAAAGATGCAAAATTGTACATACAAACTTGAAATGATTTTTATGTATGTAATAAATAATTTCCACGATATTACCTGGTAACGTCAAAGAAGAATTTATCCCGATGCAATATATATAGGTATTCGGATATATTTTACAAAGAGGGCGTCGCACGCAAGAAAGAAAGAGAGATAGAGATGTATAGGTAACATCCACCCTCATAAGATCAAAACTCCTGCTCTTGAAAAACGCACCCTCGGTAAAATCAATATCTATTTATCCTCCAAGCGTCGCATAATTCTAGCCCTCAGGTCCAGAGTCGCGTTAAAAATCAACGACTCGACAGAATAGCTTGGAATATATATATATAAGCTCCAGAAAAAGCCAAGTTTTCTCGGTTATCTCGTCCGGTTAAGCCTCTCTCTCGCTCTATCTCTGTCTCTCTCAGTTCTCCCCGGTCTGGATTACTTATCGATCTCTAGCTGTCTCCGGTCGTCTCTTTCTCCCCCTACACCGTACCCGCCGCCTAATCGTTCTCACCAGCCTCATATCCATCCCCCTCCCTCTCCCTCTTCCTCTTCATTACTGTCGCGAAAGCGCGTGCTCCTACTTCAGTTCATCCTATTTTCTAGCTTTTTTTTTAAACGTACGTACACGCTGTTAATCTATCACGTGCGACCGGCGAAAATATTTCACCAGCAACAACAGCTTTCCATGACTATTTTTATGATTATTTTTGATAAATAAAAGAAAAAATTATAATTTAAATTTTTTAAAGATTTTTTCCAGAACACATTTCTTTCTCTAACATATATCTATTTGACATTATATAAGGGTACTCGAAAGTCCTTGCCGGGACCGGAACGTTATCAGTTTCGCAATCCAAGACTTCAGGCATTCTTCTTATAGAAAAAAATTCTTACTTGAATAATATATTATCTTTTACTTTTCACCGTAAATATTCAATTTATAATTTATGCGTATGGGCCGGTCAACGTTACAATAATATACTTAGTAATAAAGTGATGTTGAAACTAAATATATACATTTTATTTTTATATAATATGAAAATGTAACTTATTCTTTATCACGTACATTATACTATCAAGGAGCATTTTCTGCGCAAGACATGAATTTCTGCTTAAAATTGCAGGACGTCATTCTTCAGTCTGAAAAAAGAAGCTCCTTTTTCGTATTTTACATAATGCATCTCTAAATTGCCTAACTATTACACTATGTTCTACTGAATATTTCCGAAACAGCCTCTTATAAATTGCATGTGTGCGTTAGTGTGTGCGTGTATGTTTGTGTGTGCGCACGTGTGAGCACAAACGTATGTACACGGTGAAAATGTACATATATAATAAAGTACATAAAATTTTCCTAGGATATTTTGTATATATAACTTCTTTATATACCGTAAAATTATTGCTTACTTTGGTTTCTTTTAACGTTTTGTCTCTATAAAACTGTCTCTATTATTTACAGTCTTATTTTTCTCACACTTTTCTTTCACTTCTCTATATCTTTTATACTCATTTTTTCATGTAACATTGTTCTATTTTTTCCGCTTTCACTTTGCTACATTTTTACTCTTTTTTACGCCACATAATTCACATTTCAAAATAATAATTTATTTTTTAAGCACACGCTGTACGTTGCACACATTTCACAAAAAAAAATTTTTTTTTTTTTTGAACAATCGTCTAAAGTAAATTTAAATTAAAATGTATACCTAGTATAATTAGCTTTAATAATAATAATTTGAATATAGTTTTTCGTTAATACGTTGTCAAAGTTACGATATTTTAAAAAATCTTCAAATTTTAAAATCTTGTTAAATAAAAACTAATATACTGATATAAAAATTATTTTTGATATTCCACAGTTACGTACGTATTGAGCAAAATCATTAAATAATCAAATGATTTTGAAGAAGCAATTTGCTTAAAAATGTTAGGCTTATTAAACTAGATATAAAATTTAATTTACAAAATAAACTGAATGTATTTAGGCGTCACAAGTATATGTCGGTGACTACGCGTGAGAAAATATATAGAGTGGTAGTTAAAATAGAAAATGTAAAATATTGCGGTAGTCAAGCGCAGTACAAAAATATACTCCATTGCGAAGATCATTCTCTATCAATTTTTTTATCGTACGCTGTATCTCGTTTTTCTCATATTATGTCTGTTTTACGTGGAGAAGAGGAAAAATAAGTATATTTTCTTGTAACCTCGGAATAAACTACTATTCTCAAGGGGGTGTTTCTGCAAATATTTTCAAAAGTGCCGATGTATTCTTGCGTGTATATGTGTGTATACATACACGTATCATCCCATATCGGAAATGTTATGCTTATATATACGCATAATATATTGATACTATTTAAATATACCTATATCTTTATTACGCTCGAATGCTATAAATTTACATTTTAAATTTACAAAGAAAAAAACAACCTTATGATTGAATTGAGTTTTTATCTACATTACCTATATATATAATAAAATAAATTTCTACTTATCACTATAATTTTAGTATACGTTACAATGATCCGTCTGACCAAAATTAGTTTTTACTACTTTGTATGTATAACGATATAACCGTTTAAACTATTTCTAGTTGACTTACAGGTAAAGCGGAAAATTGTTGAACTATAAATTAATAGACTTTAACAATAAAGTATACAGATTACGCGTTTCAGTTCCTTCTCACTCGCATGAATTCCGAGGGTAACTTTCCACGTATAGCGTTACGTTAATTAATTATAAATGTATATCAGTTAATCAATAGCATCTCGAAAAGAATTTACATTAAAAAAAGATCCATCTTAAGAGACAGAAATATACCCTCTTGTTTCTCGTTGAAGGGTCCTTAGTATAGGTATAACATATAAATATAGAAGGAAATCATCGAGGCGGCGAAAAATATGGTTAATGAGACAGTTACTGCACGCTCGTAATACATCGCGTGAATGTATTCGCAGGTATGACGTCAAGTTCGTTCGATCATCGGAAAAACATCTGCTCTCACTCTCTTTAACAACTGACGTCAGAGAGGTACGTTATACGCCGTGGTTTACTCGTATTTTTCAACCCTTAAGGGCTGACTGACACGCTCGGGTTTTATGCGACTCGAACGCCTTACGTCGGCTTTGTGCGAGGTATACCTTCCGTATTCTCCATGTCTGGACATGGGAACGATGGGCGGTTCGCGACACTTTTTACTATCGGATTTCTGATACTTTTATATGCGTATTATTTGCGGTAACTTTCAAACCGCCCAGTCTCGATGACGTAAATGGGAAAATGCAAACCTGATGGTTTTGCAAATATTTCAACGTTTACGTGATGCGAGGTTTGCACTTTTCAAGAAAATAGGGTGAACGATATATCTTTCACTTTGTGTGGGGAATATCGTAATATACACTTAACAATCCACACATTATACCCTGCAATTATAATCAGTACGTAATAATGTTACGTAACCCGTTATTCTTGCAATTTTTCATTAGGAATTTACACTAATTATTGTAAAAAACTTTACCAATTTCAATTGTCAGTAGATTAAAAAGTAAGTAACTCTTACTAATATTGGCTCAACGTTTACAAAGCCTATACGTGCATATTCGATTAGAGATACGATATTTTGAGGGTAACCATACTCTCGGTTCCAATGTAATTGGATTTGGATTTTTGATGAATTGAATCTGTAAACTTTCATTACACGTGTCACGTACCCAAATTATTGTTATTTCAATATTCGTTTGCTGATACGTTTAAAAATAAAAAATTAATAAGGAAAATATGTATGGTATATTTGCAAAATTATTTCGCATACTTTAACTAAAATTTGCATAATCTTCACTATGTTTGCAGAATTTTTCGTTTCCATCTTTTTGGTCATTCCTTCAACTGTTTTTATCCCAGTAATTTTCATACGTATTCGTCGGTCTTCATTGTACCTTCAATTTTGAAATTTCAGAAATACCCAAAAAACATTGAAGAAAATAAAGGAAAATTAAAGATATATCGAATTGCATTCTATACGTCAATGATTAATTCACTACTTGTTACTACTCTGATTACCATCACTTATTAAAACGCAAATATAATTTATATTTTTATATATCAGATACTATTCATATGTAAGAACTCCACAAAAAATGACTACAAAAATAATAATAAAACTTTATACGCACGCGTAAATACAAACACTAATTCCTGTGATTAGTTAATATATTACTGTTCTTCTAATATTAATGAATTGAACAATTATAAAATTATTTATGAATAAAGTAAATAATATATATTAGAGTGAATAGTTCAGAAAACATAAACTACGCTGTAACTTTAAGAATAAAACAAGAGAAATATCCTTGAGTTACAGTGAAATATGTTGATTTAAATGGTTAAGCAAATAAGCATCAACCTGAGTGAAGGGATTAATTAAGTATCAATTAAAGCGAAAGTAGAAATTAAGTAGATTTATTTATATACTTAATACAAATCAAGAAGAAAGTGGAGTAGAATGATCTAAAACTGAATCCGGAAACATCAATTCCTGGAGAGTTTACCCACAATTTATCTTGTGCAAAGTACAGGTATACTGTGTACCCCTGTATAAACGCAGTAAAAGTATGCACTTTTTTTATGTAGTCAGAGCTGCTTATAGCAGCGTCCATTAAAAAGTTTTGTGCTCGCGTCGGAAGAAAACCGACAGAACGAAAATGCAAAAAAGAGACGGGATGAATGGGAGGGGGTTCTTAACGATCAAAGTTCAGTAGGCGAGAGGACACCGAAAAACCAGGTGGAAATAAGCCCTTGAAAACAGTATATAAGTGTATCCTGAGATTAAACATTTCAAGCTACCGGGCTAATTAGATTACGCGGGTTGACGAGCTCGAAAGGCTTGATCGGTCGCTAACGATGCCGTGTACCCAGCTCTTCTTTCCTCTTTGCAAGGAGCGCACGAGAGGAAAAGAGAGAGAGAAGTGGGGGGGGGGGGGGGGGAGGGAGAAGAGAAGAGGCGAATTACTAGCATAGCACGATGCGCAAACTCGCTCCCGAAGTTTCACCGAGTAGACGTAAATAGGTTCTTATGGAGTTTGGAAGGAGACGGTAATAAAAGTGTCCGGAGCGTTGGGAGTTATCGCTCGCGCTAAACGAGATTCACGGGCTGCACTTATAAGCCGCTCTCTTGGCTTTACTCGACCCGAAAAAACGATTTATGTGTATATCTCGTTATCGTTTTCTCGATGGATATTTATCCTTTACTTCGTCCTCACGAATGTTCCTTGGGGACTACAACCTTTTATTCCTTCTCTACCGGGAATCTATCGTTTATAAAACGATTTTTTTTATCTCTGAATATGATAAGCTGATGGATCTTCGTTTCAAACGTTATTTTATTCTAATCGAATTTCATGATTATAATCTTAGTTATTATGATTACGTGACTCATGATTAAATCTAATACAATTTGTTTATCTGATATGTTTTAATAAATGTCTATTGATATGCCTGAGAATTCTATCTATTGATCGTCAATTAAAAATTACGTGAAATAAAAGGTCAAAATTATAAAATTATAACTATTTAATCAAATTTACAATTTAAAAAATAATTTAAAATGTATCCTCCTATCGAATCTACATTTTCTTCTATAATTACATCATACGTGTCTATTTGTAATTACTGATTAATAAGTAAACCGATTAAAATAATATTGATATGCATACTTATTGTAACATGAAATTTTTCCTAATATCACTCACAAGTAATTTATTAATTAACAGGAAAAGCGACCCTGAAGAACACGTTTTTTTTCGTCATTCCGAAATTGACTTCACCGGACTGACTGGTCCATACGTCCAGATGAGAATCGGCGCCTCGACGTATCCTGGCCGTTGAAGGCGGTCCGGTGATCCTCCGCGGTTTTTGGATCGGCGTATTGTGTGTGCCTACGGCCTTGCACTGCACACGGCGGCTGTATCGCGAGGAACGGGTTCCCGGTGGCCGGACAAACCAAGCCGGTGTTGGCCCATATTGCGATAACTACGCGGACACGCGTGCGGATGTATACAAATTAATGCTTAAGGGGATGCCATAGTCCTATACCTTATACCCACGTACCGACATTATCGATTTCTCGTTTTATGCAGCCAATATTTTTGTTTGATCGCAATTGTACGAACGTCTCTATATTCTACGTTGGTTAACGTTGGTAATTTGTAAATTTTACGTATTCATCTAATGAAACGAAAAATTCGGTATTGTTGTCAATGTGGCTTGCCCTTAAGGAGGTGGCATACTTGATGGTTACCGACCGAGGAAAACATTATAATCATCAAAACCCGTATAATGCAGAAACAAAAATTAAGAAAAATCATACGTTTTCGGTGCAGAAGTTTTTTAAGGTGTCTTTGTTGTAGTGCTTCTGCATTTGAATTTTGTATAAAATTCTATATTTTTTAAAATGAAAGTATAATAATTATCTTTCTTTGCTCGGTCGATAACCCACCGGATATGTCACCCTCTTAACGTGTTCAGGACCAATAGCAGAGTTCCTTTTTGTGTCACACGGGATCACCCAGAAATATCTAGCTCACGCACACATATTTACCTTTATGCACAGATACTCGCACACATCCTCGTACAACAATATAAACAGTATACAGTCGCCGTGATATAATTTAACACAAAAGGAGGTTCATTTAATTTGTACAAAAACTTTTACTAGCAATAAAATATTTTCACGCAGTAAATTTAAGTATCAAATTTAAGTGAAAAACAATATTGGCTGCAGTAAGTAACGTAATCAAGAAACTTAAACACAGATTGTTATTTCATAGCTTATCCACTTCCCACACCAATTATTACACAAATTTAGATTTTCGTTTTAATCTTCACCTAATTGAATGTTAAATAAACTTAACTATTAGCTAAATATATGATTCTTCAATTTGCAGTGTATAATAAAAAGCATATCATAAATCAACATAAATGACATTATTCATATAAAAAAAAGCCTTTGTGCAGTACCCGCAAAGTTTCTACAACCAATTAATTAACGAAACAGTTTTCGTTCCAACGATATTTAATAAGTTTAGTGGTTATTTTTTGTTGTTGTATAACGACCGAAACATCGGTGACATATCATAAATTAGATTTATTATTGCTGGATCAAAACGTTCGAGTCGTTGATCCCATCGAAAGTTGATTCATTTTTCTTTACATCGACGTTTTCTTGGATTTTTTTACGACCGCAACAAGTGGCACACGCGCGAACGCTTTTATAACTACTGCGTTATTAGATTTACGGATGTGTGTACCACAAGAGAGTATATACATGTGCTCGAATTCAATATGTTGACTAAATTTCGATAACCCGCCGTAAAGTTAAAATAAGGCCGGTTTGCACTATGATATACGAGCTATCCCTCTGATACCTACCTAACGCCACATATACATATATATACTGTGATAAATTATTACTATGGGAAAGGATACTCGTAAGAACAAATAAAATTTACCCAACCGAATAAAAAATGGGAAATGAAACTGAACTGCTCGGTATACATCCCTAAATTCTAGGAAGTCACGAGAGGTCAGTCTATACTAACGTCAACTTTCTCCACCCTCCCTTTATCTTCTTACGGCTATCCTGTGGATCTCGGACACATAGTCCTTCGGCTTTAATTATAAAATGGAACTCCGCCTTTAATTACATGCCCTCCCAACCGCCTCGCCTATCCACCGGACCCCTCTATGTCTCTTTGTGTCTACGATATATATCTATATATATTTCGTATAAACGCGAGTTTCCAGCATCCTACGATTCCACCCGAATCCGTAAGCTCATATGTGTGTGTATGTGTGTGTAGGTGTAGGTATAGACGTTTGCGAGCTGGACTGCAATTGAATCTACCGACGTGTATATATATATTATCCTTGTTTACTCAGTGCGATACTCGTGGACGATCACATAGACATTTAAAATATACGATTGACGTATAGTATGTTACTCGTATTTTATTATTCTTAACATGTTTTGTTTATTACTACTTTTGACTCGATTTATTCTAATTTCCTGTTATACCTTTATATTGGACGTGTATTGTAAAAAATATTACACGTCTTGTTTGGGTATAATAAATCATTTTTTAATCACATGGATATACGAGTGTGCGTGACTCGTTTTATTCTAATTTAATTATCACTAGTAGGTTACTGGCGACCGTGACATTTTTTTTTTGCAAATGTAACTCCTTAGTATCATCAAAATTTAAACCTCCCTCAATTTATTTTTCATTTTTAAACCTAATGTATACAATTTTAATATATATTATTATAACATTTCACATTAGATCATCTTAAAGATAATGTACAATTCAATGTTAGATTTTTTGCTCGTCAAATAATAGTAAAAGTATAAAAATTAATTTATTGATCGCTACGAGCCAAATCATTCACAAAACTGGCAAAACTTCGTTTCTCAGTTCCGGAATAAGTAACTCAAACTTGTCCTTTGAAAATGTTATAAAGCTCTAAGTTTAAGAAAGATTGTAAGTAAGTCTTCCTGACGAGTCCATCACACGGTACCGGAGCGAAACACACAATTTACATATTAATAATTTTTTGTATATTTCATTTTATATTTTTACTCTTTCTACTTACAATCTTCCTTAAATTTAGAGCTTTATAACATTCTTCAAGGACAAGTTTGAGTTACTTATTCCGGGACTGAGAAACGAAGTCTTGCCAGTTTTGGGTATTATTTGGCTCGTAGCGATCAATAAATTCATTTTTATACTTACTAATCTGTACAATACCAAATTTATTTTGTAAATATACATTTGAGAAGTTTATGTTTAAACTAATTAACATTCTTATGTATTATGTACTGAATTTCAGATTGAAATATTATTGTATTTTTGAAAAAGTTTTACCAAAAATATCAAGTATATGCATTCTGTTGAGTTTAGGTTCAAATTTTTAGTAAGAATTTTCTCGAAAACGCAATAATATTTTAGTTTCAAATTGAGCATACGGTTAGATTATTGATAACTTATGCGCATACTCTTTTATTTATACAGATTAATTTCTAATTACCGCTTTTGTCGGTAAGGTAGGGAGGATAAGTATTGACTATGGCATCTCGTGAATTATTTATTTATTTTATATTAATTTCATGATTAATTATCATTTTTTTAGGCCTGCGATGGCTTGGTCGGTTAGGGAGTCGGGATCAAAATCTGAAGGTTCGATTCCTGGCTCCGGCCGGTTGATACATGCACCTGACATCGTATAGCCTTCGTCGCTGATTAGCACCATGTTAGGAGTATAAAAAGAGCGACGTTAAAATAATAAAAAAAAACTTATCATTTTCTACAATAATAAAGAATTGTTGTATAAATAATCTCTAGTAGAAATACGGCAATTTTACATGGTTTGAGATTAGGAATAGTCACGTTATAGGACATAACTAGCCATTTTCTATCCATCTTTTAGAAATGGCTTTTTTTTACTTTAAATATCGTTTCCATATCCACTAGGGATAATTATTTAATTAATTAACCAATTTATAAATTTTTATATAGTGAACGACCAAACTAAATAAATGATAAACAATTGATAAGTAAAATACGTGGAATCTTTTGTTAAAATCTGAAAAATCTGCAAAAGATATTTTTATTGAAATGATATAAAATAATGAATTTCATATGAATAAAATAAGTATCGCAATTTCTATAAATCGAAATTAAAATATAAGTTAATCAAATTTTTTAGATTGTAGATTAAAATATATCTATACAGTACCGGTATCAGAGAGTTGAGCAACGTAATCGGGCATTCACGTATCCTGAAAAGGAGAGACATCGTTAAGATATATATACGTTTCCAACGCTTTGTCACAAGCTACTTCCGCGTTCGTCGTTCGTCGGAGAAGGAAGTTTCTCCCGGTTAATTGTTTTCTCTTTACTTTCATTTGTTTTAATAGTCGAAAGTAATTAAAGCAGTTTGGCACGCGCGTGAGCTCGCAATTGCGACTGTAAATTAACCGATTGTGACCCAGTGGTGCAGCTTCCCTCTCGTTCCTTCGTTATACGGTCACGAACACCAAGCACCCGGTTTATAAATGTCACCAATAATCTTCCGTACTAACTGCGTTTATAAGGAAATATTTTTTAAAAGAACCTGGATAATAAACTAAAATTTAGTAGTCAAGGTATATACGACCATTCATTAGGAAATTATTAATTATGAACATCAATGATAATTTTGTTTATTCACTACGTGATGTGTAAGAACAATGAAATCGCGATCCTGGAATTATACAGTAGGGTGACCTTATAGCAGTGTAAATTCAATAAATTGACATCTTAAAAGAATTTTTCAGTTATTACCTTACGAGGTACTAATGTATTAAGTATACTCCGTAAAATATGTATTTCCCAAAATTGCCAATTTGACTCTGAAATTCATATTTTACGTTTTATATTAAAATTTAATGATCCACCGAATCAAATTTATTAAGATATAATACACAGTCTTAAAAATATTTATTATAATATTTCATTCAATTAGTTATCGAAGTATTGCATTTATATAGTGCAATTAATTCAACAGAACTGCAGTATCTTTTATTTTGTAAAATTTAACATCATATATCGTAATTATTAAAAAAAAAGAGTATTCAAAAAAATAAGTACTAAAATTATAACAAAATAAATAGCATAATTTCTCTCGATTTCAGATTTTAGTGACTGATTAAAATTCGATCTAAAATAGTTTGTCGAACGAAAAAGATAAAAATGGAAAAATGAATCAAAAGGAAAAACGTTTGAGCGTAATTTGGCTTGCTATTCTTCTTCGCAGAGAAAAGATGAAAACGACGTGATTTTTTTCCCGTCACTTGGGTAACGATCGCACATAGATGAGCTAAGATTCGCGCTTTCACGTTCGCGAATTTGATTTATGCTTTCATTTTAGAAAGATGCGAGCTCGTAATTCGAGTGCGAAAAGAAATTGAGATACGTATGGTCCTTAATCCTAGACTTTTTCTCTTCCTTTATTTTTTGTCTGCATTGTATTTTGTTGTGATCCAATAGTTAGGGATGTACATTCTTTTCTGGATTCGATTCAATTGATTTCAGAATTGTTAACCATAAGTCATGTAGCAAGTATTTTTGGATCGCTTATATTTATAATTTTTCTAATGTTTAACAATCATGCAGAAAAAAAAATTATTAATGATAATAACTGCTGAATTTATCATTATTGATAAAAACGTATGCGTAATGAAAAATGTCTTGTTAAATATATTTTGAATTACAATTACCAATAATTAAAAGTTATAAAAATTATTCGATCACGTAAAAATAATGTAAATTCTCAAATATAAAACACATACTTCTATCGAATATGATAACTATTAGCAAAAATTCCAAATAATATTATAATGATGGGGCTCTAAACTATCATACTAAACAAATAAATTTGTCTGTTGCTTCAACAATAATCTATAATTGCGTGTAATTTTTTCATGATAGAAAATGAATTAAATATATGTATATAACAATCGTGTACAGAAAAAGAATAGGTGTTTATGAGTCCTTTACTGCTGATATTCTAAGAAAATGTATTGCAGAAACAGATTACTTATGCAGATTGTGAATCAATGTAGTTTATTTATAAATAATATTCGCGAGATTTTCTATATTAAGTAAAAATGAAACATTTGTCCAACTAAAATATATACTAGGTCACTGCTGAGTTTTACCAAATACTTTATCACGTAATAAAATCTAAATGATATTTATTGCACACTGTTATTAGTAGATAATACCATAAATTATTCCATATTATGAAAATTAATGTCATAATATTTATCGTTAAAATGTGATGCAACTTGAATTCACCGTAGCTGTAAAAACAAACAGCAACGAACTTTCAAAATGTATATTTGATAAATATTGCTAAAACGTTAGTGAATTAATCATACATAAATTGTTAACAAAAACGTATTAAGGAACGTGTAAAATTTAAATTTGTAGTTATAATCAAAGAGGGAAAAAGGTAATAATCATAACGTTACATTATTCTTCCGAAATTAAAAGTCTATACGATGAGACGTAACTATAATTTAAATTTAAATAGTCAATTAAAACGAAACGAAATGCATTAAGTATTCCGTAAGGGTAATACCCTCTTCCAAACGCTCCTCTACGACAAGCCAATTAACCGTCAAACCTGAGCCGAAATTTCAAGCTCGAATGTCATCGAGCTAATTTTAAGTAAACGGTATCAAAGCTAAATGAAACGCGAATTAAGCATTCCAGAAACGAATATCTACTTGAAAAGTTTCTTTCACCGTGTTTAATTAAGTAAAATGCGACATAGCTTGATCGACAAATTTTCTTTTGTTTTCTTCTCTCTCTCTCTCTCTCTCTGTCTCGCTCTTGTCATTGTGACATCCCGAGAATTCTGTACACGGATTTAATAAGATCAAGAATCATCCAGATTCATCCAGCTAGTCAACGACGCTTGTAATATTTATGTCCGCAGCGGAGATCAAGATTTAAGAATCTTCCCCGTACATATAGAGTGCAGTTGACATCTCTGTCACCAGTCTCGTAACTTCCTAATCTCATCGTAGTCAGGCATGACAATAAAAAAATCAATTCGAAAGAAACTGGATGGATCGAGAGAGTGTAGGAGAGAATCGATTGATCGGGCACATATCACCGGGAAAAGTTACTCCTAATTCTCGTGAGCAAGTTTTCCAATTTTTCTGCCTTTTTTCTTAAGCAGTATAAACTTAACTCGGGGTTTCTCCTTTTTCATCGGTCGTATAGTTACTCGAGCAACTCGATACTTTATTATTTTCCTTCTTCCTCGGTTCGCCTTCTTTTTATCGTGAGAAGGGAGAGGTCGCCTTAACTCCTTATCAGCAACGTACGGCTCCATAAATTTGGGACTCGCGTATATAAGCCGGAACGAACCTTTTGCCCTCGGATTTTGTGTGAACACGCCTACGAGAATGGCAAATGTAGGAGAAAAGTAACTTCTGACCCTCGGTTGTATAGTACTTTGTCTTTATTTAATCGAATGCTCATTTTCATTATTTATTACGTTCATTCGTACCGAAACTCTAATCTCAGGGTACAAGTTAGTCTCTGATAGAGTCATTTAAATCTGTATAGCTAAGACGTCAAATTAATAGATTTAATTCAATCTCTGTTTAGCTCTACATATATATTAATTTTTGTTCTTTACACCTACATTCACTGAATTATTAAAAAATAAAAATTATTTAAAATAACAATTTATATGTTAATATACATAAATATTTCATTTAAAATACTAAGAAATTCAGTACTAATTATTTATTTATGTAAAGAATAAACTATAAATTATGTGTATTCAATATTGATAATTATCAAATTTACTAATTTTTCAAGAATTAATAATAATGCCAAACATCTAGAATTGAATTCACTAAATTATTTACATCTTCCAATCCTTCTTTGATGTAATATGTCAACTAAAATTACAAATATTTCATTTTATTCTTGGTGTATAACTATAGTCAATTAAGTTTATTAACTAATGAAAAAAACGTGTAATTATAGTTGCAATCACTTTGTCCAATATTACATTTATAAAATTAATTAAAATTAATTAATGTGTTATTTTTATGTATATACGTATTTTATAGTAACGTTCTATTTTTTTGAGATACATTTAAATTTAATGGCATAAATAGTAACTATTATTAATTATGAAACTACTTATTTATTTTGCAATTTAATAGCTTGATATTAGTCAACAGATATATAGCTGTACTTAAACAAATTGAAACTATAACGTAAACAAGAAACTTTTAAAATTTGTTATGTAAGTCCTTATACTGCAGGTACAGGAGAAATTTGAGAACCCGGGATTTTATCCTAACTTTGAAAAGTAGTAGTTTCTTTAAAACTTACTCTCTATTAAATAAAATTTAAAAATAATTTACTATCACTTTAATACATGCAGATTAATTCCTTTTAAACTCCAAAATATATTTACGAATGTTACACGGTATGTATGTATTCAGTTAGCTTAGAAACTTTGAATTCAATGACTATAAATAATTACTTTAAGTATTTTAATTATCACTTGCTTCTAAGGTGTTTAAGCACTCAAAAGCAACTTTTTAATACTAGATTTTTCCATATATTTAAGTAATAATATAAAGCCTAATCCTTTTATTTATGGGATTTATCCCAAATCTCTACTTATAAACGTATTTTAAAAGAATGGCATTTTTAATGCAATTATATAATTAAACCTTTACTCAACTTAATGTATTTATTTGAATCAAGTTGTATTATTTTAAAAAAAACACAAACTATTACTACAGAAGGACAAAAAATTGAAAAGGATTTAATCTTTTCTACAGTTTCTAAAAATTCGTTTCTAGTCACGATTTAAATTCAATGATATTACAAGGAAAACATTTGCTATTCTGACATTCAAATAGCTTGCTGTTCAAGTTAATATTTATTTTTTATTAATGGAATTTGACCTCTTACATAAAGTTATTTGCTAAGTTAATATGTATATGTATTATTTTTGCTCTTTTTATACTTTCCTTATCAAAAAAGGGATTATATAAAAGTTGATGAAAATTAATATGTGGAATCAAACATAAAAATACACGTGGAATCACTAGTGGAAAGTATCATTAACTTTTTTCAAATCGAAAAAGATTAACATAAGGAATAAAGTATTTTTCTAAAAGTTCGAAAAAACACGTGAAATTCCATCTGAATGTTTTTGATACTTAGGGTCCAAATCGATGCTAATCAGCAACGAAGGTCGTATGATATTCTTGGTAAGAAAGTACGTGTTGAAAATACATTCAGTGGTGCTTGTATCAATCAGAAGAAACTAGGCGCAAATCCGGGACCGGCGCGAACCCAGTTATTTTAAATTATTTTGTGGTTGATCGTTTAAAAGTTAAAGTTTCATTTATCTTCGTTTATTTTGTATATTTTCGAATGACATTCTCCGATAAGGACCCTTCCCATTTTCTTAATATTCTGGGAAGACGTCTTTATTTATCTATTCTTGATCTAACAAAATTCAAATTTACCTCACTATTAAAAGGCTAACGAAAGCTTGGTCAAGGTAATGTTTATTCAATTGAATTCAATTAAAGTCGAACTAAAGTTAGTTTATATTACTAGCGTTTAATTTAAAGTACATTTGTAAGACAAACACGATAATTATGGATTACCGGAAAAAATTACATTTCAAATTTGTTATACAGTTGAGGTGTGTAATAAAATGGTCAACCCACTCGCGCAGCTCTGCTGTCGTTGACTATCCAAATCACCGAATTTTTTCCATAAGACAATAGGAAAAGCGGTATCCCGAGGGTACAATATATCTCTTCCCGAGGACTAGAGTTATTTATGCCCGATATCGAGAGCGCTAAGTTTTATGTATTTTCTATCTTATATATTTGTACCTATTTTTGTTTACATAATTAAACTCAATTATCACAAACAAATGTTTAACTAATGATTAACTTTTTTTGTGCTTGGGATATACGCCTTGCGAAAGATGTTTTCCCAGGAGCATATTCAACATAGTACTCTTCAAAAGCAAATGCGAATTATTTTTCTCGAAAGATTCTTAATAATTTACTTGAATAAAAATCCAGAAAAATACCATTTCTTACAATCTACTTATAATATTGCAAGGTGACCCTGGTAGAGATCAGACCATCTTAAATGTTTGGAGTATAAGAACTTTATAGCTTAAAACAAGCTATTTTCTATCAATTTTTAAAATTTGGTCATTTTATAGTTTCAATTTCTACTAGCAGATTGGTGCAGTATGCCAAGCGATTAATTGTTTTAGAAATGTTTAAACATATCAAATGTTTAACATAATTTAAATGTTTTAACAATGGCAGTGGTTAGATTATTCGCCAAGACCGCTGGTGTGAGTTATGCCTCATAAACCTCATAAAATCACTAATTTTCATGTATTTTAAGTATAACTATCACCAGTGGTCTAGGCCAATAATCTAACCACCACCATTCGAAACCTCTCAAAAAATGTCATCTTTTGAGCGGTGTTAGATCAAAATCAATTGTGGCGTGGTCGCCTTTTTTTTTATATTCAATATTTCCGTGTGCCCTATCTCTTCGAGATTTTAAAATTAAGAATTGTAACCCAGGTAGATAAGTTCTAAAGATTATTTTGAACAAAAGTTGTTTATAATGTTTTTTCAAAAAAATCAATAGATTTTGAGATTAAAGGATTTGAAAATAGCAATTTTTTCTAAAAATTGAAAAATTTCCATTTTTATGGTGGAATAACTCTCAGTCAAATTATTTTTAACACCTAAAAATTTTTTTTTATTTTCTGGAAGATATTTCCAGCTTGTTCTCAAAATTTGGTGCGATTTAAAATTTTCATCATACCACTTGAAGTGAAATAGTCTATATATATAATCAAATGATAATTATTGAATTATATAAGTTTTTAATAATGAAAACACTACGTAATTAGTTTACATAAAAAATTAATGACTCTTTTATACATTATAGAAAAATTCTTGACAAGTTGTATTAATTAATTAATTAAATATCAATTACTTAAATTAAAATTGTTCACACATTTTAATTTTATTGAATTATTATCCATAAAGTATAAAAATGCTTTTTGAGCTTGCAAGAAGTGTAAAGTTTTCATCAATACAATTATTATAGTTTTCTATAATTTAAAATATTGTTATTTTAAATTTTTTAAGTTTAAATACAAATTATAAATATTTCATTTATTCGTATGCAGGACTAGAAACTTTAGAAAGACTTGACAGTAACGAAAACAAGGAATTAGGAACCGATATAATTCTAAAGCCACTGAACATTATTTTCTATTGAAAACACATTATATCATAGAAATTCTGATATTAATTTTATTAACTTCTGGAGATTAAACAGAAATGGCATACAGTAAAACATGACATCTTATTCTTGCATTCTCGTTAAATATAAAACAATCTATTTTCGGGTCCAGATTACGCGAAGTAGCTATATAGCGAAAGCGCCTTAAGTCAAATTACTCGAATTAACCAGGCGAAGTACGGGACGCCGATGGAAATTTACTCCTATTCCCTTCCAGTCCTCTGAAACTTCGAACTCACGAGTGAAAGCAACAGATGCAAAGTTTCGACGCTTCGACGCGTTAGTAGGAAAGCTATCGTCTCGTTAACGAGACAGCTACGGAATCGGAATGCGAAGGAAAATATACACTTACCTTAGTTTTTCTTTCTTTTCAAGAAGAAAGAAAAAAAGGCCAATCTTGACATTTTTAGCTTTTTAATTGAAAGTCTCGCGAAAATTTCTATGCATTGGAGCTTTTATTTGTTCGAAGCAGATTGCGAATTGAATTGAAGCTCAGGACGCAAGAAAAATTGTTTGTCGGACTATCGTTGAAATGTGAAAATCTATTTTTATATATAAGTAAGAATATTTATCAATTTTATCTTTTTAATATTGTAAATGATAATTATTAACTTTGCAGTTTATAAAATATTTAAAATTCTTGCCGTTTAGTTATATAAGTATATACCTATATATAATAATGATTTTCCAATACATATCATTTTTAATTATCAAAGAGTCGTAAAATATTAAAAATAAAATCTATATACTTTCGTCAATTGAAATTTAATAATATACTCTTTTATTAATATACGAAATATCAATAAATCAATTATTATTGTATAATACCGTATTGATAAAATGGTATAAATAAATAAGTAACAATGAAACTCATCGTAGCTAATAAATAAAATATAAAATATAATACCAATATTTTACAAACAGCTATATAAAAAATATCAAAATTTATCAGAGATATTTTAAGCCAAAAGTCGTTGTAATCTTCGTTGAAATATTAAAAAGAGTCGAGAATGTATAGAAATTCGTAAACCCTATTGATATAAAATTAAAATGCAATCCTCTTTTTTAAAAATAAAATAATTTACGAATCAATAGAAAAATGCATAAGATATCAGAAAATAATTAATTTGTTATTTCAAAAACATTTTATATATATTATAAATAATTTAAATTTATTGATAATTGCTATTATATTTCTGATAAATACTAGTTACTGCTTTCCAAATATTGGCACCGGTTTCGATATTATCCGAGTACTGGATGCGTAATCATAAAAATTAAAATAATCGAATAATTTTGTATGAAAGTACAATCGAGGCAAAAAAAATCGTAACGTAAATTTGTAAAATAATTTATATTATAAACTGGTCAAATTCTGTGTATTTAATCTTAATTTTTCAATCGTATAATTGCAACTAAATACTTTTATACGTTTCTCAATTAGTTTATAACTTAAAAAATAAATGCCGCGAATATAAATATATTAAATAAGTAAAGATGTATTTACCAACGTCTCCTTGCTTACATTTCATTGGTATATGTAATTGGACAATTTTCTATCTAAGTTTACCAAAAGAGGCAATATTATACTTAAATTGATGTCAAACCTTTACAAACACTTTATTAAGATGATTTACTAACTCACAAGATTTTTTTCCAAACTATAAAATTACCAATTTCAAAGTAAATATTAATAGGTCATATTTAACTTGGTGTATGTTTGAATTAGCTCCAATAAATTTTATTTTCTGTCCTTCAAAATTTTATTATACGACGTAGAATATAAAAAAGCTCACATAATGCAAAAAACTGTATTAAAAATAAATTTGTAAAAGTAGTAAGTATTATTATACTTTATCCAACTTGAGGCAAAATATTTTTTTTATTTCAAATCGATAAGAGCATAGCACAGAATATGGTAATCGATGTATAAAAGTCTTATTGAAAATGATGGTAAGCAAAGTTTTATACGAAGATCCAATTTTCAATAAAGCTTACTACCAGTAATATAATAAATTCTATTATATATATAATGTATATAACTCTATTGTAATACAAATATACATATATATGTTTGTATCATATGTGTGTATGCATGTGTATAAATATATTACGTTAACAATTTTAATGTGGTTTTATTAATTATAAATGAAACGTTATATAATATTTTATTATTAAGTATAAGGGATATAATATAGTAAAAAAAATCTGTGGAGTTTAATTTGCTTTAAATTAGGATATACGTCAATTAAAAGGATGAACAATCAACTTTTCGATACATTAAGCAAAAAAGCAATTTGAAGTTTATGTGGGCTTTAAAAAATATTTAGTTGTATTTACTCAGAAATTAATAACTTAAAATTTTTTAACAAATAATTGATTGAACGTGTACTCTTTATTAAAATGTTTCTTATGTTATATAATCTTCTTTTAAATCGTAACTAATGCATCCCCTATTCTTCTTCTGTTTATAATTATATCTGTTTATCGCGGTTTACGAGGCGGGAAACATGATCGCAATACATCTATCACGTTGTTTTTAAGGCCCGTGGGTGGGGCGCAGTTTCTCATCGTGCAAGCTCTCAGTTTTTTCAACAGTTAATTTCTCGTGCTGTTAATTGGTTCGTGAATAATTTACAATTTTCACTATACTTGAACTATTTGCCTATTTGATAAATTTTAACATCTAACCAATCCATATGTGAAATAATCCTCGCTTTAATAAATTAGGCCTTACTAGGTTCTTATTGCTGTACGATATACGATTTCCAATACGATCAAAAAATATTCAGTACACAAATTTATATACATAGGAATACATGCACACGCACACCCACAGATGACTCGGCACAAAATACGTTGAAAAAAGTATACGTTGAGGTACGTGGACCAAAACTAACTGGAATGCATTGTTTGAGGTTTCCCTAACAAAAATTCTTACGCACGTTAGGTTCCAATAGTGCTTAGATTTGAAATTATTCACCTTCAAAGATTAGATAATAAATGATAATTCCAAACAAACAGTTAAAATCTTAGACGAATTAAATAATAGTTAACGGGGTGCCATAGACAATATTTATCCTCCCTACCTTATCGGCAATCGTGATTATTAGTAATAAATGTGTAAATAAAACAGTATGTGAAAAAATAAGAGAAGAGGCGCCTTCGTTTATTAATAATCTAACTGTGTGCTGAATTTCAGATGAAAATTATATTGCGTTTTTGAGAAAAGTCTTACTAAAAATGTGAACCTAACCTCAACGAGGTGAAAATATTTGATATTTTTGGTAAGACTTTTCTCGAAAACGCAATAATATTTTAATCTAAAAATCAGAACACAGTTAGATTGTCAATAAACGAAGGCGCCTCTTCTCTTATTTTTTCACAGACTGTTCTACTTTTTTATTAATTAATCATCAAAAATTGAGTATGGAACCCCCTTAAGGACCAAAGTGGGAAATCTTCTAGTGGTATACCAAAGGTCATTTAATAATTCCATTCGATTGGCCTAAGATCTCAATAGTAAGACCTTTGAAAGTGAATAACTTCAAATCTAAGACTTTTTGGAACCTAACGTACACAAGACTTTTTGTTAGGGACACCTCAAAGAATACATTTTAGTTGATTTTGGTCCAATACTTTTTTCAATGTATTTTGTACGGAGTCCTTTATATCTTTACAAATTGAATTAATTAATCATTTAGTGGATTTTTTTATGCCTTCCGACTTTTTTACCACGAGACAATAAAGAGATTTATTTTTTGTTATTCTCAAAATTTGTGTGATTTATATTAATACGAACGATAATAATAAAAAAATTGTATATATAAAACTATGTCGAAAGAAGTTTATAATTTTCGAAAGAAGTTGAACAAATTTCGACCATACAATATCAATTATCTAAAAGTGAATTGAAATTTCGCGCTTCAATGTTACCGACTGAGGCAGTATTAATCTGCTTATAAATACCGATAGAGACAACAAATCAATCGTAACTATTATATACAAGCCTGAATTGATATCTGTTATATAATAATCTTTCATTACGTAAATATTGTCATAAGTGTGTGAATTGGTAGATTACCGTGTAATGGAAGATAATGAAGTCATAGTTTCTAATTTATTATTCATTGTTCATTATAAGCAAACCAATTGTTACTCAGTCGGTAATTCTTTAGCACCACATTTTATTATTTAAATTGAGTTGTACATCTTCTTAAGTACAAAATAACCTATTTTTTAATAAATAAACTGTTTAATTAAATAATATAATGTTATACTATTAATATATATATCATGCATAAGGGAGTAGTATGAAGAATTCTCATTGTTAAAAATTATATAAATAAATAACATTTTGTTTCTTACATCGTGGTTACATATACAAATGATTTTCTTCATAGTGCATAGCGATTTCATCTATATCTTAAATTTAAATATTTGATTAAAAATTAATTTGTAAATTAAAATTGTATTTAATTAAAATAATTATTAATAAACGTTTGACAAATATTATACTAATGTAATATTGATAATTATGCATGAATAACATTCAAATATTTTAATAAATTATATTTTTATAATTTCAGGTTGTAAAATGATTTTGCAAGATTTACTCAGTACCTAGCATCAGTTTATAATTTGCACTTGGTAAGTATTATTTATTACTTGTTTTCCTATATAAAATAATGTAGTTTAGAAAAATGCTTTTATAAATTATATTTACTAGCAAATAGGCATTATTATCCAAAATAATATTGTTGCAAATATTCTTTAATTTATGTTCTATATTCCATACACTATAGCATTTCTCAATAATGCTACTAAATTTCATCTTTTTCTTAAACGTGTAACTTACTACTGCCACAATTGCTATTTAAGACAGATAATTACCGAACCATATTTATTTCGTAAAAGAGAAACTTATAAGATTTCATTTCGTTTTAAACAATATAACAATTTGGATAAAATAATCTTAATATTTATGTGCCTGCAATATAATACATATTAAGAAAGAAGACCTTGCACATTAATTACTCTGTGTAATAATTGATTGTTTTCGATGGTATTAACTATGGTTCGACAATAGTGAAACTAATTAATACATATTTATTTTGTTGATTCGGCCTTCAGTGTTAATATATGCAGGTAGTTGTAGATATACCGAGAGATCCGCATATTTATTTTATTTATTTCGCCATCAAAATCAATAACTACATATATACATTATCTTACATATTTATTTCACATTCTATATACTAATCACTATTTAATAATTGCTGCTTACAAATTACTAAGAATGTAATCAAATGCAATTACACGTGTTGTACGCAGTTATTATATATCAGTTGTATATTGTTATTGTTACATCGGTTATAACATTAGTTACATACGTATCCTTCGTAATAAATGATTGCACTGCCGTATTTATGAATAAATACAACGAATTACTATTGTATCACAGAGAATAAATATAGCCAAAGACAGAACTCGTATACGTCATAAATGAGGAATTACTTGAACGTTTGAAGCGTTTAGAAAAACCAAGATGAATATTTGATTATTCAGCTGAATCATCGTTAAGCTGTCAACTCAATTAACTGCATCGACATATGTAATTGATGCAGCGACCACCGTGACGGCGTTTCGCACGGCATCTATCGCGGCAGGTGGCTTCAGAAAATTCGCGCCACGGACCTCTTAATGATGTTAGAATCCTACATATGATGCACGCTTATCTCTAATTAGTGATTCGTTATCATATTTCAGTTCCATCGTAGACTCATATGCAGGCTCTGTAGAGACAAACCAATAATATCACAGTACAAAATAAAATAATACGTTTTACAGCGAATTATATATTTATAAATATATGACAGCACAGCATAAAGCACAAAATGAGACAGGCTGATTGAGTGTGTTTTTAAATCATATTTAAAGTTGAATGGCGAGGGTGTATACTTGATGTCACTCGAAAGGGAATTCCACAAATGCGTACCTTGCGGAATTACGAGGTCCGAAGTAGCCTCTCTAATCGGAATATAAAAGACGAGTTATAAAAAAGGACGGCTGTAAAAGGGCGAGTTATAAAGAATTAGGACGGCTGTAAAATAGAGTCTCCTTGTATCCGTTCGGAGTCACATGAACCTCTCGTTTCAATCCGTATAAATATCTATATCTGATATACGAATTTTGCAATCATTGCAATCTCGTCCTCAGTATTAAAAATCACGTCAAAAAGTAACCTACTATTGAAACGTTTCTATTTTAACAGCTATCTGTAAATTACTTCGACGAAAAAATTCGATTAAAAATCTCAGTGAGACTAACATAGAAGCAATTATCCCAAATCCCAATTTAACGCTAGGTAACCCGAGTTTATCAATGAAGTTAACAAAATACTTACAAGGAGAGGTTCCACCTTGTGGGTTACGGATTTCGTTACAACTTTGGGAATTGTTGTCTGATATACAAATACGAACGAGTTCGTATGAAATTCAATCGTATAGGCTGCTTGACGAAAATTATACGCAACTCAAAAATGATTCTAACGAAAAGATCAAGTAGTTTTGAATATATAAGTATTAAAATATTATGGACTACTCAAGCAAAAAATTTTTCTTATTCTTAATCCTTCCATAACTTATGACTGACTAGAGAAAGCCGAGGCCTTCGGATCACGGATCTTATCCAAATTCTAGAATGCGTTTTCTAATAAAAAAAAATACGAAGGAAGCCAAAATTAGATCATAACGCTCCTTTTTACCAAAATTGTGCGCCACCAAACCAAACTTTCAAAAAATACCACTTCCACTTTGATTACTTATATCTTATAATCAGCCACTAAATATATCTATTAGAATTTGGTTTTAAAAGAAAACTCAGAATAAATATAGATACGATTTAAAAAAAGAAATAAGTTCAAATAATAAGTTAAGTTAATAACTAAGCGTTATAAATATCAAATAAATATAATTTAATTACATATCAATATCCATTCCTTTTTTTCAGCGTATGACTTTCGTCAAACAGCCTATGCGATAGAATTTCATGTGGATTCTTTTATATTTGTATCTGTATAATTGAGTATAAAACAGTTCCCAAAATTGCAACGAAATCCGTGACTCAGAAGATGGAACCCCTCCTTGTTAGTAGGAAAAATTATGGTCTTATAACCATAGTTATAGATTTCGCGTGATTATTAAGACACGAGAAATCTTGTTGTATAAACCTGCAAATCGTCAGCATACAGTATGTGGTTTATATTATCAATAAACACATTTCCAATCTTATTGAAAATACTTTTTTTAAATCATTATGTTTTACACTATTTTTGAAAATAGTCCAAATATAAACTTATTTTATATAAATATTCATAGTCTGTCAATAATATAAGAGTAATAATAATAAATATTAATTAATATAAAATTTACCTATACTGTAACATGTTACTTGTGTAACAATGTATAACGTACAAATGATTAAACAAATGAAGATCTTTATGTTTCTGAATAAGGTTAAAATCGCGAACTGGCATCGATTAAGAAGATACTTCCTTTATATAGAATTTACGATCAAGGAAAGTAGTTTGTTTCTTTTTACAATCTTTGTCGACTCGAATAGTCGAATAGTTGACTTTTCGAATAGTAGTAAAATGTTATTGTATATATTGTTAGTAATACTTCTACATCTAAATAACATATATCCAGCTAAGAAAAAATTATTTAAACAAAAAATGTGTATCTTTGTAGAGTAAAGTAACGGGGTGCCATAGTCAATATGTATCCTCCCTACCTTATCGACAAACGTGATTATTGGTAATATTAATAAGAGAAAAGACATCTTTGTTTGTCAATGATCTAATTATGTGCTAATAAATTTGAAACTGAAATATTATTGCGTTTTCGAGAAAAGTCTTTCCAAAATTGTAAACCTAACTTTAACGAGGTAGAAAGATTTGATATTTTTGGTAAGACTTTTCTCGAAAACGCAATAATATTTTAACTTGAAATTCAGCACATAATCAGATCATTGACAAACGAAGGCGCCTCTTCTCTTATTTTTCCACATACTCTTTTATTTTTTTATTAATTAAACATCATAAATTGGGTATGGAACCCTCTTGAATAACCGATTTTTACAAATTAAAATAATATTATTTGTCTAAATTAACCCAGTAGCTTGTAGAAAAATGAAGATACATTTATCAAAATTGCGTCAAACAAGTTTTACGTTCGAAATATTAATTATTGAAATATTTCGTTACAGCTTCTACATTGCAATTATACTTCATTTACAAATAAATAAAAATATTAATTATAACTGAATTGATGTAGCTACGTTAATACATAGTTCTATAATAGGTTCATTAAATTCAACATATTTATTAATAAAATTTGTTATTATAAATATAATAATAATACATTAGTGTTTACGTATAAAATTTCATAAATTAAAAATAAATTTAAAAATTTCATTAAAAATTATATATAAATAAATGTAACAATTTTAAAATTGTATTATAAAATTGTAAAGGTTGACGCCAAGGCACAGTTAGTTACCTTTTTGTAAAATCAATGAATGTATTTTCAAGTGTAATTGCTGCAAAAGACCGTTGACGCTCATTACGTTACAACGTAAATCCCCATACGTGCGTGCGGTTTCGAAGAAGATAAGTACGCCACAGGCCTTTCAACTACGTTAAAACAGTAAAGCATGAAGCGGTCATTGGCCGTTGTATTTTAGCTAGTTTCCGCCTCCATTTAGAAACTAAACACGAATTGACATTCAAAGATCGCAATGTTCTAAATTTATTATTTTATCGTTACATATTAGGTAAATAGTAAAATTAATATATAGGTATATATTAAAGAACATTATTGATTCATTTAATATTACAAACTATTTATTAGAACAATATAAAATGTGATTCCCTCAAATTCTAAAAATAATTTTATTTTATTTTGTATAATAATAATTGTTCTTTTTATAGGATGAATAACAGTTAGAATTGATGAATTAAATACAAGTACGAAGTAATTTAAAATTATATTTATTTTTGTAAACAAGTAATTCACGTAAATTCATTATTTTTCTATTTTACATTACGTAGATCTTTTTAAAATTCATAATACCCAAATATGAAAAACTAAAAGTAATTGACATATAATTCTGAAATAAACTAGTGAACGGTTCTATATAGTAAAGTGTGCAATTACAAACAAACTTGTCGTACTTCGTCATCAAGCGACCATTTGAGATAAATGAACGTAACAGCTGCATCAGTACGTCTCTTCTGGGATTCACAATTTTCAATAGCGATATTATAATCGCATTAATTATGCACCAGAACAAATAATTTTGTTGCACATATAACTTTACATTACACGGTTTTAAATTAACAAAGATTTCAATATATTTACGAATATTTATATATTATTTATTTACAGAAATAATAGTACCGTAGTAATGCAATTTATTTTTAACGTATTATGCGTATTATATCGTAATAAACAGTTTGGTAAATAGTATATCTATTAAATTTGTCCTATCCTTAAAAATCATTTACTTGAATCGAAAAATATTATACTCGTTATATTGTTTATAAAATAATATATTTAAAACTTGATTAGTCTACATAAATTGTAAAAATATACAATCGTACAATCAAATGTTTAAATTAATTACATTTCAGCATATAATTCGCGAAGGTAGTGTTAAAATAAATATATGTTTAACATAATTTATGAATAGCATCGGCAGCAGATGATTATAAAAAATCCTTTACTTCCCCATCGTCCACGACGGCAAACACAAATACCGTTCTGGCATCTTCCGCCTCTACGACGTTGGGCGATGCATTTAATTGCACAGGCCGAATGATTAGGCGTTACCCAATGACTTTGGAAAGAAAATACATCGCAAGTTAATCTTCGTGCTCTTACTGGTCCAACTTCATCATCATATTCTTGCGAATTAGAATCAACGCGCGATCCTGCAAACATTTGTATAATAATATACAACCCATTAGCGCCCAAATGGACAAAAATGTTTTTCGATTTTTGTAATTGTTAACTGATGTATATATCAATTTTTTGATACATTCTTACAAATGCCGTCGGGAAAATTGGCCCATCTGACTTTCAGAAAAAAAATAATAATTTTACAAGTGTAAAAAAATGCAAAAAGGTACTATGACTGTATTTTTTATTTTTGATCTATTATGTAGAATAAAATTAAAAAATACAGACTCAAAGTACCACTATTTTGTCTACCAACGTCTGAATGATTTATATGCATTTTTTATTATAAGAAAAAATTAATTTAAAAAATCTGTAATAATTTTATTGCATCTATTTACATTTGAACAATTACAATTTTTTTTAAGTTGAATAGATTATTTTTTCAGGATGTATTTGAAAAAATGTATCTATATTATATAAAAAAATCAGAATTATACGATACTAACAAATAACAAATTCAAAAATCGACAAAAATTATTATTCGTTTTGGTTAATAATTCATTTTATAAGCCCTTTATTGTTGTTATTGTATATTGCTTACCAAGCGATTGGGGAATCAGATCAGGATCCCGTCCAATGTCATCACCTGTAATATAATAATATCATTTACACTAACAATTTAAAAGATAAACGAAATACACAAATTATCTACGAAAAATCTAAATTGCTCTCTAGAACGAGCTTAATCTTTCTCAGTAATCTTGCTTATTTGACCAACGTAACTGGGAAATAACGTAATTGCAAAAGTACTTTTTTACAACAATTTTTATTAAACAATAAAAATTCGCCGAGATTGTTGAAGTTATATACTGTATGATGTTCCTAGTGCGTTGATATTTATGCTTACCAAGATCGTAAATTGGACCATCGTAAACGTCAGCTATACTTGCTCCATAAGCGCCAATAAACAGCGTATACACAGTTAAAACAATGAAAATCTTC